>VZTD01005736.1:3579531-3721877 GCA_013397725.1 Rhagologus leucostigma
AGCCAGTTTCCATAGCCAATAGTCCCGCGTTCCAGGCGCCTGCACCGGAGCTGTTTGGACCAGTGATGTTTAGCAGATGATTACCTTGTCACAGTGGCCGGGATTTTGTTTTATTTTATAAATACCGTTCATCCGGACAGAAAAAAAAAAACAAAACAAACCCACCAAAACCAAACAACAACCCACCACCAAAACTGGCAACAGTTCAGAGAAGAGAAGCTGCCGAAGTGCTCCTGCTTGTGCTGCCACTGATGCGAGCAGCTGTTTCCATCTGCACTGCAGCACTGCAGCCTCCACAGAGCCAGAGCTGCCGGGGCTCCTCGCCGGTGGGATTCCGGAGGAAGCCGGCCCTGCTCTCGCCTAGCTCCGAGCCCAGGGCACGCTGAGGATGGGAGGCTCGCAGTCCCTGCAGCAGGCACAGACAGGTGGCCTGGTCCGGGAGCCGTCTGAGGCCATGTAAGTGCGGATCCCTTCGCCGTCCCCGTCCCCCTGCGCTGCCCTGAGCCCGAGCGCTGCGTTCGGGGCTGGCTGGGGTGCCTGAGGCCTTTGTTCAGCGCCGATTGCGGGCGGTGCGGGGGCAGAGTTGGGGTCTGGCTGGGTGTGGGTGAGGTTTTCTGCCGCTGCCCAGTGCCGGGGCACCTCGGTCGGTGTGTGTGCGGCAGTGCCTGGGAGCCATATGTTTTGTCTTTTCGTGTTTCGGGTGCATGATCAATCAAACACAATGACCATTCCCAGCGAACAAAAACCCAGCCCCCTTCCCCCTTCCCAAACCCAGCACCTCTGTGTTTTCGGCTTAAAATGCACAGCGTGGAGCTCCGTTTCACTGCGCCTTTTTTCAGGGCTTCTTTTTGCTTTTCTCTGCGCAGATACTGTTTTTCAGGTCACATCACCCTTGTCAGCATCCATCCCTGTCATGGTGTTATTTCCTCTGATGAAGCATAAGCAAGGTGTCCTTAGATCTCTCCTCACCGAAGGCCGGCTCGGAAGGATTCACTGGGGGAGGGAGGAAAAAGCAGACAATTCGTGCTTGTTCAGAGCGAGTTAGCAGTTTTTTGGGTGGTTAAATCGTATACGAAAGTACGTAGATGGGTATGTGCACGCAGAAATAGCAGCATCATTTCCCATTTGTAAATAGGATTTTGTAGTTTATTGGTAGAGGATTTATCAGTTTACTTAGCCAACAGTCTTTTCTCCTTAACCCTGCACCCCAGACTACTAAGCTGGAATGCTAGAGCGTGGACCTTACCTCTGAATGGATTTTAGAAGGATTGCCTTGTCTCCTTTTGTCATTACAGTTATATAAATCACATTTATCTTAACATGTCTGACTAATGCGTTCGTTACTGAATATGTGTCTTAGTACATTTTAGGTATTTATCCACTAGGGCTGGTCTACAAATTAACCTCATATAGGTCTCTTACATTTATTTTTTTTTTTATGTAGTGTGTGCTTGTTAAGGTAGCTCTGATTATGGTTGAGGCATCATTTGTGTGTTTGAGATAAGTGCTTCAGAGCCCTTGGGGAATGATAGAGCAGTAACTGATAGTTTTGCCTCTATAATAGGCCTTACAAGTAGGTGTATGCTCCCTATTGTCATATTCCAGTATATCAGCAGATAGCTTTGCTTGAGAGTGTCTTGTTATATTTGTAAGATACTGGGCCTAACAGCATTTCTGCGTCCTTTGTTCTTTTGATGTGTAGCTTCAGCAATTAATATTTTTTTTCCTCTATAGTTCCATCTGACATTCTTATAAAAAGCATCTATTTTAATAATATGGTGGAATAAATAGATGCCTCATTGTCTTTCAAGCACTATAAATTACGTTTTCATCTGCACAAACTGCTGTGGATTTCTAACAGTGATCCAAGGACCGGGTAATAAAAGACATGTTGCTAAAACAAGGTTCAGGGTTTTTTATCTACAATTGTCACAGCCTTTTAAGAATGTATTCTGTTGAAAGAACATATTGGTCAAGGTATATATGACTATATATTTATACATTTTGGGGGCACTTAAGTGAATTATATTATCCTTCTCAATGACTCCTTTTGTGTATAAACATACTCATCTTTTGCATTAAGTCGTTCCTGTGGGGTTTCAAGATGATCTTTTAAGGCCTGACATCGTCAACAGATACACTTTTAGCACAGGCATCATTCAGTAACTGTTGATGTCCTTGGGAAGTTTGTGGAAGGTGTTACTAATCTTGGATAAAATAAATCACCAGGAGATTGTGCTGCTTTTTTCAACTAAATACTCTTTAAAATGAGGTAAGAATGGAGGTCTCTCTTCATCCTTGAGAAAACACAGGCCTGTTTTATGAAACAAGAACATCGTCATAGGATATCGTGGTCACCAGTTCTGGTCTGAGCTTTTGACTTTATAGCCTTATCACTGTAACTTTTACCAGTGCTTTTTAAATGAGGTTGCATTTGACTTGCTTTGCACACGTAAGCAAATTCCTTAATGGCAGTGATGGCTCGGAGGCAGAAACATCTGGCCATGTCCCAGGCAAGTTGGGCAGCTGCCCACGCAGTTACAGCATCCCTGAAGTCATCATTTCTGCCATCAGCAGAGGCTGATTGCCCTAAGGAGAGCTGCTCCACAAAGGGAGAGCAGGGTTGGATTTGGCTGCCCTGAGTTCATTAGAGTAGGGGGGTGTCAATCAGGAAGCATGACTGGAGTAGAATAGCGTCAAGAAAAGTACAGAGGCAAACAAATTCCTTAAATAGCCGCTGCTTTAGGAGTTCCTCCAAAGTATCCTCTGATGGACTTACTCATTAACGCTAGGGGAAGTTGTAGAAATAAATTGGTCTTAGAATCCATGCTGAGAAGAGGTCTAGGTTCAGATTTTAGAGTGTATCCATAATTAAAGATGCCCTTTTTTCATGTGTATGCCGAATTCCTAATTTTAATGTAAATTTGTTTTAGCCAGGATGAAGGTATTTGTAATACACCCACTATTGGTACTGACAGCCCGGGATATTCTGTTGCTCATGGTGGATTGTTAGCACTCAGTGGCAGCAGACAATTGCCCTTTTATTTAAAGAAAAAAGAAAAGTCAATTTGGAATGATAAAAAAGGGAAAGCCCAAGGGAAGCCCCTGACAATAAAAGTTAACTGCAGATGAAAGTGGGGTGGTTCAGACCTCGCTGTTGACGTTATGAGCGCTGTCATGTGCTTTGCGAATCGCAGCAGGCACCCTGGTGGTCACAGATTGAGCTCAATCGGGGGCACGTTTCCATCAGATAATAGGAGCGGGCTCTGCTGAAATAAAAGCCAGTGACAGTGAGATGATGTTCAGTGTGCTCGGATTTGCTGGGTGCACACACACATCTGGTGACGGTGTCCTTGCTTATGCTGAGACGCCAGTGCTGCCCTGCTGAGGGTGTGAGCAGAAATCAGCTTGCCAGGCGCTACCACCTTCATCTCTAGTGCTTTTATTTGTAATAGCAATATATTTCTATCTCTTGGTAATGTTTTTTAAGTATTAGCAAACTGGAAACGTTGCTAGGGTTTTAAATGTTGGGAGCTCTAAGGCAGTTGTCATCTCTGAATCATATTTTTTCTCCAGTGGAAAGGGTTCCTTTCTCCTGAGCATGAACCACACCTTGCTTTTGTGGGGCATTATGGTTGCTGCCCTTGCAGCAACTGGGCAGGATTTACATTCAAAGCCCATTTCTTGATCAGCCAAAGGGCTGCTGATGTGTTATTTCCTCCCATCAGGAGCTCTACGTGCTGCGTCTCTAACATTTGCATCCCTTGCCAATCCAAGAGGAAAATGACTGAAGCCTGAGCCAGCTCCCACTGAAGTTGATAGTGAAATGCTCGCTGACTTCAGTGGGAGCTGGAGCAGGCTCCAAGAAAGAAATTGAATGTCACTGATCATTGGTAGCAGGCCAAGATGTTGGTGTCCCAGTGGGTTGTTTTTCAGTATTTCTTCTGCTGCATGATCTTTTCCTTTGTTTGTTGGTTACTGGAGAGACTCAGAAAAATTTAAACTGGATAGTCTCAGCCTTCTGCACAGGAGATGTGAGCAGTTTTCTATGTGTAAGGGTATATATACACATGTATTTATAGAAGTTATCTCTCCATATGTGTAAAAACGCAGCCCTTGCTTGCAACCACGTTTTTTATTTTTCTATCCTTTAAACCTGGAAGAATCCATTGTGTGGCTCTTAAAAGTTTGAAAGAAATTCGTCTGGTAAAATATTTGCACAGTTTTATATGCTCATACATAGGAAAATTTTCCAAATAAATAGATATACATGGAAGAGTGGGATATGTATAATTAGAAAATACTGAAAGAATTTGGGTCTTGGGAGGAGGGGGAGCTGCTGTTACTGAATTGATATTTAGTCTGAGTTAATCCCTTGACAGATAGTTCTGCCTATTGTCAGCTTATTATGTAGAAACATAAGTTTGTTTTCTTCTTCCTCTTACTGACAGCCTTCAGTGAGCATCTCCAGCAGCAATTAGAGGATGCTCTATTGCTAGGTTTGTCTGTAAATAGGGTGAATTGCTGGAAGCCATGGGGATGTTTTACTTAAGATGTACCAGAAGTAACGAGGAGATTCTTCTGTCAAGCTTCCCTGTCTTTCATTCCAGCCTCCCTTATTTGAGCCCAAAGGATCTCATCTCTGAAGTCAATGACAGCGCTCCCTTTGATATGAGAGGTGGTTACATCAACCTCTTCCTCTGTCGCTGGAAGTAGGCAGGTCACGTTTAGACTTGAAAACAAAATGAAAAGCCCCCAGCCTCCCTCAGCCCTCTATTAACAAGGCACAGCACACGTCTGGCAAACCCATGTGTGCTCTAAAGCTCTCCATACGGAGTGGGGTGCCCTATGCCATGTGTAATGGAGCTGCTGTCATCTATTATGTATTATGACATGCAGGCAGATTGGAAGATACAAACTGATGTGGGGCGGTAAAAACATGAATGAAAAGGCATTTCCTGCACCTGCATTGTGGCTGTCATTTACCAGCAGAGCTGTTTCCCTGGCTGCGTTTGCTTTTTTGCGTTCCTTGACCCAGCAGTCAGAGGAACTGATTGTTAGGTTTAAATCAAAGGTGCTCTTCAGCCCTGTGTGTTTCAAGAGGTAATAGTCTGGGTGCTTTTAATGTTTCTCTGCCATGATTATAGCACCCAGAAAAGCAGTTCTCTCTGTTACAAGCACATTTCCTTTGTTTTAAGACCATACACCTATAGTTTTTATATTTGCTTAATGTCCTGGGTATCATTTCCTTATCCATCTCCAATGCTTTGTAAGGATTTAGCTATGTACCAAGCTTCTTATGTAGTCCGGGTAAACAGGCTTTTGAGTGGCAAGAGGCAGAGCTGTAATTACAGCTAGAAATTCAATGCAGTTTGCATTCTCTTGGAGAAAGTGGGTGGGTTTGCTGTAAGAAGCAAACAAGCAAATATATTTTTTACTATGGAAAAGCTAAGGAAAAAAAGATGTCATTTCTCTTCAGATCCTGAAATGCTCTGAAGCAACCATCTGAATTTACTAGCAGGCTAGTGGATATCATGTTTTGTATTCCCATTAGAACCAGCTTAATGGGAAAAAAATTGAATTAGTTTCCTTTTTTCTACCACAGTCTAAATTTCTTGTAAGGCAGGTTTGGGCTTGAGAGCCTTCATTGATGGTGATACTAGACAAGATAGGGAGATCCCTCCTTGGCTCTGGAAACCAAATTGGAGTTTGCACATGAACTGAATTTTGGTTGAAGCAACTGTGGATGTGTCTGAGACAGACCTCGGGGGAACTGTAGAGCTCTACTTTTTGTTTGTTGCTTCCCTGCAGTGCTGTTTGCTACAGCTCCTCTCCCTCTGCTGCGAGGAGTGATTCAGGGGATGAATGGATGCTTGGGAATCCTCTTCGAGAGGAAGAACTGGGGCTGTTGGTTCTGTTGGGGCAAATATGTAAACTCTGAGAAAATCTGTGTCTTTCCATTTTAAGCTTATTTGATTTTGATTAATCGGAATCCTTAGAATTATGTCCAAATTTACATGATATGGCTTTCCTAAACAAAAGCAGCTTGTTTCTAGGGCTTAATGTAAACCAGGTTGTATCTGACACAGGGTGCAGTTATATTCACATAAGCTCCTGCTCCTTTAGAGCTTTGATTTCCTTCAGCATAAAAACCCGCATTTATTGGTGTTGTTAATAACAGCCCATTGCTCTCCTTAGAAATGAGTCCAGCATTGTGCTGGGAAAAGGGTCTGGTTGCTAAAGGAGTGGAAAGATGAGCAAGGAATTCAAATCCCTTTGTTTAAGTTCCCAAGTGCAGGACCAGAGCGGGAGCTTGGGAAGGGAAGGTTCAGCACCTTGCTCCTCACCTGGCAGAGCTGCGGGCAGTCCAGCTGGGTGCCAGCTGCTGAAATGCCACTGGAGAGCAGGGATTTGCTTTTTCCGTCACGCTGTGGTGCTGAGCCGGCGCTTCCTGAGCCGGGCGATCCCGCAGCGCCTACGGGAAGGGAAGGGATGGTTTCCCTGAGAGCTGGAGCAGCACTGAGTGTGTGCTCGTGGGAGAGGTAAAAAGAAGTCAGTGGGAAACCTTCCAGAGCTGCACCGGGCTGGAGCGGCAGCAGAGGGATCACACCCACCCGAGGCAGGAGATGGAACGAGTAGAGCCCGAGCAGAGATTCTGTTGTTGTTGTTAAGAGGTTGAGATGTATTTTTTTTGCTCTTTGCTCCCGTTGCTTGCTGGCCACGTTTCTGTCCATGCAGCTGCTTTACCTGTTGGCGTAGAGGAATACGGGTTAGAGAGGATCTTGCAAAGTTCTTTAGGGAGGCTGTGCAGGGGCCAAAAAGGCAGAATATGGAGCAGATTTAAGGCAGAAGGTCTCTTCTGCCCTCTTTCCTTTTTGGTGAAGGTTCTCCCTGCCTCTCTTCCTCGCCCCTGTGTAATCCTTGTCTCCTTTCTGAAAGGAAAGGCCATCCACAGGCGTTACAGGAGCACAGCCTTACTTCCACATCTCAGTGTTTCCAGCAATCTCCGTGCTCCCAGGATGAGCCGGTCCCCGGGGATGGCGGGTGTCACACATTCATCCTCGCACTTCACAGCCGCTGTTTTGTCCCCTGGTCCTGCTTCTGAGCTGCGTGGCAGAGCTGAGACGTGGCTCTGCAAAGCCTTCTTGCATTTAAGAGGTAGTTCCAGTAAACAAAGCAATTCCAAACCTGTGGCTCTGGCTCCCAGTGAATTATTGATTGGTTTCTCATTGATAATGCTGTGTAGCAGGAGCACAGGATGCTTCATGAGGGGACAGTTCACACGATGATGTTTCCTGGATTAAAATTTTAGACTTTGGGACTAAAAGAAGAGGAAAGATACCTGCCAGGGGTATTAGGTATTTGAACATCAACCACTGATTCAAACACCAACCCCTAACCCACTAGGGTGAGCAAAGTGCATCAGTGGCTGGGATTATTATGTATTAAATGGTTATATTTGTTTTAAGTATTTTCCACCTTTGATATTTGGGTAACCTGCATCTTTTACTGTTTCTTAAGAGATTTATGTGGTTGAATATTCAGCAGCCTCTGGTGATTTAGGGACACGTTAGTATGTTTGCAGTTGTGATGTCTGAAGATGAGTGCCTTTAATTAAATTGCTTTTTCCTGTTGTACCTCTGAGAATAAAGCATCTGCCTGAGAAGAGCGTAGGGATTTAAAAAACAATTTCAGTTCTGAGTCTTGTTTCTGTGGCGTAGATATTTTCATTATTCAGGCTGAAGCCAGTAAAAGAGAAAGCAGGCTGGCCAGAAAGGATTGGGGATTGTTTTATTATTCATTTGTGTCAGTGGTGTTGAAAAACATGCCCTGCTAGATCTCAGGAAAAGCAATAAAAAGGACAAATTTAACATGATTTAAAGCAATATGGGGAACTTCTTGCTAATCAGTTAGAAAAATGATTTAAGTAGATTGAAGTGCTGCTGTAAGTGTGCCATGTTGTATCCCGCAGTCTTTTTTCCTTCAGATGTGGTTTCCCACAGCTTGAGACATTTCTCTCTCGTTGCTGTGTGAAAGCAGGAAATGGCTTTTGTTGGGGGAGTGGGAATTTGGCTTCTGCACAAAATGTGCTCAAAATTGCTGAATAAACAAGGAGGAAAAGCAGGAAAAAATAATTCCTTCTTCCCATTTTAGTTATGATAGGAAGATTGCTTATAGGACAATAGGCTAAAAACCAAAATTCAACATTATTTTTAAGATGATTATGCCCTTTTGGTTCTCCTCCACTGCAGTTCTAATCCTGTTCTCTAAATATAGCCATCCTGTGAGGAAAAACTGGCCTTTTTATAGCAAGTGATTAATGTTTAAGGTATTCGTAAGTTTCTTTTTGCAATCTATTATAGAAGACACATTTCCAAACTGATCTGTGTGGCTTGGGTAACACACAAGGTATTGTTTTCCATTGCTGAAGTCCCACATAATGATCCGAAAGGGGAAGCCATAGCATTTTATTTCTGTTATCTCACCTACGTAAAAAAAGAAAATCCAGATTCTTGTCTCTCGGCTCAGACACTGAGTTATCCCAGGACTTCAGGCTGGAGGCCCCATTACTGGAGGAGATGAGAAGTGACTCAGTAGCATTAAATCAGCAGCAGTGTGTGACCATATTCACCCATTCACACCAAATTTACACTGGTGTCAATCACTGATGCTTCAGCTGAGCTGTCGGAGGTGCTCTGGGGCAGCAGAGGATTTGACAGCCTTTGGGCTCAGGGTGAAGGGAGGCACAGAACTGCTCAGGGCAGGGGACTGACTCTGGCTACAGGATCACCTTCCTCCTTGTGTCCCAAAATTCAGCCTTGTACCACCTTTGTTGTAATCGTGGTTATTTTTCTGGGGAGCTGTGTTTTCTGTAGGAATATTTACGCTGAAATAACATTAAAATCTTCCTCTGGAGAGGAGCTCCTGGCCTGCTTTCTCCACACATCCATGTCCATATGAGCTCTTGTGCAATTGTCGTTTCGGTGGAATGGGATTTATTTGATAAAAGCTTTATTCTTAAGTGAGAATTGCAAAGGATGCTTCTGTGCTGCTTCATAGCTCAGGCCATAAAATGAACACATGATGTTATCCTGCTCTTGGTTTGAGCAGAAAGCCTCTGCTGAGGAAGGAGCTGCAGATGATTTTGTGGAATATTACTTTGAATGCAAAACATAATTTCTGTTTAAACCCCCTAGCTTTGATTGTTTGAGTTCTTTCACAAAAAAACATTTTTTAAAAATGGCTCTCTTTCTCTGTCCTATGGTAGAGAGATAGCAGGATAAAAAATGAAGATACCAAGGAGATGAACCTCATCCCAGTTCATGGATTTCTTCTATAAAATTACTTTAAATTGCTGTGATTAAAGAAGCTGGAGTTGTGCTTTTCGTTGAGCCATCTCCAGTTTTAAAGTAAAAAGTAAAGAGGGATCTGATGACTCAGCAGCGGTGACCGTTACAAAGTAAGACTAAAATTATTCTCCAGCGTTATTGTTTAAGATGAAATAATCCTGTGATGAAGTTGCAGATTTGTTTTGATGGTCAGACTTTGCAAGGCAGAAACCTGTAGAATATGGCACCAGTGTTGCAGGCGAGGAGCACGAGGTGGGAGTGCCTTTTCTGTACACGTATAATACATATTCTGTGCATGTGCCATACATACCGGCTAGCAGACTGAAGGGGATGCACTTTCTCAGTGCAGACTCAGCACTAGAAATCCCTGAATTCCCACTGACTTCTGGTCAGTGGTCTGGGGCATTTTGCACATCACTGGAGCAGGCCCTCAGAGCCCACCGCCCTCTAGTTTTCCTGTGTCCACCTTGCAGGTACCAAACATAATTTTATTATTGTCTTCTATTTATTCTCATCCTGTGTGTGCACATCAGTAGGAATGTTCCTGTGGGATGATGGTGTCACGGCTGTGGGAGCAGAATGTGAGCTGGAGGAAGGCTTGGTGACCTGTTTCCTTCCCAACATCATCTTCTTGTGACCCGTTTTGTGGTTGGTCTCCTCACAGTATGGGTTTGTTGTGAATTTATTTAATCCTAGGATGGATGATCTTGTCACGTTGCCCCACGATAGTGTGAGAGAGGTCCATTAATAGTTAATGGTCAGAAACGTGTCCCTAAAGGAGCTGTCTTGTAAATGGAGTGTGGTGACACGTGAGTGACGTGTTGGTACCTCCCCCAGCTCCTGACTCAATATAAGCGTCAGATCCAGCACTGAGACCGTTCCCCAGGGGGCAGAGGCAGCAGGACAGATGGCTTTCCATGGCCCCTGAAGTGTCACCCACCCTTCAGCTCCGGCAGGCTGGGCTGAGGTTACTGGCTTTGCTCTTGTCTGGGCAAAAAAATGTGATTCTGTTTTTACAGAATCACACAGTGGTTGGGGTTGGAAGCGGCCGCTGGAGATCATCTGGTGCAACCTCCAGAGAGGGTACAGAGCTCTCTGTTCTCCTGAATTCCTCTGAGACACCCTATAATTTCAAAGGCGTATTTTATCAGAGAAAAGGGAAATACTGTTTGTGAGGTTTATGCGTCTCATCACGTGTATTTGTGTTGTTTTTTAAAACCACGCATTTAACAGATCTGTGGGTCCTAGGTTTGATAAGTAGATTAATTCCAATTTGGTAGACACCAAATACCAATACCTAAAATAACCAGATAACTCTACCATCGCATCTCTGTTTTCTGTGGGGTTTTAAAATCTGTAGGGGATGTTTCATATTCAAAACGTGTAACAGCTAATAATCATCATGTTAAAAGAAGCTAATTATTGGGGAATGTCATGTTAGTTGGAAGCCACTGTGTAGGCAAATACTATGCAAAAATCACAGCATAGAAAGTTGGCACATCTTTGATATTATCCTAACCTAGTGCTGGGATTAACAAAATGACCTTTTGTTGTAGCTGTAGAATATTCTTGGTCTTTATGAGTAGGCCCTTGAGTCAGCTAATGGCTGCTGGCCTAAAGTGGTAACTTGATCTCCAGGAAAGGAATTACCATTTGGGCTCTCCTGATGATTTTGAATTATGATCCAGGGCTGTATTTGTAAGAGTTTGAAGGAAAAAAAAAAAAAGAGGAAAAACTGTATGTGTCTCTGTATGAGATTTGTGTGACTGCACCACAAGTGATACCACAAGATGAATTATGAGAGATTGTCAGTTATTTAATTTTATATAAACAAAAGGAAAAAGCCCTGAAATGTAATGTGTAAGAGCAGTTGTTTTCCCCTCTGGACTCTGCATAAAAGGTCCCAGCCTGAGTGGATAAGGCACACTTGAACTGAACTGACCAAGACCACTGAACTCCATGAACTTCAAAGGTCCCTTCCAACCCAAACTATTTTATGATTCTGTGTATGTAGCAGATCAGAGGCAGAGTTGAGAGCAGGCTTGATCTTCCTCTGGAGAGATGTTTTGCTGAGACATCCTGCCTCAGTGGTTTTTTTTGTTGTTGCTTGCTTGGTTTGGGGGATTGTTAAGATCTGTATGGGACAATCAGTTTAACCATTGAAAATGGCATCAGGAAATCTGAAAAAGTTTTATCAGATTTTTACAGTGAATAAGCTTTGACTGAAATTAATGCACATCTCTGACTGCCTTGTCTCTGGCTTTAGAAACTCTAAAGCTTGGAGTTACTGAGTGTCTTTCTAAATCTGTCAGCCTGGGTGGCCCTTGCCACTGCAGTGAAAGTGCCTGCTTAAGCAACACACAACCAGATTGACCTCAGAAGGGTACAGCCACTCCTGCATCCTTGGTTCTGGGCTCATCAGTAAACCACACCTGAATTATTCATGCAGGCTTTATGAGGATCATCTCTGGAAATGATCGATGGAGGTGAAACTACAGAACTCATTCCTCCTTTTTATTTCCAGCTCATCTCCCAGCGGGAGATACCAAGAATGAAAGCCAAAATTAATCTTCAATACTACTTTGAACATTTTAAGAAGTTGGTTGGTTTTTTTTTTTCTCCTTTTCTCTCTGATTGAGTTTCCTCTCACGGTGCATGATAAATTGTTCACTAAATACTCATGTGAAATGTACACCTTAACTTTATGATATAACAGCTGCAAGTACTTTGGAGGGCCAGGCCTGATGGAATCTGTTTCCTTTAGGTCTTGCCACAGATCGTGCTTTTGCATTAGCACTGCAGTGTTTGCTCATTTGGGTCCTTCATGCCGTGGCCTTGGGCTCTGTGTTTGCCTCAGATCCTTGCCAGTACCTCATGTGTGATGATGCCCTGGTGGCAGATTCCTTGTTTGATTCCTGAGGCTCAGGGAACAGGTCTGCAGGGGACTTTAATGTGGCTGTACATTTCCTAGAGGCGATGGATGTACTTGGACAGACATTTTCCCCTTGAGCTGCAGCTCTAGCCAGTTGTAAAGAACGTGTGGATCTAAAGATGAGATGGGAAAAAAAAAAAGACAAAATACCTATTTCTGTCTCCTCCCCCTCAGGGAGCCCAGCTGTACCTCAGGAAAAGACTGTAGGAGTTATTACCAGTTAAAACTGGTCAGGGAGGAACTGCCCATCTTCTGAGTCCTCAGTTTCTCTGTACACTTCCAAATGTCCCTCACACTACAATTAGAAGGTAATCTGCAAACAGCAGCTCTCCAATAAACCTTTGCAGTCCTTGCTTTCATTGCATTACCCTCTGAACACTCTTGGGTGGCAGTGGAGCACAGTTTGGTGGTGTTGTTGTTGTGTGTGTGCTGTAAGATTGCCTGGTTTATTTCCTCCCAATATGTCCTATTTCCAAATACAACATGAGAATGAAGTTGTCATGTCAATAAAATGCAGAGACAAAACAATTGGTGAACAGAGTTTTTTGAGTAGTAGTGAGAAGGTTGAGTTTATGGAGTGGTGGCAGGGCATCAGTGATACTGCTGACAGGTAGGAGAGACCTCAGTTAATCCGGGACACGTTCCTCTAATTAGGGAAATAAAACATACTTTCTCCTAAGTGCAAAGATTGGAAGAAAATGTATGAATTGAAATGGAGGCTGTTCACCTTAGCTTTTATGGAGCAGATGGCCCTGAAGACAGTCTTCATGTTGTTACTTGGGATTCCACAAGCCTGGCTGATGGAGAGCAGCTCCTTTGGCTCCATCCCCCAGGCCCAGCACAGGCAGCACTTCTCAGTAATGCAGCTCCAACTCCTGGCTTCAGAAATCACCCCCCATTTCCTCTCCAGATTGTTCGTATTGCACACCAATAGATCAGTACTCCATAAAGCAGTCAGGCAGGTTCGTTTGGTTTTTTCCCTGAAGTAGGCTATACACTAAATAAAAATTCTATATAGATTTAACATTAAATGAAGTAACTCTGCAAAAGCCCGTGGAGCTCCCTTGGCACATCCCAGTTCCAATTTTGTTCCCTTGAGCCCCTCCATAGAAGGTGATGCTGCTGAGCTCAGTCCTCGTGTCAAGGTCCTGCTTTTAAGTTTCTTTTATGTTCTCTTTCACTGCTGTGAAGTGGAACCAGGGAGCACACTGGTGTTGGCCGTGCTGCTGCAATGTAAATATTGGAGGAACCCGAGGCAGATGGCAGCTTTCCCGACACGGCCCAAGGCCACAGCTCTGTTGAAAGCTACTTTTTAATGAATTGAGTTTCTGGGTGGCAGCTGGGGTGACCTCACTCACTTGAGGGGCTGTGTCTGCCTGACAAGGGCAGGCAGCGAGGAGAGGCAGGGGAATGAAGAAATCTCATTCTTGCTTCCTGACTGCTTTCCAGCTACACTGACAAAAAGGCAGTTTTTCACTCTGAAATCAGGGAGGATTTAAATTGTAAGAGCCTGTGGTTTATAAAAAAAGGTAATGTAACTTATGAGGCTGGATTTCCACATGGCCAGAGGTGAGGAAGAGAGGTCGACCCTGGTGACTGCCTTCAGTATTTCCTCCAGAGATTGATGTAACAGGCTGGGCAAGAGCTCGGACCTCCCAGATGAGAGTGGGAGTGCTCAGGCTCCGCAAGTTGATGCAGTGTTACCAGATTTGGTTGGTCTAGTCTGATTCTTGGATTTCTCTGTTCTTCCTTGCTGCTGGACCCCATCTGTATGTATTTACTGTTTACTGACCCTTTCGAGAAGGGACATGAAAGAGATACACTGAAAGAATGCTTTGTGACTTCTACAATCTATATTTTTTTGCCTGTTATGTACAAAATCCAAAGGATACAGATGGAAAGGTCTGTATGACATGTTATCAAAGTAAGCTCCCACTAATTTCCCAGGCTGGCTAAACAGATGCATAAATGTGTGTTCCTTCCTGCAGCTCCCACTTCATCACTGCCCCACAAACAAGTCCTGCAGGGGTCTCACCCTCTGCTCTTTGCTTCATCCTTGGCTGGAGCTTCAGAATCATATTCTAGATGGTCAAGACTCTTCCTTTGCTGAGAACCTGCTCACAGCTGGGCCCGTGGTGGCTGCTCCTTGTGCAGCTTTGAATTGGTGCCGACTCACAGGGTGTATCACAATTTGGCAATCTTGTTTTACACCAAGAACTGTACAGCAGCAGCAGCATTATTTCTTTTTTGTTCCATGTATTCCCTGACTTTCTCAGAAAAAAGGCGTTGTGAATTGAACTGGCTGAAATATGTAATTTCCTTTTCACAGGAAATCCTGTTGCTCTGGGAAAATCTTTTCTTACAGTTTGAACGTAGGACTGTAGTCTTGAAAGAAAGAGCCCACATAAGAGAGATGATCTGTATTTTCACTAAAGAAAACTGAACACAAGATTTAATATTTCCAGGACGCATGTTGACTTTGGAGCATAGTACTGGAATGTGCTTCCAGGCTTTATGCCCTTGCCCAGATCCCAGGCCATGACAGAGAAGGTTTTTCTGGTATTGAGCTTCCCTTCATGTTTCTTTGTTAAGTAGAATTTTTCTTTGTGAGCACGATTGCTTCTCGTAACAAGCTTGTCAGGATTTGAGTTATGGTTAAGACAGTTCTTACTTGATTGTAACAGCTGAAAATCAGGAGTATTGCATCAGAATCTTTTGGGAATTATTAAATATTAGCAAAACAAAGCCTTTTTCTGGAGCTCAGGCACCTCAACTGTCTGTCCACAGGCTCGGGAGGTTTTCCAGAGTGGAAACTCATGCAGTGAACAAGCAAGAACAAATATTTGTCTTTACTTCAAATGCTTATGCCCAACTCATCCAAGGAAGAGACCAAGTAAACAAAGGGAGCTCCTTTAAAAGGGAGATAAACAGGCACCAATTCTCTCCATAATTTAACTAAAGGAGGACACAGAACTGCTCCATCAAGGCAGTTCAACAACGCAGTTACTGCTTTGAGTAGGATATGAAAATAGAGGGGTTTTTTGTCCTTTTCCAGTTACTGTGTATGTTACGTGTGCTATACAGACAGTTTGGAAAAAAGGAGCCTAAACATTATTGTTTGAGTATTACAGAGCAAGACTTTGAGTTCAAATTGTAGAGGGTGAAACATTAATTAAGTGCAGCACAATGAAAAACTACGTGAAAGCCTGAGAGATATGAATTACTTCTCATTTTGTTGGTTTAGATGATAACTTCCTGGGTTTATTTTTATGACACTGGGAAAATATCACACAAGTCTGTTTCTCTTTGATTCTTCAACTTTGAAGTTTCCTGAACCAGCTCCATGGAGGGAGGAGAAAGCTTTTGTTGTTGTTGTTCAGTACCTATTGTGAAGCTTTATTTACAGAAGCCCTTTGTTTGCAGCTGTTCTTTAAGCTTAAAATATGTAGACCGTGAAACCTGGTGCATCTTTGTAGGGATGCAATTTAAAATTGTGCTGTGTGCCTGTTCCAGTTTGACTGTTCTGTGGCCTGAGGAATGAGCATGGTTAAAGAAGTGACACAAAGAAGGTTTTCTGAGGAGCTGTGACAACAGATACAATGGAAAGCCAGACTCTGTGGTTTTGAGCTGTGTAAGTTTGGGGAGGAAAAAATAATAAATCTAAAGTTATTACCTAGTAGAACTCCTTTCGCTTCAGGAGTGGGGGTGATGAACCAGGAGTTGGTTGGCACGGGGTGATGATGTGCGCCCTGATGATGTGGGAGGAGGTGGGAGCTCTCACTGGGATTCTGCAGAGAAGAGGGAGAGGGAAAATTTGGACCACTGTGCTCCTGGAGCTGTCAGGGGTGACAGTGGGGTCTCTTCTTCCTCAGCTCTCCGAAGGCTTTACGCTGTGATGGATTTAGACGAATGAGTGCAAATCCTGTATTTGTACTTCTCCTGACATGGAGCTGCTTGAAATAATCACGAGTCTGAGGAAACCAAACAGAATCTGGGAGCTCAGAGTTATCTTCTAACTCGAGCAAAATGAGAGGAGTCCTTGATTTGGGATGGCTTGTGGAGTGCTTCTGGGGGATGAAATGGCTTCTCATTTTATGGCAACACAGAATCACTGGGAAGAGGCAAATCAGTCCTGTCCTTTAGCAGACTGCCACGTTCAGTTCACTTTATTACAGACCAACAGTCCCAAACTGCATCTGACTAACAGAAATGCTTATTGAATGTATACTGAACATTTGTTCAGTGCATATTGAATATGACACCATTGTTACTGCATTCCTTGCTCCCAAACAAAGGATGAAATGTTTATAATTTGGGCTCAGTTTAAGAACAAGTATGATCTATAGTTTCCAGACCTAGAAGGACAGTTTCTTATGGCTGTACACCTCAAATGGTGTGTCCTTGAATGGTTTAGATCTTCACTTAAATGTTTATGTTACTCATCATTTTGTAGAGTTGCTCCCTTTCAAGCTTGTGTTTCACTTGAATCGCTCCATTTTGGGTGCTGCTGTTTCCTTCCTGGGCTGGCACCAGCCCATTGTGGTCCCTATGGTTTTTGTGTCCCTGTGAGCACATGGTGCCACAAAAGGATTGTTGATAATACCAGATTCCATGCATTTTATAGGCTGTCTTGCCTTGTGTCACAAGGTCTGTTTGAAAAGGGCTGTGGTAAAATTCTGCTGAAAATCAAATGTAGTGTTTCCACGGGAGGACGATGCACAAGGGTTTGCTGCACCTCAGATAATTTCATGTCTGCTCTCACCCTGAAGAGCACACAGAGAAACTTGGTGCTGCTTTAGATGTTTGGGGGTTTTTTATGAAGCTAGGAAATTCTCTTGAGAAGATCCTTTTTATTTATATTTTTTAGTTGATTTAGCTGTGCTTGTGCCAAGGAGTAACACAGGGCTGTTGGTCTGTGTGGCTGAGCCACCCTCAGGCTGGGAAGCAGGCTTTGCAGGATGGATTTATTTCCAAGCGCGTGTTCACTTCTGTGAGACAAATGACATAAATACTTGTCTAGGGGAGAAGACCACAGCCATGACATCCTGCTCTGGAAACCAGACTGGAATGTCAAATCTCCTTTGGGAAATGCAGAGGTAGCCTGAGAGCTGAGGTCTGTGCCACCAGCTCAGGAAGCCCAGCGTTCCCAAGCCTGACCTGCGAACGTGAATCTCACTGTGCTCACCAGTCTCTGCTTTGATTTTCCCCAGGAGCTCTGACTCTGAAGAAGCATTTGAGACCCCGGAGTCCACTACACCTGTCAAGGCACCACCTTCACCTCCACAGCCACCGCCTGAAGCGGCAGCAGCAGCAGCAGTTGTTGCAGACGTAGCAGAGCAAGAAATAAAACCTCAGCTGTCCGTGGAAGATACAGGTAATGAGTGGGACACATTAGTGAGGGAGGTGAATATGCAGGGAGCTGTTTCTCTAAGCACAGGCACGGAATTAATGCTAATAAATCGGCTTCTGGAATATTAATTAATTACCCATGCAGAGAGGAAAAACCTGTTGCCTCCTGGAATACAGTACTGGAGAATCTGTCCATAACGTTTGAAAAATATTAAAGAAAAGAGGAGCTTTCTACAAAAAAACTTAATTCCTTTTGAACCAAGCTTCTTTTTGTAGGATCTTTACAGAGTCAGATGAGTAGAAAAAGGAGATGTGAGTTGCAGATGCAGGTACCTGTGTGAGCACTGTTAACTGTGACAATTAACAAAATGCTGTTTTCAGATGTGTTACCTGAAGCAGGAGGTGATCAAAAAGCCTGTTAGAACAACAGAAATACTGATTTTATGGGAGGAACACAAGGCTATGTATGAATGTGTGTATGGTATACATAAGTGAAAATTGGTGCACGCTGAGAAAATAAAATCTTTAAAAATGGAGAATTGTGTTTAAAACCCAAAGAAATTCATTCCCCAAAAAAGTGTTCTTTGTTCTCCAGATTGAGTAATGGAATATGAGGGAGTAGCAAGCGTGCTATTAGCCCAAAATAGCTTTGTTTGGGCTGTCGGATGACAGCTCAACAGTTTGAGACTGAATTTCCCATTGTGCTGTCTTTTTTCCCATCTGAAAGTCAAGTCATCTTGATCACCTGGCTAAATTGTATGAAGATAGTATTTCTCCCAGCAGTCTAAAGCTCATTGTATTGTGTTTGGAAAGAGTTGTAGCATCCCACTAAAGGTCTCAGGCCACCTAAAGCATTTCGGGGAGTTGTTCATTAAGCAATGCCCTTTAAGATTATGATTTATGATGCAAGTTTATAAGAAGCTTCAAGGATTTTCAACAAACTGCTTTCACAAAATAAAAATTAAATACTGAGGCATCCTGGTGCTTTTTCCTTTCTGCTCTTAGAGTTCCCTCGTCACTGTAGCAAAAGTTACTCATTCTGCATCTTCTTTCTTTTTTTAAAATCTTTGGCAATCCAGTGATTACAAAATAAGTGCTCAGAGAACAAAAGAACACGCATGCTGGGCAGGATTGGAGTGTGCTTTTAATTACTGCAGTAGATTATCTTCAAGCCCTTGATTACACATGTGCTTCCCTGGCACATGTGATTCTTGTCTCCTTCCATCCCAGTTCTCCCCCTCCCTTCTTTCACATCTTTCTGGACAAAAGTGGGAAGCTGAATGTAGCTCTTCACAGCCGGCCTGGACTTCACTGGAGGCCACTGGATGGCAGAGGGGAAACCACTTCATTTGCAAATCAGATTGTCCATGGGAGGCAAGTTACAGCAAAGTGACAGAGCTATGTTCAGTGTTCCAAAATGATGCAAAACACGGTTATACAACAGGGGAATTTATTGGAGGGGAAGAAAATGCGTAATGCAGAAAAAATCCAAATGTGGGAGGGCAGCACAAAGCATTCATTTGTTTTGGAAATCTTTAGGAGAAATAAATAATACTGAGACTATAGTTTAGGTGTTTAGGAATGAGAAAAGTTAAACATTTTGTACTTTGTAAACCATTTGAGTGTCTTGTAGTTTATTTATTTCATAAGTTATGCATGTGGCTGCACACAAAGAGAATGAATCCCTTCCTTGGGGCTCACGGGCATTGAAGCAGAGTTCCCGGATGGTACCATACAGCTAAAAAACCAGGTTGCAGTAGAGGAGTGAGGAATATGGGCAGCTGGAGAGCCTGGCACAGGCAGAGGCAGCACTGTCCTGCTGGGTTCCTGGTTCAGCAGCCACATGGCTTTGTCTTCCACATGGGATGGGTGACAGAGCGTGTGTTTGGGTGGAAGGAGGGAGCACAGTAAGTGTTTAAAGGATTATTTCATCTGTAGCTGACAGTAATTACTTATGCAGATGGCTGCAGTTGTGCTGCATGATATCATTAGCACAGCAGCTGGACCCCACTGCTGGAAAGCCAAGAGGACAGTTTTTAATTAGGTTGACTTCAATGGTCGTTTCATAAATATGATGAAAGTGAACTAAGCCGGGCTCGTGCTGGGTTTGTGCCAGCTCCTGGTGGGGCAAAACCTGCTGCATGGCTCTGGTCCATCAGCAGCAGAGCAGAGGAGGGGAGTCAGTCTGAGGGCAAGTCTGGAGGCGAAGAGGAGCAACAGAGCAAGTATGGAAACTACCCCTGAGCCCCAGGAAGTGCCACCAAAGAGCCCTTCCATTCATCCCTAAAAGAATTGTGGGAAACGTGAGTTATACTCTTGAGGCAAATTGGAGAGTTTGAGGTTGCATTTATTATGTTTTGTCATTATTTTAAATTATTGTTGCTCGTCTCCTCAGCTTCCCATACCGGTGTCCTCTTGTCCCTTGTTTCATCCATCTGAGCACCAGAATGTCCCCCAAGCCCATTCTCCCAAATACCCTGGTTTGGGCCAGGAATTCCTGCCTAGGAATTTTGTGCCACCCCTACTGCCTTCCCCAGGTGATTACTGGATTCAGATTGTGCTCACAGGGCAGATGTGAGAGCTGGAGTCTCCTCTGTGCCTTGCAGCCCAACAATCAGGATATGGGGCACCTATATTTGAGTCCTTCTGGTGCCATGGAAATTTGAGGTCAGGCTTTCTAGTAGAGACATTATGGTCCAGACAAAAAAGAACCAAATTTCTGGTATGGAAAGCATTCTTCTCCAGTGTTTTTCCCCTTGAAGCCTGATATGGAAAATTTGAAGAGAAACTTCTACATACAAAGTTTTCTCTCAGAATAAATGACAAAAGTATTTTTACAGAACTTTTTAAAAAGTGCTACTAATTGATTTCCTGACATCAAAGGGTTGTCATAAGAAGAAGAAACTTGAAATAAACTGTGTTTCAAAGTTTCTAGTATTAGGTAATTCCAGTTCCTATATGCTTTTGGCATTTTTTCCTCATAACATAGTGAGTGGGTGAATTCTGTATACATTTTCCAGAGGTTTGCCTTTGTTTGCTTTTTCTCTAGAAAACAGAACAGGAATTTAATTTCTTCTGTATTTGCTTATTATCTCTGTTTATATCTTATTGCTAAGCCCGTCAGAGTAGTGTTTCATTTTGTTTCCAGTTCAGCAGTATTAAGGCCTATTTTCAGTTTGCTGGGGTTCCCTCTGCTTTAGGGATACTTCAGCACAGTAGCCCCTTGCCTTGGCTACTTCTGTAAAGGAGCAACAGAAAATTGTTTTGTTTATTAATGCACACAGTCTTACAATATCTCATTAACACTCTCAGGCACAGGGTGGGACTCTTGAGTCTGTCCTGTGTAGGGCCAGGAGTTGAACTGCAGTGATCTTTGTGGGTCCCTTCCAACTCAGGATATTCTGTGATTCTGTGACTTTCTAGCAACTTCTGGTTCTGCCATAACAGGTGCCAGGTGAAAATGCCAAGTGTTAAATATGCCGTGTGACTCTAATATTTAGGTCTCATCACCTGGATACAAGAAGTCTGAGTTTTATGTTGTTGGGTTTGGGATTGTTTTTCATAGTTGATCCTGTCAAAATTTATCTGAAATCAAGGAAATTTCCTAATGGAAGGAGCAGAACTTGGACCTTCCTTTTTGATGAATGAAATGAGGGGTTTCAAGGAGCTTGCCTTGTTTTTTATTGCAGTGTAAGTTCCCCAGCTATCCTCCACGTTCTTGGAGTGCTTTATAAAACTTAATATCTACCTGTGGGTAGCTCTTACCAGTATAAATTGTGGGTGACTCAGTGCCAATAAAAGGCATAAACCTGATTTAAAACCTTGTGCTGGTCTCTCTCTAGGGCAAGTCCTTCCTTAATTCCCATAGCTTGTGTCATAGTATGTTCCTTTGT
Organism: Rhagologus leucostigma; assembly: GCA_013397725.1. Lineage (NCBI taxonomy): Eukaryota > Metazoa > Chordata > Aves > Passeriformes > Rhagologus > Rhagologus leucostigma. Next base: position 3,601,056 of record VZTD01005736.1, read on the forward strand.
GATCAAACTGCGTTTTAATAAAATACTGCGGTGATACTGATTGGCTTCATTTTGTGTCGTAAAAGGACAAGCGTCACTGCTCTCTGAACAGGCTGTTAATGTCAGGAAAGAATGGTCTTCATGTCTCTTTGTAGTAATAAAGCCCTGAGTACCATTAATATCTCCTGCCCCAGCAATTCTGCTGTTACCAGGAGTGAGCCAGTTCTGTCGTAAAGCCAGAAGAGGCTGACAGCAGCATTTCACTTCTGCCAGGAGCCATGTTTTCTGAGACAGTTTCACATCTTCTTTCATAAAGAAACAATAAAAATATCGAGCAACGCTCTGCAGAAATCCGTACTCCTGAGTAAAAAGGATTTGATGAGGAGGAAGTAGTGAAGTAAGCAGTTAAAGAAGATTAAAGTGCTGCACTGTGTGGAGCACACAGAATTTAAATGCTGATTTGTTGTGAGTAGCTGCAAAGCCTTGCACGCTCCCTTTGCGTGATGCATCCCAAACCTCAGCCTCTCATTTACAGTCCAAGTCCTGCAGGGCAGTGGTTTATTTTATTTTATTTTACTTTGTTTTAATGCATGTTTATACTACTTTGAACAAGGGCCTGGATGCTGTTGAGGGCTTTGATGCCGGCTGGAATGAAAACAGTGCATAACTGCAGATGATTCCTTGTTCAGATCCCACTTTCATTTCACGCTGACCTACATTTGTACTCCGCTGACATCCCAGTGTTTATTGTGATGTATTCCCCTGAAGTGCCTTCCATTCTCCTTTCAGGGTGAAAGGGACAGATTAGGCTAATGCTGGAGGTTTATGGCACTCTCTGAGTGCCCTTAACAGGAGTCCCATCAGTGTCACAAAGTGATGTGTGTGTGAAGTGTGCACTAGCTCGGCTGGCAAACCAAGCCTAATTAATGACCCTGAAACCAAGCCCAAACCAGTGGGGATTAAGGAGAAAAATAAACTGTTCTGAAGTACTGCCATGCTATTAGCATTCATTTAGCAGAAAAACACATTAGAATATTATTTTAATTGATGTATCCTAGTGAACTTCCACAGTCTTGAAAGAGAAGCTGCATAGCTGTCAGCCCTTCTGACAGTCTCTGGAAGTACATGGTGCCACTTTGGGAAATGTGTCCAATTCCCTTAAATCCTTTTCTGTCCTCTACACCCATAAATAATAATTCTTGCAGTCTCTGAGCAGACATACAATTTCTTCTGAAACAAAGGAAATTTTTTTTCTCCTGTTCTTAATCCATTCATAGCTTCTCACTAAAATAATAATTGATTGTCTGTATTGCTTTTATGAACACTGTTAATGAATGTATCAGGGCAAAATGGGAGTTATTTTGCAAAACATGTCAGGGTTGGAATGAAAAGGATGAGCGGAAATGTCTCTGAAATCGTTTAGGGCTGAGCAAAGCATTCATTTTTGTTTGACTGTTTTTCTTTATAATTGCATAATTAAAAAAAAATGACAACGTGAAGAAGGCTGTGTCACTTCAACAGGAAACTCGGGGACATTTTGCTCCTCACTGAGAGCTGTGAGCAGCTGGCTGAGCCCAGCCTGAACTGGGAGCTGGAGAGAGCTGTCCCAGGTCTCTGGTACCCCACAGGGACACACAGGGACAGAGGTGACCGTGGTACATTCACATCAGTGTAGTACAGTCACAGCAGGAGCAAACCACGTGCAGGATTTGTAAAACATTTGAATAATCAGCCTAATGAGCTGGAAGGCAGCGAGGACCATCACCTTCGTGCTTTCCTACCTACGTGTTTTCTGGTTTTTTGTTACGCACTCTATCTTTTTCTACTTTGTCCGGTAGAGTTGTTATATCCCAGGTGAAGAGACTTCTATAAATCATTTTAGGATTCTGTTCACTAAGAAAACCTTTAATTGCAATGGAAAGCTGCTTGGATTAAGAGTTTTAACGCATAAATCTCTCTACAAAATTTTATTTTCATCAACAAGTTAGAACTACACTTGGAAGAACCTGGTTTAAATAATCTGTAGGGAGCTTCTAGCTTTTTTAAGGAAGATTTTTCTACTGAAAATATTTGTGGAGTTCTCTAAATGACTTTTTTTTTTTTTTTACCTTTACCATAATTTGTTTCATATTAAATTCTCAATTATTCATCTCCTATTATAAACTTGTAATTATGAGGACAGAGTAGAGTATATTGACTGCTTGGGGCAGATAGGGGAGCAGCATTGATGGGTTGTAGAGAGGAAGCCATTTTCCTCTGGATAAATTGGTAAAAATAGCACATGGGAAACAAAACTTAAGGTCAACATGTAATTACTGAAGCACCAGTCAATTTACAGCAGATTTACTGCATAAGAGCTCTGACACAATTGAGTGAACTCTTTATGGTAGTAGAAAATGGGAGTAAAAAAGTGCTTTATGCGCAGTTTTTCTGGTATTTGCAATGTTTAGCGTATTATGGTAATATCCATCTCTCTAAGTGATAGTTTAGAAGAGGTGCTTTAGAGGCTTTTGCAAATACATATTTTGTCTTTTTGTGAAACTAGCCTTGAATCCTGTTCTGGGGAGAACAGATCTATTTTTTCCCCTAATCTAGTTCATATACTGGAAAAGTCACTTTGGTTTGCCTAGTGAATTTGTATGATTTTAATGCCTTTTTCTTTGACTTGCAGTAGTATTAGATTGTAATAAAACTTCCTAAGCCCCAGTTGTAAAAATGTGTTTGAAGTCCGCTGAGTGTTCTGTGTGTTCCCACAGGACTGTGTTCGGAAGCTGAACCCGTAACCGATGTGTCGCACAGTGAACCAGTTCAAGAGAGCCCTTTCCGTCCCCCGTCCCATTCTTTCTCCACTGTCTTCGACGAGGACAAGCCCATAGCCAGCAGTGGAACCTACAACTTGGACTTCGATAACATTGAGCTGGTCGATTCTCTCCATGCCTTAGGACCGAGCTCTGCAGAGCCCAAGAGTCGTGACCCCAAAGCAAATGTCCGGAGAAAATCCACGGATTCGGTCCCAGTTTCCAAATCCACGTTGTCTCGGTCTCTCAGCCTGCAGGCCAGTGATTTTGATGGAGCATCTTACCTTGGCAACAGTGAGACGTTAGCACCATCAGCAGATGTGTACAGTACTGGTTCCAGCAGTGCTTCCAGTACCCTCAAGAGAGCGAAAAAACCCAGACCAGCTTCCTTAAAAAAGAAGCAGTCAGCCAAAAAACCTCTGGATGCTCCACTGGTGAAGGAAACCCCACAAGAACCGCCTGAGCTTGGCCAAGCAGCTTGTGAGGGTAAAGCATCTGAGGTGAAGGCTGACTCAGCAAAGCCCGAATGTACTGAACCTTCCAAAATCTCTGCTGAGAAAGAGGAGGCGCCGCCTGTGCCTGAAGGATCCGACCCTTCGGATCCGGACCGTTTCGAAGGGATTAGTGCATTTAGCTCCGGAGGCGGCAAAGTGCAGAACTCTCCCCCTGCCAGCAGGAAAACGCTACCTCTAACAACGGCCCCCGAGGCTGTGGAGGTGACTCCGCCGGACACCGGGGGACAGGAGGACCCTCCCGTCAAAGGCGTTGCGGTGAGGCTGGAGTTCGATTATTCTGAGGAGAAAGGGGGGAGCGAAGACCAGCAGGAGAGCACTCCTCCTCCCAAAAAAGCAGGGAAAAAACCTGGTGCTAAAATGCCGCTACGGAGGCCAAAGACTAAAAAACCGGTGGAGAAGCTTGACAATGCTCCAACCACCCCGACCAAGTCGCCCACTGATCCAAACGAAATCCCCATCACGAAAGGCTCTTACACTTTTGATATCGACAAGTGGGATGATCCCAATTTTAACCCCTTCTCATCCAGTACAAAAATGCAGGAATCGCCCAAACTGCCTCAACAAACGTACAGCTTCGAGCCGGACGTGTGTGAGGACTCCATTGACCCTTTCAAGTCTTCTTCTAAGATAGCCAGCTCGCCCTCCAAATCTCCAGCTTCCTTTGAGATACCAGCCAGTGCCAACGAAACGAACGGAACGGAAGGAGACAGCCTGAACAAACCTGCCAAGAAGAAGAAGACACCATTGAAAACGTAAGTTAAAGGGCAGAGACGTTTCTAGAATAGAAGCAGCACATTCCTCCCCCTTAGCACAGTTACACAGGATTTATGTTTGACTAGAGAGAAGGAGGTGACCTTGGGCGTTGGTGGCCACAACTGGAGTCACGCTGGGGGGCTGTTCCTACTCTCCCTCAACCTGTTTCCTCAATAATTTGATATTTCCAGAGCTACCAAGCCACATTAGGCAACTGCATTTTTTAAGTCTTTGGGCTTGGTGTAGTTTTGAACCTGGTTAAATTGTAATTTTATCAGTTTTGTACCCAATTTTCTGTGACCTCATCCTGGGAAATTCATGCTGTTTAAGATGATCAAAGTAATCACACCAGCACAACTATTTTATGAATCATTGTTTTTGAGCGTGGGATGTGAAATAGTAAGGCAGTGACAAATCTCGTGTTGCAAACAGCAGGAAGATGGTTTTATCCAGTGAGTTATGGTATTTAAAGAAAATAATCTGAAACAGAAGAGTGCAGTATTGAAATGTATTTTTTTCTACATACACAACTGAAAAATGTGAAAGAATTCCTTTTTATGAGAGAACTTACAATTGTCCAGAAAGTTTAAAATCTCCGAAACTGCTACATGTTAGAGAAATATCCAGCTTTTAGGTACAGATGACAAATTCCAGGATAAATTTTCTATGTTGCTGTTTTTAGATATTTAGTTAAAAACCTCTATGGCTGGTTGCTGATTTGCATGTTGCTTTATTTGTTCAGATATGGTTATTTTGAGTTGGTGACCACTAAGTTTATATCCCATATATCTGAAATTGATCTCCTGTGTGTATCTATAAGAAAGTATCTCAGTTCATGTTCCTTTATGGTTTAAATGTTCCAGCCAGCTAACAAAAATGGGAGCAAAATTTTAAATGCCAATTTAAGATAAGAAGATAACATGGCTAATGTAAAGCAGTACAAAAGCTGACCTCCTGTACAGGGTGAGATGGAGATTATTCAGATTTTTCTGAACAGCCTCCTGCCTTCTAAGCTTCTAATTCAAGTCCCTTGTCAGATTTGAGGAAGCTTGTGCCATTATTTTCTTCCTGGGGGCATTTCTGACTTACGGATAGTTTAGATCACGGTGTAGTTGAGTTGTGTTCTTTGAGAGAGGAGCCTGTTTTTTTCTGGTGTTGCTCCTGTTTGAGGTTTACCTGAAATGTAGTGGTCAATGACACATTTTCCAAGCCTGCAGTCCAAACTCCAAACCAAGAAGATTTAAAAGTCTGACAGCAAGAGAGGAACAATTTGAATGTTACTGGGGAAGTGCAGAGGGGGATTTTAATATCTCCAGGTCCTTAAGTTTGGTGTTTGCAGCCAGCCAGAGTCTCCTTGTGTCTTCCAGTAGCTGGAGTTGACAGACCCCCAGTGTGGGCCTCTTGGGTTCTCCCCAAGAGAATCTACTTTGAATATTGGAAAGAATTCCAAAGTTATTACTTTAGGGGCAAAATGAGTTTACAAAGAGTTCGCTAATCCACATTTGTCCTTGGGAAAATCCGTCACGGGAAAACCCTGTCCTAGAATCACGAAGTTTGCTGCCGGTCTTTATCACAGTGGAGAAGTGAAGCTTCCCCAGCTCAGGGCTCACAAGTTCTTGGGTCAGGAGGGCTGCAGGAATTCCCAGCCCTTGCTTGGCACTGCTTTCACTGTGCTGTGTTTTGTGTTGCTCGCTACAGCCCCGTAACCTACTTTTCCAAGTGATTTTTGTTTTTTTCTTTTTACAAAGATGAGATTCTGCATATTAATAACGCATTGCAGCCTGCAGCTGTGGTACTTTCTAGAAGAAAATTACACTAGGGTTTGTTAGAGGATGCTGGGGAGGCGGTGGCAGGAGGTTTTATTAGCACTGTTGAGGGGTGCAGAAATCAAACCCTGTGGACCAGTTTGAAAACGTGTTCCTCATGTGGAAAGGCGGTGATTTCTAGATCAGAGGTGAGGAAGCCAGGCGTGAGTTTAAGCCTTTGCTAAGCTTGCACTACTTTGAATCTGAGCCGTGTGCTCAGTCTAACATGTGTTAAATCAATAACAATAAAGCCACTTTTGTTCTTGAATGAAACCTGCAGCAGTTTAAGCATTGACCTCCCTGTGAAAAGATGAGGTTTTTAGAAGAGGTGTCAGCTCGACGCGTATTGCTCTCTGGTCGTCTACCTGAGCGCTGAGCTGCTTGGAGACAAATCACATTGCTCAGTCGATGCTGAGCAGAGAGCAGCTGATGCCTCCCCAGTGCCAGCTCACAGTGATGAGTAAAAATAGGTGGTTTGGAGAGACACTGCTTGTGCAGGCCTTGCTCTGGAAGCTCTTGGATGGCTGGAGGCTGTTTAGAAATGGAAGGTGCCAGCTGTCGTGAGCACTGCACGTGAGGAGAGATGAGCAGAAGCTGCCAAGCTTATAAGTAAATGAAAACTTTTCTTAGCCTAAGCTGTTTGGCAAGGTTTGGTTCTGGTTTGGGGGAAACCAATTTGCTCTGTCAGAACACCAGGTTAGGTTTTGGAGAGAACCAAAACAGCTGAGATTTAAAGAAATGTCATTTTCTGTCCTGATCTGGGTAAATGGTTTGAAATGGTCAGGTAGCTTTTTCTGTGCTGTCAGAACACATCAGCAAACATGACAAAACCTGGAATAACTGTGCCCTCTCCTTAAGCTTAGCTGCCATTCAAGAACAGTTTTGCATCTCATATAATAACAAATACTGTGTTTTGAAAAGCAAGCAGGTGGCCTCCATCAGGGAAGGCAAGGACAGTGACGGTGTTGAAAGGAACTTAACTTGAAGGTGTCAGCTTTGAAAAATGTGTTTTGTGAGATGAAAGCGTGTCAAAAGTATGTAACATTGAACTAGAAAATATTGAAGGACTTGATGAATTTTTTTTCTCCTCATGTATTTCACAATAAAAAGTAGGGGTTAAGATTATGCAGGTAGAAAATATGCATGATCAGATTGCCTTAACACATTAACATTAGCAGAGTATTTGTAGGTTAATCTTTTTTGTCAGTTCCTTCTGTCTGTCTCTCTTTTCTTTGTCTTATTTGTCTTAGGATGGTAGAAGATGTGATGTCTGTATGTTCTCTGTTGTAAGTAATTCTAAGCTAACAATTCAAATTTCCTCTTTGATTTATGGGCTTTTTAATTTTACTTATTTGTTTTGCAGCATGATCAGTTATTATTCAGCATGAAGCTTTTATGTTAATGATTTCACTTCACTTGCACATATGAAAGCTATTTTAAGATGCCTGACTGTGAATGAGTTTGAGGAATCTGTTGCCTCATTATCTGTTGCCTATCGAAGAAGATCCTCATTTAAAAACTATAGAGATTTTGTATCCTTGAGCTAAAATACGAAAGTTTTATTTCTACCATTGAACAACATTGTACAATCAGTCCTTTGTAAATACTGCATAAAGTGCTTGTCCTTCTTAAAGGAAAAAGATATCCTAATTAATTCTATCATCATAACTGGATAATTAATGGCATTGAACACACCAGTATTCAGCTGCCCAATTTATTTTCCCCTCTAGAAGTGATATTGATTTACCCTCTCCGATTGAAAACCCACCATTAGAATTTCTAGTGTCAACCTTGCTGTCATTGATCAGGAATGAGCTGGTGGGCAGTAATTTTTGCCACTGCATCTCAGTTCAAACATAAAGTCTTTACCAGTGAGTTTGCTGTGGTATTTTTCTCCTTCCTGTAGCTTGTAACTTAAATGGTTTTGAATAAGTCTGGCAATGTGCATCAAGAGAACGGATAGAAAATTAGTTTATTCCTGGTTAGAATATATTTTTAGCCAATTGTGAATAAAAAGAAAGGCAGCATTCATAACTATCCACCATCATGACATAATGGATGTTCTTCATTCCTTTTGCTTGGTTGAAACCTGTGGGATTTTGGAGGGCTACAGTGTCCGGTGCTCCCAGTCTGCTCTGTGAGGTGTCAGGGGAACTGGAAGCAGAATTGCCATATTTCTTGTTGTATTTGTTTTTAAAAGGTCTGTTGTGCCCATTTGTAATGACACAGCTCTGGCATCTGGGGAGCAGCATCTGCCTCAGATGGTTTTATTCTGTTCATCTAAAGCAGACCAGGTTTTTTCTTCGTGGTTTTTGGGGTCATTGGAGCCTAAGTTTATCACAGTTTTAACTCTCAGGTAAAGGTGTGGGTTAGACCTAATTTTTGGATGTGAAACTGAAGCAGACAGAAGCCGAATCATTTCCACAGGGCCCCGGAGGATGCCTGTGGTGGAGGAGGGATTTGAATTGCAGCCGAGCAGTAGCTCTGCTCTGTGAATGTGTCAGGAGTTAGCATGAGAAATATGGCAATCCTGCTGTTCTCAGCTTTTGGGGAATCGAGGCCTGTTCCAAGTGCATGACAAAAATATGTACCCCATGGCATGTTTCTCTGTGGTGCTGCTGCGTAATGGATGGGATTTTAGTGCAGAAGGGCTTACAGAGGTTGCATTGTCTGTGGCTGTCTCTTGCTAAGTGTGAAATGACCTGATTCTTGCTGCTATTACCATATTAACAGTTTGAACTTTATTTTCAGTGATACATTTAGGGTGAAAAAATCACCAAAAAGATCCCCACTATCAGATCCTCCTTCTCAGGTAAAGTGCTGCCTTATTTTGGTGCATGTAATTTGTGCTCTTGAAGGGGCAGAAAGGGGGAAATTTGATTAATTTAATTGTGGAATTGTACATTTAACAACAGAGGAGATTTTTGTAAAGAATATGTGCATATTGGTGTCCAAGTATAGCACATTAAGCTGTAACCATAAGGCATTAACCTCTTAGTCTCTAGAAGTGTGTATATAACACAGATCTAGTATTTGCTCTGGGAATTCCAGTTAGAGTGTTAGCAAATGTACCTTGGAAAGCCCTGTGTTAAGATGGAGCAAGGATATGAATAAATATCTTCAGTCAGCTGTCTGAAAAACGAGACATCACTATCCACCCTGGAATTTTAAGATTAGAAAGTAAGAAACTAAATGCACCAAATTGGTGGGCTGGAAAGGAAGTAGAAATAAACCAAGTGGGCTGATCTACCAGGAACATGTGCTTGGATAGTTTGATTCCGTGTTGTAAACTGCTGGCAGGTGGTTTTCTTGGAAGAGAAGCTAACAAAAGCTGCTCTTCTACAAAGGCCTGGCTGCTTTGATGTGGCACAGCTCCTTCCACTCTGCTGTTCCTCTTCCTGTTATCCATCCTGCCCTTTTATTTGTGCTGCTTGACAGCGTAGAAGTGAAGAAAGGGGAAAGGGTTCATGACCTCGTGGTTTGCTCCTATGAGGGAAGCCTGAAAAATCAGTTTTGGTAGTCAGAGACTTCAGTGATGGGTGATGTGTGCCACTTGTGTCAAGTGCCTAACAGATTTCAACGGCTCTGGATCTTCTTTCTTCCCTGTTATCAAAGCAGCTTTGCAATGCAAGTGTTTATCATCAAAGAGCTTAGTTATACTGGGAAAACTTGCTGCTGGTAGAGTTAGTATTTTCCATTAGGTATTTTACACAGAGCTGCAGCAGAGATTACGGAATTAAAAAGATGGCTCTGGCGGTGCAAAGGAATTCAGAGATTGAATTCTGTTCCATGTGTTAGCGAAAGATAATGGAATTAATTGGCTCTTGTTTGCTGCAGGATCCTACTCCACTGCCAACTCCAGAAACACCTCCTGTCATCTCCACAGTGGTTCATGCCACGGATGAGGAGAAACTGGCGTCCTCCGTGACAGGTCAGAAGTGGACCTGCATGACTGTGGACCTGAACACGGACAAGCAGGACTACCCACAGCCCTCTGACCTGTCCACCTTCGTCAACGAGACCAAGTTCAGCTCTCCCACAGAGGGTACTGTCTCTCCAGCCAGGGGGATGTTTACTGAGAGAGGGGGTTTGGTTTGGCTGAGGATGTTGGCCTTCACTTTGCTGAATGCAGACTCTTATTAGGGAACCCTACAAATGGTGCTCTCTGGGCCATTCTGGGGAACGTGGCAATTATGGGGAGCTGAATGTAAGACCCCAGTAGTCCAACCTGGAGTTTTCAGGAAGAAAAGATGCTTAAAGGGAAATGAGAGGGGCCTTCAGAGAAAGGCTTTGTGCAAGTAATTGTTCTTCTCTGCATGCATCGTGTTCTCTGAATGCATCGTGTTCTCTGAATGGCTTCACAGGAAACTGGGGTCTGATACTGCTCCAGAGTCACTGAGCTACTGATTCCGCCTGAGCCTGTTCCTTAACCTCTGTGGGAGAAGGTCACATGTTAAAATTCTGCTCAGATTTTCTGTATTGCATTAATACCCTTAACATGCCATCTGTCCTCCAGCTTCCTGGGCTCCAGGTATCTTTATGCATAAAAATATCCAGGATATCCCCTGCATAAGGTAGTTACCATTCATATTTCCAGATAAAATTCCCTGCGAGATCAGCCTATTAATGTTTTTCCTGCCGTACCTTCCTATGAGCAGTTGAGAGCTAAAGCTGGAAGTTTCTGTTTAGAGAACTGTCATTCCAGGTCTGTGAAATGTGGAAGAGACAAAATTAAGAAAATTTGTGTGTGGCCTTCCTTGGGGCTACCCAGAGGGAGTTCTGCTTTGCAACATCTGCTCCGAAGGCAGATGTTCGGCTTTGTGGGTGGGAAGCATGTTTGAGTTTAACTTGGCTGAAACTTTTTCTTCTTGATCAGAATTCGTTTTTTCCCCCTAACCTTTCAGTCCCTGTCCCAGTCTACCACTAAATCTACTTTATGCCATTTTAGGCTGGGTCTAAATTTATGCCTGATTAAGAACTGCTAAACTTTTAGGTCAAGGTGTTTGGCATCAAAAAGCAACAACAGTCACGGTGCTTTTGTTCATATGCACGTGCTTGTGTGCCCTGGGCTTTTTGGAAATCTCTTGAGTCTTCTGAACAGATAAGTATTTCAGTCTGGATGAATTCATTTGGCTTTATTGTCAAATTATAAATTTTAGACATTGACTTCCCTGTATTTGTATTTTAAAAAATAACTTAAAGAAACACTTTTTAGAAAATAAGCCCCCCTAAACCTGGGGAAATGGAAACTGTGTGGAAGGAAATGGAACAAAAGAATAGTGAGAGACACTCTGAAGCAATCATTTTAGCTTTCAAAGTGGGTAGAAGAAAGTGAGCAAAGCTCCTAATTAAATGGTAATTGTCTTGTCTCATGTGTGCTGCATGGTAGAGTTGGGGTTTCAGATTACATGCTCATTATAATCAACAATGCTTCCGCCTTTCACATCTCTTAAAAATAATAATTTTTTCCCCTTGGCAGTCTTGCTCCTGCAGCTTTGAGAAATTTCTGAGTAATTTGAGGGCTGTTTCTCAGTGCAGATATTTTTACCTCTCCCAGACACCCGTGTAAGTGTTACCCTGTAACCTAACACTGCTTTGGTACGGATACAGCCCAGCTCCTGAGTCAGCCAGTGCGCCCAGCCCTCATCGGTTTCAGGCACTGCCTATAGCTGCTGCCATTTTCCTGTTGCACAGACCCGAAATAAGCCGTAATTGTTAGCAGAAAATTCTGATGTAATCTTCCAGCTATTTGTAGGAGGAGTTGGAGGACATCACTTAGTAAGTCTGTTGCACGTGTTTATAAAAGATAATTATCTTGCTTCGTGGGATATCCTGGGCTTTTCTAATTTTGAATGTATAGAGATAAGCAGAGCCTGAGATTTTGGAGGGGAGATGATGTCTGAGAGGAGAGGAGAGAGAGGAATTATGCTGGAGACTCCTGAGAGCAGTGAGACGAAACAAACTGCGTTTAGCCAGCCGCGTTATTCCTTTTGTTTCTACTTGGACTGTTTCCATCTGTGTCCTGCCTTCTTTTTTTTTCTCAGCAGTAAAGTTAAATCCGTGTTGTCCCAGCAGTCAGTTTGGATGGGGATTGCAGAGCTGCTGGCAGTGCTGCAGGCAGGTGGAGGATCCCTGTGGCTGTGCCAGCAGAGGACAGTGCTGGAACGTCTGCTGCCCATGAGCCTGCCTGGACGCTCAGGGATTGCTCTCTGGAGCATAAAGCTGCTCCATAAACGCTCCTGATGCACCTCACTGGGCTGCCTGTAGATAAACAGGATACAGAAAGGCAGTTTCTAAACACTTGCTGCTGTTACCTGAGATATCAGGCTTTCTCCTGCAGTTCAGCTCCTCGTAGGGGGTTTGAATTCATCCTTCCAGTTTGGGTTTTGCTTTCGCTGCGAAGAAAAGTGAGTGAGAAAGGATATTGCTGGTATCTGACACCAGGAGGTTGTCCATCTTGCCTCGCTCCCTATTACCGCCTAAAACATATGGTGCTAGGAATTTAAATGTGAGGAGCCTGCTATTACAGCTTTCTTTTCACTTACAAGTTTTACTCTCAGTATCCCCAACAAGTACTGAGAGTTGGTGGCTCTTCCCCTTCAGTGGTTGTTTGACAAAAGACATGGCTTGTGGAATTACAGTCCCTGTGCACTGCTTTTTACTATTAAAAAAAAAATCAAGCATTCTAAAATCACACTGAACCCTCTAAAACTTTTTTAATCAACAAAACAGGCAAGAGATTACCTTCAGGGTTGTTTGTTTTTAAATATCAAGCATTTCAGTGGTGGTCATCATCTTCCTAATGCAAGCCCTACTTTTCAAAAGCTGCCCAAATCTAGAAGGATTTTAGCACATGATTTTATCATAATGCACATGCTAGTGTGCATTTCTTTAGGATTTATTTATTATGGAAATCAAATTATGCAAGTGGTTTATTGAATTAAGTCGCGGAAACAGAATAAAGTACGGCATTTGGACAAATTAATTATGCTTTTAATTTTTAAATTAAGTTGTCACTGTAGGAAGTTTGTTTTTATTTGAGTGCAGGAAGGTACGATCTCTTTTCCTGTGTTAGATCTCTCTGCTTCTGTATCAGCTACTGGGTGACCCTGGATTGGGAAGAAGTGCTGGTTATTCCCTCCAGTGTAACTGGGAGATTAGAAGCAGAGAAGGAGTAGAGATTTGCGTTTTTATTAAATTTTAGACTTAGGGTTCTTTGTAAATCTTCCTGCCTTAGACTCTTTCCCTGAAAGTACAATGTGAGAACAGCCCAGTAAGCTGGGCTGGTGACTCACCCCTGGTCCATGAGCATTCAGGTATTTTAGGTGTCTTTTTCTTCAGTGATACCACAGTAGTTGTTCGGAATTAAGAGTGTGATAAACATGAAGAAATATAAACTAATTTTTCTCAACAGCTGTTAAAATCTTTTTTTTTAAGGAAGCTGGGATCAGCATTGCCAATTACTGAAAAAATGTGCTTTCTGTGATAAGATAACGTGATAGAGGAAAGTTATCTGTGCTCTGAAATTGCTCTGAAACTTTCTTAATATTCTGGTCCCTGGGGCAAATTAAAAAGCTGATTTTTTTTTCTGGCAAGCCGATTTGCCTGAAATGTGTCATAGGTTCATTGCTGAAAATCAGTGAATATCAATGCACCTTCTGTTTTCTCTCTGTATTTTCTATTTTTAATATGTCACAGGAAAGTATTGAGCAGAGTGGGAGTGGCCCTTGTCGATGAGAAGAGATCTTACTTCCTTCTGCAAAAATCATGTCATGGCATGTATTAACACCTCTTTTTCTTGTTTCTGTTGCAGAATTGGAGTATGGCAACTCATATGAAATAGAATATATGGAGAAAATAGGCTCCTCTGTGCCTGTAAGTTCTCACCTCCATTTCCATTCATTTGCATTCCCTGGTCATAATATGCTATCCTGATAATGCCCTCAGCCTCAGCACCCTATAAATTAATTATAATGTGCCTGCAGCAGATTTGCAAATCCAGTTCCTTGAAATTGGCATAACTGGGGTAAATTGCCTATGCTTTGTTGTCCTGTGTCCTGTAAAGCTTGTTCCATTTTATGTTATTATTTTTAAGCTAGCATCATAGTAGTTCTTTCAGGAGATTCAAAGCCAGTCAGTATTTCCAGCAGTGCAGGATGTAGAGCTGTCTACACCAACTATTGAACTATTTAAGAAACTGGGAGTAAAACTTCGAAGAAGCTGGAGGGAATCAGGAGAGAATCAGAATTAGTGTGAAGTATGGAAAGCAGCACTATATGTTATCAGTTGTTTCACCTTAGTTCTTTTTAATCCATGGATTTGATGCTTGGCTGGATCCAGTGAGGGGATATCCACTGGGGAAGTTAGGAAAATCAGGCATGTATGCCAGGTGCTTAAACCAATGAGAATTTTCAGTGAATATTTTAGTAACTCTCTCAGCCGAGGGATGCCTCCTGCCTGACAGGACCAGAGAAATCTGATTAACCCCAGATTGGGAGAAGACGAGGCACTACAAAGAGTGAACTGTTTAGGTTTTGTTCTTCCTGAGAGGGTTCATCTCAGTATCAGCATTACAACCCTGTATTGGTAGTTTTCTGTCAACTCATTTGCTCACTAAAGGCTTCAGTGACCTGAATTAGCTTTAATGGAGAATGTTTGAATTGCTTAATGAGTTTCCCTTTCCCTGTCTCCAGCAGGATGATAGCACCCCGAAGAAACAGTCCCTGTACCTAATGTTTGATGCACAGCAGGAGAGCCCGGTGAAATCACCTCCCATCAGATTGTCTGACTCCACAACTCCCTGCTCAGGGTAGGTCGCTGCGAGCAGTGGAAGAGGGTGTCAGGGGAGTGGGTTACCCTCAGAGCACGTACACAGGCACTTCTTCCTCTCTCTGCCTCTGTGTTGCCAAGTTATTTGTTTAAAAATAGATTCCCGTCTGTGTAGATAGAGAACATATGATAGAGAACAGAGGGCAAAGATACATGAGTTTTGTCGTGGAATAAGGACGTGTATTTCTCCTTCACATTCTAAGTAGTCACAGTGGCAACTGTTTTACTGGACAGTGGCCTCCTACTTAAAGCTTTTTCTTCAGATACTGAGGTAATTTTCATGTTAATCTAGACATTTGTTAATTTCAGTTTTTCACTTGGCTTTTCCTGGATACATTTTCTGAACAACGGCTCTTGTTCATAAGACCAGGATGTGGGAGTTGTGTTTACTTCCAATAATTTTGCTCGTGAAGGGCATCTGTTCTTGTTAGTAACAGTAGTGTTTCGGGAGAGAGGCAGGTCACAGTGAGAAAGGGGTAAAAAGGCAAGTGAGAAATGTTGAAGGAATGTGACATTTCTGATGGAACTGGTTTTATTTAGAGGTCTCCAGTGCGTTGTTTTGAAAGGATATTGCAAAGTGTTATGAGTTACAATGATGTAAAATTGAGTTGAAACAATGCATGCGTGTATATATATATATGTATTTATATATTTATATACACATGAAAGGGATGAAGAGGACTTGCTCAGCTGTTACCAGAAGCAGAATTGTGAAAGTCTTGTGTTCTACCCTGAAAACTTGTACATGATCTTTTTCCAGGTCAAGTTTTGAAGACCCTGAAGCCCAGCAGTCCTCTGGCATGAAAATACCACACCCAGCTTCCCGAGTCCTAGCTGCCAGCCAAGAGGCACATTTACAGTCCCCTGACAAGGCCAAGCAGAAAGACCTAGAGCCCATGACTCTAGGAACAACTCCAGAGGCTATTGAAATAGTAAGTCCTGTGTGATAAGAGTTTGGGAATCATTTTCCTGCAGAAATTTTGCATTTTGCTTCTGGCCTGAACTACTTGGGCAAAAATCTCTCTTGCTTATTCAAGCAAGAATCTCTCTTGCTTATTCTCCTCTTTACCTTTCAGGCATCTCCTGAAGACTCCTTTGTCTCTGCTGATGCTCTTCTCAATAGGATATCTAAGAAAGCCTCAATATGTGATCAGCCTGAATATCTAGACCCTGACCTAGCAGAAAAGAACCCCCCAGTATTTGCTCAGAAACTTCAGGTTTGTAGCAGAAATACAAATGTCACTTTTCTTTCTGTTTGTCCATACGCAGGCAGAGGAATGCTTTGCCTCATCTGAAAGGGGCGGAGGGAGGCTTGGAAGGGATGTGGAAAAGAGTTAAAATAATTGTTTGATTCTTTCCAAAGTAACTCTGCCCTTTCAAAGACTTAAGGAACAAAGCTATTTTCACTTAACTCATGTAATTCGTATAATACGGAACCTTAAATTTCATCAACGCCTATCCTGTACCTCTAATGTATGTATTTTCCAGAAGTCTTTCCAAAGCAAGTTTTTTTAAGCTTGAACACAGGACTTGATGTGTGGAGAGTTGTCTTGACATCTGGCCTTAGTGCAAAGATTCATTTTTTGAGATTTAGGACCTAATTCTGCTGAAATAAAAATCAGGTTTTGTTTTTTCAGTAATCTCTCTGATGCAGAATTTGGCATGGTTTCTTCTAGGAAAAGCAAATTGATCTGCAGACCGGTTCTGTATGTCAGGACATATTTTCTGGAATATTTATAGTGAAATTTAAAACAACCAAGGTTGAATTGAGACCAGCATGTGGCATAAATTCACATAAAATGGAAATGACAGGGGAGGAGTCTGTGATAAAACAGCTTTAACTTCAGAAAACATTTCTTTTACATGAAGTATTGTTCATACTGATCACCTAATAAAAGTTACTTGTCTGTACCAGCCACCTCAAAACTAACCAGCCCCTGGAGTTTTGTATCACTCTCCTCATCATGAGAGGAATTTGGGGTGTGTTTGTCACCCAGGAATTGTCTGAATTACACGTTAAAATCTAGCAATTCATTTTTGAGTGCATCAAACATTTTTGCCATGTTCTTACTACATTTTTTTCCCTGTGGGGGCCTCCCCACCGAACCCTTTGACAGGAGGAGTTAGAGTTTGCTGCCATGAGGATAGAAGCGCTGAAGTTAGCCAGGCAGATTGCCCTCTCCTCTTTGCGCTCCAAGGTACCTGGTTTGTGCCTGCCCTGTGTGTGTGAGTGTGCCCAGCCTGGGGAGCCGAGTGCTGCTTTTCCTGGAGCAGGGACTGGGGCTCCCCAGGCCCTGGGGGGACACCAGGAGCATGCTGGCAGCAGAGCTGACACAGAAACGCTGTCACCCGCCCCACTCACACCCCAATTAACAACAGGCAAGAAGCAGCAGCATTCCTTCCGCAGGAGATGGATTCTGCAGTCCAGGTTTGTCGTTTCTCTGCAGCAAGATTTGTCCTAAGGTACTTGATGGTGGAGAATACTGGGCGTGCTTTGGCCATAAGGACATTTTGTCTTTCGTTGGTATTTTCAGCTTGAAGTCAGACACCTTTGACCCTCAAAGTTTAGAAGTGAGGAATTCACTCAACCTTGCCCTCAGGCATCTGAAGAAAGGGACTGCAGCAGGGTTGGAAGGGCTACAGAGCTCCCAAGGAAAAAAGGCCTCCCAACATAATGTGTCTTCATTCATGAAGATCTAAATCTGATTCTTTTCATTGCCACTTCCAGGTCATGCTGGCTAGTTGTGCCTCAGAGTGCTGCTTTGCACTGCCGTGGGGATGCAGTGGAACTCACTGTCTTTGGAAAGCCAAAAAAGTCATTCCATAAATGTTAGTGGCTTTCTTGGAAAAGGGTATCAGCTGATTGGGATGCTGAGGGGATGGCAGTGTCCTGCTGCAGTGAGACATTTCATTCCAAATGAGGAGAATGTGCTTCTGGCATGTACTTCTCCGGTGACCTGCCTCGTCTTGTGCTGCCCATTAAAAAGTCAGCAGAAAGTCTTTTGCCCAATCCTAAATTGTTTGGAGTTCATTGCATCGAAACACTTGGGCTGGTTACAGGGTAGGATTTCTTGGTGCTTTTTGGATCAGTTATTAAGTTGCTATTTCATAAAAGTAAAGATTTTTATTTAAGGTTAACTGTACTCTTCTGAAAGCACAATGATCATATTTGATTTATTTCTCACGCCTTAAATAGCCCACGAGCCACCTTGTTTCTGTTGTGCACTTACATTTACTAAGGTAAACGCATTCCTCACAGATTTAAAAGTATTTTAAGATTTTAAGAGTATGTGGCTACAATCTTGTATTTAATTAAGAAAAAGATGCTGTTATCTTCATTAGAAGGACTAACCAGGCTTAAACTAATAAGGAACAAAGGAGGAAAACCAAAAATAATTCTCCTGTGTGTGGCTGTGTCCCCTTGCTGTGCTGCCCTGAATGTCAGGTGTTGGAAGAGAATGAGGTGGGATCCTCTCTAGATCCTCTCTACCTCCTTATTCTCTCTCAAATTCCTTGTCCTCCCAAGACTTTGCTGGAACATGCAGGATTCAGGCTCTCCAGCATCAGGAAACAGCTGAGATGAAACACGTAATACTACAGAGATGCTCTTCATGGGTTATACAAAAAACTTCTGTTAAAAATCTGCATTTTTGCAACCAGCCAACGATTCAGAAACTCACAGATTGTAGCATTTTAGACAAGAGAGTGGTTTTGTGTGTTTGTGGATACTTGTGAGTTACCCAAGGAAGATTCTGAGCTGCAGAAATGTTGTAGGATGTGAAGTTACATTTGAAAGATGCTGTTCGACATCATCACAGCATCCTCTTTTATCTAGAACAAGTTTTGAACTCCTTAGAACTTAGAAATGGGAAATGGATCTCATGTGACTTTTTAGAAAATGTCATTAATCTGTGTAACAAAGATAACAAAATGATAAGCGGAGGTGAGGAGAGAAAACCAGGCAAAACTCCCCCCTCTGACAGAGAATTGGCAGCAGGTTGATGATGACAAAACCCTGCGTTGGTCCAGTCACATCAGTGCTTGTAGACAAATGCCATGGGTGTCATGTTAGGCTGGGAAGGACTTTTGTCCTTGCATAACTTTGCTATTTCAGTGGGAGGTTGCTGGTGTTAAATTAGCCTATGATGACATCCCTTGTGACCTACAGTGACTGATGGCCTGGATTAAGTAGAATAGAAACCAGCAGATGACTACAGTGACTTAAATTTGGATGCTCCTGGCAGAATTGCCTTCTGGATGGCTGGCCTCCGTTCTTTTCTGAGTGCTGTATAATTACATTTAACATTTGCTAAACCATCACAGGATGGGTAACCAAGAATAGGATGATAAATAAAGACAGAAGCACTCGTTAGGACAAATTAGGTCACCTAAAATAAAGATTAAATATAAGCATTTTGTGCTAGCACTAGGAGTGAGAATAAAGCTGTGCAGTTTGTTGTTCTCAGGCAGAGGGAAGTTATTTGGCCACTCCCAAAATTCTTGTCACGGACTTCAACAACAGCAGGACCAGTCACCTGCTTTTACATTGCCAAATATTTCTGTCTTCCAGCGTTGAGGTGAATTAACACTTTTCTATTGAACAGTCTCCATTTGGATGTCGTGAGGTAATTTTTTAATAGGTGCAGGTTGAGTAGGGTTTGTGTCCAACACCCTGTGGATGCTGAGGCGATGGAGAGTTGGGTGTTGAAGTAGGATCCAAGAAAAAGGACTGAAAGGAAAGGCGTGGGCAAAAATGGGATTAGTGCATCACAGCCTTGTGGTGTCTCACGGTGGTGGAGGAGGAATATTTCCTTCAGGCAGCAATGCCATTGATTTTAGCAAAACTTTACAGGCAGAAAACTTCTGCCTGGGTTTTACTTGCCTTTCCATGTGTTTGCAAGCACGAGTAAGTCTCGCTTTGCCTGCGTTGAGCTGTCTGCTCACACATCAGTTAGTTAAAGAATCCATCGTTCCATGCACACCCAGGCAGCATTTCAGTGCTTGGAAAGGCCAGCCTCATTTCCAGCAGGGCTGAACACACGTTCCTCTCACTGCTGTGATAAAAACTAGCTTTCATTTTCGTTCCATTTCTCTATTTTCTTCCACTCTGACCTCCTGGAAGTGAGATAACTGCAGCTGGTTAATAGATGTGCATTTGTTCCTCTCCTGGTCAGATATCTGGTTTCTGTGAAAGGTGCTGGGAGGAGAAGCGTGTTGAGGTCTCAAATATTTACGCTAAGATTGCAGTGACCTACATTTTGTAGTAATTCCCCTGAAGACTCTAATCTTTCTGTACGAGGTTTAGTGACTTACAAATCCCTGTGCTGATTATTACCCCAATTAACTGCTTACCTTCTCAGCAATTAGGTGTTAAAGCGTTATTATTGGGTTATTTTGGGTAATGCCATCATCCTGTTGGTCAGGTTCTGTTATTTTCTCGGGGTAGGAATATTTTGCAGGCAGTAAAAAACAGTTGCTGAGTTATGCATCAGTTAGGAGTTGTGTAAAATTGGCTTTTGAAGTAAAACTGTGAGGGCTTTGACTGGTTACTCCTGCCAGAGAGCTCAGCTGGGACTTGTGCAGGGTGTTTCCAGAGGGCAGTACTGGTTGGACCACTACCACAAGCATTTCTGCTCAGGGGTTAAGTTCCAAGAGTTCTTACAGTCATTTTTTGAAATTTTAAGCAGTTTTGCATGTCATTGTTTTGCACAGTTTACTCAAATGCAAAGAGAACTAGAGGAAACATAACTGTATTAATGTTGTGCACTATATAAAAAACCTGTAAGTATGTATTAAATGCTTTAAATGTCTTTTTCTTTAAAAATTGTCATCTTCCCAGCAGTTACTTTGACATGTTTTTATATGAGCTTGAGGAAATTTGTGGGGTTTTTGGCACAATGAATATTTTCCAGCAATCTCTTTATGAGATCCAGCAAATGAAGCTGCGGGAGGCTTTTGAAATGTGACAGAAGCAGTTCAACAGATCGATCTGAGGGATGGCCTTTCTTTGGAGGACAACTTTGATGATCTAATGGCTCTGTTTATTCGTTTATCTCTTAGTTATTCTTGCCTTGTGATTGAGGAAGGACTAAAGTACTTTTTTTTTTGTATTTATGCATTTACAGAGGCGTCAGAGCTTGTGTCCCGGGTGTATTTTTTTCCTATTTAATTGTTGTACATTGGGAGATATTTTTAAGAGCACAGGCTATGCAGTTTTGACAGATCTTGGAATGCTTTTTCTTGTGGTAGGAAAATCCATGGGGTTTGAGGTTGCACCTCCTAATTCTGCTGGAATTGATCGTTATTTTGGATGTTCATGTTAAAGGTAGCAAAAACAGAGAAGGGATGGCCTGGTCCATAAATCCTAGAAGTAAGAGTCAATGGACTCCCAGGTTTAAAACCAGAAAGTACCAAGCAAATTAGTGAGAGTCTCCTATAAATGCAGATGCAGTGAGGTGTTCTGTAAGTACTGTTTAGGTTATTCTTGCTCTAATTAAATTTTCTTAAATTTAGCCTAGTCTTTTAATGTTGTTAGTGTTTCTTCATGTTCCCTACAGATGTGGTATCCAGAACATCTGGTCCTGTGTGCATTGTGTACAATTTTTAACACAGCTTCTTCAGTCAGGTGTGATGTGAGAACTCACAAGGGATTACAGTGAAATTAACAGTGGGTTTGGATCCTTTCTGAGATCCTGGGCAGTGTGAGAAGAACTCTGAGGAAATGAATGTATTATGGAATAGCATCTGGCAAAATTTCCTTTACCAGTGTTGAGACAAGAATATGTGATGTTGAAATTAATGAGGACTGAACCTTCATGCAGGCATTATCTACTCCCTTTCACATTCCTGTGCTTCAATCAGTAGAGTGTGACTCTGCTACTTTGTTTAAAAAAAATCCAAACAAAACAATTAAAACAAAGCCATACCACCCTCTTTTGCAATAAAATATAAGAAAATATTTTTTTCCTTCTTTTATGTGAAAAAGTAATTGAAAAACTCTTGATTACTACTCTTAATTACTGCTAAAGGCTAAAGACTTAGGTACTGCATTAGTGAACTCGAAGGAACAGAAATATTGTTTTATGCACAAAGTTAACAAATAAACGGGAAAAATACATTATCCCCTTTTCAGCAGCAAGGAAATGCTACACCAGAAAAACAGGATGTGAATATCCATTTCCATCAGTGAATGGAAAAGGGCATTGATCAACCTGACTTTCCACCCCACTCATGGTCCAGCCCTCTCTGTGGCTTCCTGTGGACTTGGTGGAGGGGGCTTGGCAGTGCCCAGAGAAGCTGTGGCTTCCATCCCTGGAAGTGCCCCAGGCCAGGTTGGACAGGGCTTGGAGCAACCTGGGATAGTGGAAAATGTCCCATGGCAGGGACATTTTCCACTTGATGAGCTTTAAGGTGTCTTCCGACCCAAACCATTCTGAGGTTCTATGAACTATCCTTTGCAATGTCCTTGGTTTTAATGTGCTGTAGCTTGGGTTGTTTGCATCGAGAGTTGTTTGTGAGACATCTCCTGCGTCTCAGTGTCACCTACCTGTTCCTTGCTCTCCTCATTTCACGTGCTGCTCTCCCCTCTTTAATCTGGGCTGCTGACATGAGCAAAATTGACAGCTGCAAAACAAGCCTCATTTAACTGACTAATCGCATGCTGGACACCAGTGGGGCAGCAGTGTCACCTGCATATTCACACTTGCCATGTGGTATTCTTTACGATAGGTACCATGTATTGACAGGTCAGACCTAAGAAAGTGAGCTGTCCTCTTGCTTCTGGTTTCTTGATTTATTTTTATGAAGCAGAACTCCCCTTAACAAGCTCTCTGCCTTCAAATCTGATTCCTTCTGCTGATGTGCATTTCCTGTGGATGTTTTGGTGAAAAGCAGTATGTTTTCTAAGAGAAGACTTTAAAATACTGATGGCAGTGCTGTCTTTTTTTCTCTCTGTAAGGGTAGTATGGCCCTTTTGGTGCTTCTTAGGGATCTTAAGTGTGTATTTTATGACTGCTGAACTCAGAGCTCCTTGTCAGTGTTACTGCTGTTGTAATTTAGAGGTGCACAGAACTCTAGTCCTAGCACCACACCCAGAAAACATGAGCTAAACACCTATTTAATGGTTCATTTCTTTGTGTTTAAAAAAACAAACACACAGAGAGAACCTGCTATCCCAGCAGATGTTTCCATCTCCAAAAGTGCACTGTACTCCCGCATCGGCGCCTCGGATGCAGAGAGCACCGCGGCTCTGCTCTACCCCCAGCAGGATTTGGACTCTGCACTACGGCTCGCCAGAGCAGAGGTAACTGTCTCCAGGGAAAGGAAAAACCTGCCCCTTGTTGTTCACTTCTTTCCTGTTTTCTCCCAAATGCTTTGTGTTGTTGAACACTTGTTCTGTTCTTGGAACCATCCTCAGCCACGCTAAAGCACAAGGTGCTACACTGCAAGTTTTACTTGTTTTACATAAGTGAAAAGCAGATATGATACAAAAATAAATCTTCATGATTTTAAACCTCAGGTGTACTCTGTGCATCTTAACATTGCTGTAAAATGATATAAAAATGGTAAGATGCTTGAAATAGGAATAAAATTATGTATTTTACAAATCTATGTATCATATTAGTCTGGCTAGTAATAGCAATTAAAAAATGGGTATAACCCAGCGAGGTTTTTTCCTTTTGTTTTCTTTGTTTCAGATTGTGGCCAAGGAAAGGGAAGTATCTGAGTGGAAAGAGAAATATGAAGAAAGCAGAAGGGAAGTGATGGAGATGAGGTGGGTTATTAACTTGATCACTCTGTCAGAGAGTCTCATCTCAGCCTGTGGGTAGTACACAGAGTACCATGCTCGTACAGGTGTTTTGCTTAGCTGAATTTGCTTCATTATTTTTAACTTCAGGCTTTGGGTTGATCCTGAACTGATACTTAGTCTTTTCTCTGTATGGTGGGCACTCCTGTTCAGGGTAATCATTGAAAACTTCTGTGTTGCTAATGTCATTCACACCCTCAGAATACTGAGATAGGAGAGGTTTTACTCCAGGTTGATGGCAGGGGAGGATTTCCTCTGGTTTGCGTGTGGATTCTCAGGAGGATTGCATAGTGAGGTTCCTGTTGCAGACTGGATGAGGTGCCTGCAGAGCTGGCAGGGGGAAGCACGGAGCAGTGTTAAATTCACTCTCCACAAGTAGTTTTGTTTGGAAAAAGGAAAGAATGTAGGAAAGAATGCGCAGGTTTGCAGATAGTTATGAGTCGTGCAGGCTCCCTCCAGGACATCATTGTAAGTGGTTGTTTAACAATACAAATCAAACCACAGTGTCAGTAGTGAAGCATTTCTTGTAAAGGAACCACTCTGAATGTTGGCTTTTAAGGAGATTCTACACCCTTTTCTTTGAACTAAGATGATTTTTTAATTACTGCACACACTAAGGTTGATTTTAGTTAAGCAATAGTTCTCTTGGCTTTTGCTCTCTTCCATTTGAGAGCTGACAGAAGGACCCTGAGCTTTTCAGTTTGTTCTGGTTGTATCTGTTCTATTTTACTTCTCTTGCAGACCTGCCTCTATTACATTAAATATCTGTATACTGGAACATGGTTTGACCTTCCTTTCCAGCCCAGGTCCTACCGCTTGCAAGGATGACAACAAAATCCCTGTAGTGGATGATGTGAGCAGTGCTGCTCAAAGGAGCACTGATGCCTCCCATGCAGTCAGTTGAAAGGTTCAACTCTTCTTTTTTTTCACAGTTGGTAGGACCATGAGAAGGACAAAGCAATGAGCTTGGCCTGCTCATTGATCTGAGTCTTAGAAAGTCATCGGTTGCAAAAGAGAATGTATAAAATACTTCATGGAGTCTTTAAAGCTTATCATTTTCCACCTTCAAAAACCAGAAAAAATGGTCCCCCCCTCTTAACTCATAAATAAAAGGAAACTGTCAGATTATTTTAGCATCCCTTCTTTAAGTAATAATTTATACAATCTCTTCTGAGACTGAATTTTCTTTAAAGTCCCTTCTGTTCTAGCACCAGCTTCTTCCCAAAATGAGTCGTCTCAGTGATTTAAAGCTAAACTCTGTATCTATGGTGACCTACATAAGCAACTGCTGCTTATATCCAGGAAAACTGTACTTAGGGAGGGAGAGTAGAAGGGAACTGCAGTGCAGAGCTCCACAAACGCTTGCCTGGGTGCCAGGAATTGCACATGGCAGATTGGAATAGTGGCAGCACAGGGCTCTGAGCCAAAGCGTCTTAAGAGAAGCATCTGCAAAAGGCAAGGGCAGCCTCTTTATTTCTTTTTTGCCATCTCCCAGTGCCCAGCTGAGTTCTCTCACCTCCCTTGTGCTCTGTTGGGAAGGGGAACAAAGCCCTGGCATAGCCCTGAAATGCTTAATGAGGAGAAACAGAACGGAGTGGCTGCGAGCAGTCAAACCAGGGGAAGCAAAACAAGGAGGGAACAAAATGAGGGATTGTAAGGAATGTCTCAGTGTGCAGCTCACACTCAAGTGTGGTGTTTGGTCTGTTCTGTGTCGGGGTGCACGTGTCTGCTGGCTGCCAGTGGGCACTGCCAGCCTTTTCCCTCATGGAAGGAGAGCCAGGGGTGACACAGAGCAGCTGGCACACTGTGAATCTGCACCTTCGTCTTCCACACAGTAATTTGCTTGTATGTGTCTCCACCCTCCAAAAAGTCTGATTTGAAAAAAAAAACCACAACAACCAAGCCAAATTTCCCACAGGCACATGCCTGGAACACGTGGATGAAAAGAAAAAATCTGGCTAATACTGTCACAAAATGATAAATACACATATGTGCACAAAGAAAGATTTCTCTTGGAAGTTTAAATGTTCAAGCAGTCCATGTGTGCTAAATTAGAGATCCAGCAATGAGATATGACATAATGATAAGCAGGGAGTGAAGGGGTTGTTTAGAGTTGCAGGCACAAAAGCATCACTTCCCAGAGAAGAAGCAGTGCTCCTGTACCCATGTCCTGCATACTGTAGCTGGAATATCCTGAATTCGTCTAAATTTCCAGGAAAACATCAGTCTGGAGGAAATTCCACTCCAGAGAACAGAAGCCAAAATGAGAGGATTTAATAATGCAGTAGCTATCTAAGATGCAAACCACAGTGGGCTGTACCATAATCCCAGAGTCTAACCAGAGGTAGGCAAGAAATACTTAATCATGGTTATTTGGAGGTCTGATTGATTATGGCTCTGTAAGGGGAGTCAAGCAGATGACCTCTGATACCCTTTGTAGCCCTGGATTCTGGTGTTTCTATGACTTACTGTCGCTGTTGTACCCGGGATGACGAGAAAGGACACAACCAAAATCCGGAGAAAATGGCTTATTTAATTATTTAAAAATCGATTTTTGTAAGTTGAGTCGCCAGCATGGCGGAAGGGTATTGGACCTCTGACCAACCACCCATCAGGGTGATTGGTCAGTCCACACAACACCCATTTCAAAATATTTCTCTCAGGATATCATAACAATCCTTTGGTGAAAACAGCAGGTGTAAAGATAGAGCAATAGTTTACAAAAACCCTTAACAGTGTTTTTCATAGTTTCTGTGAGAAACGTAAAGTTCTCACAGAATGCAGCAGAAAGCTGAAAAATTCCTCTTAAAGCTTTTCAGTGTCCACAACTTACAAATGTGCAGTCAGTGAATAGACTGATTGTCTAAAATAGCAACATTTAAAGCCTGTGTAATGTGTCAGGCTGGGGTCAAGATGTGCCCTCCCAAAGAGGAATGATGTGGCAGCACCCTTTGGTTCCCCAGCTGTAATGACCATTATTTAGGCTTTCTGACTGAAAGAGGCCTTTGACATGAATCTGGAAAAAATTCTTCCTGGGAGGAAGAATTTTCAACACTGGGAGGTGCCAAAAGTTTTTCTTCTGTGTTCCTTACCCCGAGTACCCTCTGAGTTCTTGGCTTCTTCACTTCTTGGATGATAAAACTTCCTAAAGGTGCCTCGTGTCACAAGGATGTGACAAAGCTTTAAAATCCTCATTGCTTACAGCAAGGCTTTTGAGGTAATCTGCTTTGGGCATGAAACCAAACCCTTCCTTTTAGGGGAAAATCCTTGCTGTTATCTTTGCTCTCCAAAGTGTCATTTATGGTTGAAAGGAAAAATCTCAGTGCTCAGGGGCAGAGCCCCTGCTCTCTGAGTGCTCTGCAGGACCAGGGCACGGGAGGCGCTGCCGACTTTTGGGCCAGGTGGCCTTCTCAGAGCTCTGGGCTCTGTCTGTGATTCAGATTTGAGGCACTTCTGGAGTTACTGCAGTAGTTTTTTGGGAGCTCTGCAAGCTTCTCCTTTCCTTACTGACTTTTGTCTCAGGATTTTCCCACATCCTTTCTGTAACCTCACCAACTGCAGCAGAGCTCTAAAAATGGAGCAGGCGAAAGCGAGTTTGAAAAGAGGTGTATTCAAACTCCAGTGAGCTGTTTTGGATATCCACTTCAGATGAAGTGTGGGGTAATTTTGTTTTTTGTAGATGGTCCTGCGTGGCTCATGAATCAAAGCACAGATCAAGCTAGTCTCATTTCATTAGCTTTATTTGGCTCTGGGAAGGGGTGGATCATCTTTCTAAATCGCATTTAATCTGCTTATTTTGGCTAACCTCTTTTCAAGAAGGAAATTCAAAGCCTACCGTGAGTATACGAAATAAAACAGTCTTAAAAGTAACGTTTTTCCACCTTTGCTTCAAAAACAGATTTGGGAAATGGGACGTGATGGATTTTGTGCTAAATAGTTGAACATTTTGATCTGATGTTCTTTTAAGTGGTAGTAATCATTTAGTACTAAGAAGATCCATTTAGAAGATGAGGTACATTTTGGGTGACGGCCAACACTACTCCTGTTAGGTTTATGTGCTACCAATTACAAGTTTACTTAAAGTTTACGTTAAAAATAAACCAACACAAATACGGAGAAGAGGGGAGAAAGTAATGGAAAAATCAGGCTC
The DNA here is from genome assembly GCA_013397725.1 of Rhagologus leucostigma. Classification (NCBI taxonomy): domain Eukaryota; kingdom Metazoa; phylum Chordata; class Aves; order Passeriformes; genus Rhagologus; species Rhagologus leucostigma. Next base: position 3,628,691 of record VZTD01005736.1, read on the forward strand.
TTTGTAATTCTTGAGTTAGACCAGTGTGATTATGTTTATAATCATGATGGGTGATGTTTCAAAACACAGAATCTGTTTCAAAGCCATCTCTTCTTCCTTCCCTCACCTTTATTGATTTCCACAGAGAATTAAAAATCAGGTGCAGTGTTAAGATTGTCAGTTTTATTTGTTATTTGGGCAATAAAGAACATATAAAAGTGTGATGGGGTTCTGTATCTCTTAAAAACACCACAGTTCAGTTACCGATAGTGTTATTTGCTAAGTAAGCATGAGCAATGATGTTTGCCAAAAGTTTTTCTTTTTTTTCCCTCTCTTACAGAAAAATAGTTTCGGAATATGAGAAGACGATTGCTCAGATGATAGGTAGGTGTTCCTACTGTGCAAGATGCTCCCTGGTTGAGGTCTGTGGGCTTCATTTTGATGCTGGCTGCATCTGCTGATGCTGCAGGGAATTGTGAATGCATCTGAGGACACCAGAAAAGGAAAAGTCAGGGCCTTGTTTCACAGCCAGCAGCCCCCAGGCAGTTCAGGTAACACAGAAAGCTCAGGGCTTTCCCTTCTGCACCAGAGCAAACTGGCCCATAGGAAACAGGTTCAAATTCATGGGTTTCTCCAGGAGAGACTTTCAGTGACCTAAAAACCCCTTAGGCATCAGCTCCCCGCTGTTTAATGGCAGATACCAAACTTAGCTCTTTACAACAACAGGGATTATCTGTGCTAAGTGCATCGATCAGACCAAAACCGAGATTAACTCCAATCCCAGCTGGGAGGTTATGAGTGGCCAGTCCACCCCCACAGTTGCTTACTGACACAGGGGTCTCCTTTTAGGTCTAAATTATGACAAGTTTTGCCTCTTAGTAATTAAAAAATGCCTTTGCTAACAGCATGTCCCACAAATCAAAAACTCCCTGCTCAGTAGCACTTCAAACCCAAAGGCTGCAGGGCTCGTGTGGTTCCTCGGCATGGGAGGTCTGGCCCTTGGGATGTGATTTTAAAGCCTCCTGTAAGATTTCTAAAGCTCTTTTTATTAGTCTGGCTATAGAAAGCGCCAGTGGCTTGTGCTGCCTTATACTGCTTCAGCTCGAGCTGTTTCCCAGAAAGGCAAATGGCTGAGTGGAATTTTGGGATCTCCAAGGCCAAAATTGCTGGGAAGAGCACCAATGTCTGGTGCTTTTGCTGCCTTCCTGGATTTCTTGGCCATTGGGAGACATCCCAGCCTCCTTTCAAGTGAAGACTAAAATGGACCTACAAATAAATAAATTCTCTTGAGAATGATAACTATAATAAATAAAGAAATTGAGGAAATATATATAATAATGAATAATAAACACTAATAATATGCCAGGCTCCATTTTCTCTGGTGTTATGCCTCCGATGCCTTTTGTATGTACAACTGAGCCAACTTGTTGCTTTCTGACGTGGTGTCTGTCATTGTCATCATGCGGGTGTTAAAGTAGGAGTGACCAGAGTATGCAAAGAACTTACTTCATTTTGGTTTTTTTACACTAAACATACCCTGGTGTGGCTTCCGCCCTTAACCTGGCCAGTGACATGACATGCAAAGGACCTGTCCTTTGTTTCCAAGTTGTGCTTACAGTTAGCAACAGAAGTTTCTTTTTGATAACAAACTCAAATGCTGTTTTCGAGAAACAGATTTAGGAAAAAAAAAATTCTGAGGCTGCAGCGCAGCAGTTAGATACAGAATAGGAGTCCTGAGGCACAGGCACAGCCTTGGTACACAGTACATTCCACCATTGCCACTTCCTCTTGTTGCAAAGAATGAAGGATAATTTAAGCACTGGGCCGTTGACTACTGAGTAAATAGACCTTTAAACTTCAGATTCAGAGTATCAGAGCCTCTCAGATGCTCTATGGTGGGTTTTTAAGGGCTATGGCTATAAGTAATTTAATTTGCTGCCCGTTTGCAAAGGAACTGAAACAACAACAGCGACACAGAAAACATCCTTTCTGTGTTAATTGGAGCAGTATGCAAATCCTGCAGCATGGTAATACGTTAAATGTGAGGCTTCTCCGTGCATTTAATGTAAATTTTTGATCTAATTGTCCCCCTTTCTCATGCTGTTTCTTGTAAATTGCTGTCCCTTCCGATAAAGGAATTCGCTCATCCGAATGCCACATGTGGAGGAAAACACTTGTGTGTTTGCTGTTTGCATGTACTTCAGTGACCTGTTATCACAGTAATGCCTGGGTGCTAAAGCAGAATATGCATCCTAACAAAAGAAGTGCCTGTGCTGTTTCTGTTTATCATTTAACCCTCCTGAACTATTTATACAGCCCTGTTAGAAGGGCACTGCACATAAACCAATTTCACCAATCCCTTTGATGAATATTCAGTGAGGTTGATAGGTCCTGCTGAGCTTTTTGTAGCTTGGCATGTGTGTGTATAATGAATACTGAAAATATCCCATATTATGAATATATGGCTGCCTATGATTGCCTCTAAAGGCACTGAAAAACCTGCATTGCAAACCACGATTGCCTTTGATTTCAAGGGCTGTGGAAGGTTTAGCATTTGCTGTCATACACGTATGGAACCCAATATTACCCAGCTTAGCTGCTGTGATTAGTTCATGCCACACTCTGTGCAGCCAGAGCTTGCAAGCTGTCAGTGTGGAGATCCCTGCTAGTGTCACTTGGCGTATTTTTTTACTGGTGCTTTGTCTTTTTTTTCCTCCTTTTTTTCTTACACTTGCCTCAACCCCTAACACATTTTAGTTTGCACTGAGGGGTGGGGGAGTAGAAAGACCAGGCTTTCCAGGCCAGCCTGCTGCTCGTGCTGCTGCTTTGTGCCTGGTGCCCGTGTTTGCCCTGACAGCCACGGAGCAGAGCCTGGGTGACCCCAGTGCTCCCTGCACCCCTCCCTCCACACACCTGGGTCACGGCCCAAATCCCCATCCCAATTCCTTTTCATTGACAGATTTCTAATGTTGGTTTGGGTTGGTTTTTTTTTCCCTGTTAAAAATGTATCCTTATACTTCACATTTGAATACATTATGAAATTCTCCTCGTGAAAAACAAACAGATGTTATGCTTTGTGCGTTACAGGTTGTTGCATTACTTATTTGCTGCTTTCCTAACAATTCCCGATTTTTCTATTTTGCTTCCGTTTTCGTTGCTTCTTGCTATTTGCTTGCAAAAACAAAACAGGCAAGCCTGGTAAGTAAAGCTTTTCACCAACTTTCACACCGGCATTTTGCATCTTTAGTTTCTTTTGCTTTTGTTCTCTGTTTGCTGCATTCCCATTAAGTCATGTGAGTAGTAGTGAGCTGAGCCTGAAAGCGGATCTGCCGTGGTGCTGCTCTGATTCTGTCAATTTGGATAGTGTTAGTCCTGAGCACACTGCTGTTATTGTTGGTGAGCCCTGGGCAGGGTGTGTTGCAGACGTGGAAGTCATTTAATTAAAATATTTCAATCACATAACCTCGTCAATGTATTTAGAATTAGGTATGTGGAATTGCTTATCTAAGATTCGACTGGCAGGCTGCTACCAGCACATACTATTGAAACTAAATCATAGTCTTAGAAAATAGAAGGGACTTCCAACCCAAACCATTCTACAGTTTTATGAAAATATCACATAGAACTCTAGTCCCCCTCCAGCCAAGTTTCTGGTTTTTGTAGTATTTAACCACTTTAGTTTGGGGGCATCAGGAGCATCGCTTGGACAGGGCTTGGAGCAACCTGCTCTAAGGGTGGGAGGTGCCCCTGCCCATCGCAGTGGGGTGGAACCACATGAGCTTTAAGGTACCTTCCAACCCAAACCATTCTGTGAATCTGTAGCACTTGCCCCAGTTTCCCCTGTGCAAGTTTAAATGGTGCTGGGGATTAAATGTTGGAGGTGCTGATCCAGCTGAGGAGAGAGGAGGGCCTGTGATGCACTGGGAGGGAGAGGAGGAGCTCAGTAGTTGTGAGGAGTGTGACATGAATTATTAACTTTCTGATTGCCCTAGAAACAAGTAAGGAAGTTGCTAAAATACCTCAGACAGCCGTCTCACAGAAAGTAAAGAAGTGACATTAAATACATTGAAGTATTTTGGATGATCGTGTGAAGGGATCTCTTACCCTGCCTGGAGCTGCAGCGACAGGAGTGTTGCCAGAGAACAGGATCCTGCCAGGAAGGGGTTTGGAATTATCTAGTCAGGGTGTAATCTCCAGCATGATTAAACAAATCTGGTGCTGGAACACAAAGAGACAGCTTCTCAGGTTTAGAAAAATAAACAAATGACAGCAAATGGTTTTTTAATTTAATTGAGAACACATTGGTTTTGACATTACAGAGGAATACAGGATGTCTCTGAGAAAGCAAAATAGAAAAGAATGTTTATTTTTAATAAAGTGTTAAATATATCCAAGTGATATGGTATTACAGGGCTCTGGGCTTCTCTGCCATGTCAAAGGTGTTTGTTCACCAGCAAAATAAAGGTGTTACAAGCAGGTCCAGAGAGCCCCTCTGGTTCTTTTGATCTTCTGTATCACACAGAGCAGAATAAGCTCAGGTCAGGCTCTGCCCCAGCCAGGTGCTGTCAGGGTGAGCAGAGGAGCACAGAGTGTAGCCCAGGAGCTGATGCACAGCATGGCATCATCCCTGCTCTGGCCTTGGTCAGGCCCGCAGGAATGTGTATTTTTTGGATGGAATATGCAAAAGGAAGAGATTAATCTCAGTTTGGGAATTGACAGTATCAGCTTTGGCATTTCAGAGCTGACCAGCACTATAAATAACTCAGATGAAAACTTCTATTCAAATTTAAAAAACAAACTTGTTTAGTTCTTTATGTTTCCAAGTATAAAGGCCCGAATTAAAAGTTGTACATTGTGAAATGCCCCGTGCTTTCTTTCCACAGGAGAACTTCTTACCTTATTTTAGTTTCTATCATAGATGAAGGAAAACGGTAATACAGAACTGCTGTGTTCTGTGGGTGGGTTTTCCTTTCAGTATCATCCAAAGTAGCCCTTAAAACATGGACACAAGGATCACAGTTTAGGATATGAAGGAAACGATGCAGCATTTTGGAAGACAATGCCAGACCTTTTCCTCCAGCATTATGTGGATATTCCAGCTTATTATGAGATCAATTCCCTTGAAAATTTCTCCTCCAAATGGATTTGTATTCCTGTTATGTTCTTCCCACCATCCCTGACTCAAATTTAACTATACCCAGGAGGACCTTGGCAGATGTTTTTTGCAGTTTTTTTACACTTAGGAAGTCTGTCTACTGTTAGATTTCCTTTCTGCCACTTGCTACAGTAATCCTGAGAGCTGGCAGAACACTGCTTTTCCGAGGGAAGATTTGAATTCCACTGGACAAAGTGCCTTGTTTGTGCAGGATTAGAAGATGCCAGCAGATGACAAGCGTATATCAGCAATGGCAAATCATTTGTGGCCGGTGCTAGGAATGTGCATAAATGTCCCTTCCTTCAGCTAGTGCGTCTTCAGGCAAACAGGGGAAATCCAACACCTGCCTTTTCACGGGAACAGCCGAGTTCGGGGTGAAGAAATCATCAGTACAGAGATACATTCACATTTTCCCCCAACATCAAAATACTTAAATGTCACTCTGTTTAGCAACTGTTTTCCAAAACAGGCTTGTGTCTTTATATAAATCTGACTTTTTTGGATCCTGTAAACTTACTAATACACAAATAGAGCAGAGTATAGTAGAAACTGTAGATGATAGTGAAATCAGTGTTCTTACTACTGTTACCCTTCTGAAAATCTCTCTTTTCCCTACTGCTCTCTTCTTTCAGAGGATGAACAGAGAGAGAAATCTGTCTCCCACCACACTGTTCAGCAGCTGATTGTGGAGAAGGAGCAAGCTTTGGCTGATCTGAACTCAGTGGAGAAATCCCTGGCAGATCTTTTCAGGAGATACGAGAAAATGAAAGAAGTCCTAGAGGGGTTTCGGAAGGTGAGTCACGTTTACATCTCCTGTAAAGAGCAAAGCTGAGCAGATTTTGTGTACCAGTGCTGCTAGACAGAAGGCAGGACTTGTGTTTCCAGCTAATTCTGATGTCCTGCCTGACAGACCATAATCCTCAGGTGAAGGATTGCAGCCAGCTATCAAATGCAAACAGAAAAATAGTAAAGCTTTTTGCATTGTGTAATATTCTCCTTCAGGTGGCCTCAGTGGGGGTGTCAGTGTTGGACTGCAGCGCTTCAGACAGCTGTGTGGGACTCCCACAAACAGGTGCCTGTCCTGCATTTTAACCTCTTGGATTAAATTTGATGTCATCTTCTCTTTTAAGAATGAAGAAGTGTTGAAGAAATGCGCGCAGGAGTATTTATCACGAGTAAAGAAGGAAGAGCAGAGGTATCAGGCACTCAAAATTCACGCTGAGGAAAAACTGGACAGGTAATTGAGTCGTGGATTCACAGAATGGTTTCGGTTGCAAGGGATCCTAAAGACCATTTAGTTCCATGGGCAGGGACACCTTCCACTATCCCAGGTTGCTCCAAGCCCCGTCCATCCTGGCCTTGGACACTTCCAGGGATGGTGCATGGATTGTACACCCATTTTTTCAGGAGTTCATGCTGCAGGAGGATGCCTGTGGCTGGACCTCACATCCCAGACTGCTCCTGCAATATGCAAAGCATAGGCTGCTCTGTGATAGAGGGTAGAAAGAAATGCAATAATGAGAATTTCTGCAGTGTGCTGGTGTTTCTTCCAGCTCCTGGCCATACAGAACACCTTAAATTTCTATCTAATATCTAATTAATAATTCTCTCTTCCTAACATTTATCTAATGTCTTTGTGTTTCTTTAATGTTTTTTCATGGGAGGATCAAGAAAGAAGCCATTAGCCAGCTTCTTTTTTCTAGATTTCCATGTAATGACCAACTAAGCCTTTCTAAGAATCACATTTAGAACTCACAGTACAGTCCCCTGAACTGGAGATCAGGTTTGGAAACTGCCATAAAACACTTCTACTCGAGTCATATTTGTGACCCCAGCACAGATATCTGAGAGAAGCATGAAGGGAGCAACACACACATTAAGAAAAGACTCTGCAGCCTGTGCTGAGCAAGAGAGGGCGTTGTGAAAAGTCTCTAGGGACGAGTCTCAGAATAAATCCAAGTTGTGCAGAACCCAGCCCTGCCCTCTCCCCCTATCTGTTAAGGTGCTGTCCACTCTTGGGCACCCTCTGCCCGTTCCTGTAGAGAACCTGATGTGACCAAAAGCTGTGTTTTTTGCAGAGCCAATGCTGAAATTGCACAAGTGAGAGGCAAGGCCCAGCAGGAGCAGGCAGCGTACCAGGCCAGCCTTCGCAAGGAGCAGCTCAAAGTGGATGCCTTGGAGAGAACACTGGAACAAAAGGTAAATCAGGAGTCTGCTCTCCCCGAAGCCAAGCTCTGCCTGACGGTTGTCCTGCAGCTCCCTGGCCTCGGGGACAGCAGCACTGCCCAAATTTTAGGACAAAACCCCCTGTGTGCACCAGCTGGACCCAGGTTTGATCTGAGCCCAAGTGCTCGGGGCTGGCTCAGCCTCAGCCAGAGCTCAGGGTGCACCTCTGCAGCCCAGGCTTTGGTTTGCTTCAGTTTGCAGGTTTAAGACCTTGCTTTAGTTCTTCTCTCAGGTTCTGTTTCCCTTTTTAGTGCTAGCTGTAATTCCAGTGCTAATTCCAAAGTGTCTGTAGGAAACGCCTATTTATATCCCTGTGTTCTCTAGCTCAGCCAAGGGAGCTTGCTTTGGCACAGTACAGCTCGTCCTTGCTTGCAGCTCTGCAAGACAGGGTGAAAATAATGAAAAAAAATAGAAAAGTGCAGCCTAGAAATAAAATTCCTCTATGTGTTATTGTGGTGTGCTGGGAGTGACTGCTATAAAGCTGTCTGCTTTCATGCTAAATTTGATTTATTAAAATTGGAGGAGCCGTATTTGGAAAAAAGGAAGGGTTTGAGTGCATGTAGCTGTACTGTGAATATGAACACTTAGTTGTGCTGTATATGCACATATATCTATATGTACAGATACTCTGTTCTGAGCACTGGAGAAAAGTTCATTTTCCCACAGTTCTCCCAAAAGTGAGATAACATTAAAATTTAAAAAACCCTCACCTTAATGCAGCAATCCTTTTCATAATACTTCATATTTTATTTTCCAGAATAAAGAGATAGAAGAATTAACAAAGATTTGTGATGAACTGATTGCCAAAATGGGGAAAAGCTAACTTTTAACCAAATTTCTGGACTTCAATATTGAGTGCAATATGACCATTGGCACACTGATGTCCATACATTTATGTGGACAGGTTATATTTTCACTTTTTCGTATGCACTACTGTATTTTCTTTCTAAATAAAGTTGATTTAATTGTATGCAGTACTAAGATGACTATCAGAATTTCTTGCTATTGTTTGCATTTTCATAGTATAATTCATAGCAAGTTGATCTCAAAGTTCCTGTATCAGGGAGATTGTCAAGTTCTCTAAGAAATTACAAATTGCTGATCCTAGCCTTCCCTTTGTACATGAGTTCCCATGTTGGATGTCTTTTGGATTTAATATAAACATGTATTACTTGCATGGGGACTCTTGCCTTAAGGAATGTAAACTTTATCTGCATTTGCTGATTTGTAAAATAAAATTTAAAAAAAAGAAAAAAAAAGAAAGAAAATGCATGTCACAAATTAAATTCTCTATTGTAAATAAATTTTTTCGTTGAAAGTTGAAGATAAGTATGGCTCTGTTTCGTGTCCTTGCTTATTTCAGCACCAGATGCTCTTGGGAATTAATTCCTTCACAGAAAGCACTTCATGGGTCGCTGCCTGGAACACTTTGTGGGTCACAAGAGTATGCTGCTTATGTGCACATATCTGGGTCTATATCTTACTGTCTCTCTAAAAATATATATATATGTGTGTGTGTGTTGGATTTGGACCACTCAAGTCTCAAGCATAGGCTTAATCCTCCAAAATATTTAATGCTCTGACCCTGATCCAGCAAATCCCATGGGCAAATGTAATGAGGCTGTTGGAGGAGTCGGAGGCATGCGGTGACGGGATGGTTTTTAAGCATGTCTGGCACTGAAAGGTGAATGCATTTGCTCCTTCCTGCTCCTGGAAGAATTTGCCTGCAGGGCTCGTGGAGATGAGGTTCGTGTGATTAGAGGTGCAACCGGAATAAGCTCGATAAGTAGCACTCTCGCACACCTCTTTATCCTGTAAGTTATCCTCTGCAGAGGATTAGGGATGTAAGAGAAGCATTAGGGCTTTAATAGCAAACAAACTGCTTTCTTTGGGTAATGGTGCATCTCTTGGATCTCCATGATGTGGACAGTCTTCAGCCTGGTTCTTGTCAGCTCCCTCTTTGTCCTCAAAAGTAAGTCAACTCCTTTTTCTTTCGTTTTTCACTTCATCTGCATTTCTTACCTCAGGCATGGCTGAGCCTCTTTGCTGCTCTGGGCTCCTCTCCTGGGTTGGGTTGGTCTCAGGTCATTTTGTGTGTGTGGTTAGCAGCACAGAACTGCACCTCTGTAAGGATAAGTATGGCTGCTAACAAATTCAAATGTCCCCACTGGCAGCAAGGGTGGGATTTCTGCTCTGCGAGCTCCAAGTGCGGTATTTTAAATATCTTTGAAATTCATGCTTGCTTTTGAAAATACCATGTAGTTTGAACCAAGGAAAAGAAGGAGAATTGAGCTATGGTTGTAACGTTTAAACAAGAGCAGAACTCAAGATGCACTGTTGTGCTTTCCAGCTGAATTGATACTTTAGGAGAAAAGGAAAATTGGATCCTTGTAAGATTTTACGTGTATAGAATGTGCTTTTTCATGGTACTGTGGACCAAAGATCATGATGGGGGGGAAAAAACTTGTGGGCTCTGCTCTGAAAACGTTACAAGAAGATGTGGATGCAGTTGCAGAACATCAAATGTTTTTTGTATTATTTTAACTGCAGATTGTAACAAATAACCTGTGGTTGATTCTTATTATTTTTTAAATCAGTATCTGAACCATTTCTAAAAAAGGAACATTGATAAGATTTGCAGAATCTTTGGGTTTTCTAAAACTGTTTTGCGATTTTTTTAATGTGGGCTTGACACAACATTAGAAAGGCTGATATTTTTAAATACTTTTTGTAAACACTAAGCAGTGCTGCTCTAAGTGGTCTCTTCTCCCTTCACCCAGGTGAAGCACTGCAGTGTTACACCTGTGTAGGTTCTAGTGATGACGACTGCAACAGACAAGGAAGTCAGCAGTGTCCAGGCCATGCAGATGCCTGTGCAGTCATTAGAGGACAAGCAAGTAAGTGTCACAAACAGGTCAAACTCGTTACGTTCGTCATAAAACAAATAAATAATCAGTGTTGGAAAGAGAAGAGTGCATAGTAAGTTAAGGAAAAAACCAAAAGTAAATGTCTCCTCTTGAAATGAACTGCTTTAATAAATCTCAGTCCTAATTTTGTTGTATCAGCAGTCTGACACAAAATCCCTCTGGGAGTGATTTGTTGGTGTGCCATGATGAGCTGCACCCACTCAGTGACAGCTGGAAAGAAGCATTTTAAGTATTGCCCACTTTTTTCTTAAGTGACTTACCTGGAAATTAGGATATGGAAAAGAAGCTAATGAGCCCCTGCACTAGGGCACGTCCAAAGAAATTTAAGCTGCCCTGGTTGCCTTTAAGATAAATTAAGAGTTATTTAAGTCAGAGCTTGTGGTGTGCTGCTGTGTGTTACGGTTTTGTTTATTTCTGAGGAGCAGCCAAACCCAAGGTTGTTGCTCAGTGCTGGGTGGTCAGGCTGGTCCTGAGGGATGCAGGTGGGAGCAGGTGACCATTTGCAGCCCCTCTGGGCTCACTGTGGCTCCGTTCCAGGTGGCATCATGAAGTCCTGCTCGTTCAGGTCCTTCTGCGAGCGGGCGAGGAGGGACGGCTCGAGGGCGCCCGGAGTGAGCGTCCACTGCTGCTACTCCAACAACTGCAACGTCAGGAGCCTGGCTCCCAGAGTCACCAGCTCCAGCAGCTACGTCTCCCTCCTCATCTTCGCACTGCTCTGGCACCCCTTGTTGAAGCTGACATGAGGGGAGAAAGAAAAAAAAAAAGTATCTTGAAGCAACAACTCTGCCTTCTTAGCAAGGGATGATAATACTTCCTAATCACGTTGCTCCATGTACCATATATCTCACTAGGCAAAAAGCTGTAGGAAGGCCTGACAGATGTTTAGATAAAAATTGTTTCATCTGCTAAATAGGTCTTGATCTCAGTGTAAGAAATGCTGCCCTGTTGTTTATCCTGAGGGATTGATTGTGTGAATACGTAACATTTTCCTGGAATTTAGATAAAGAGAAATCTTTGCAGCAGGTAGCCTGGTAGTAAGGTAAAGGGCAAATGTCTGCCAAATGCTGTTTACTGTTGGCAGACAATCAAAAGCAAGCTAAAATTTTCAAGAACAAAGTGACTGAAAATTCTAGCAAGCAAGTTAATCTTCCAGAGAGCTTTGGCCTACTGGACAAAGCCGGGAAACTTGAAATACAGATGATTCAGTATTAATACAAACTGGTAAGAGAAGGTCATTAAGAGAATAATGCATGGAGGTATATTGGATTGGATTGGATGTTATATTATATCCCTGTCAGTGTCCAAGGCCAGGTTGGACAGGGCTTGGAGCAACCTGGGGTAGTGGAAGGTGTCCCTGCCCGCGGCAGGGGGGTTGGAACTGGATGGTCCTTAAGGTCCCTTCCAACCCAAACCATTCTATGGTTCTATGCTTGTATTTCCTTGGAAAAAAATACCTTCCAGTCTTTTCTTTTCTGTTCCTTTGAGAATCTTACCACAGCACTGAAAGAAGAAGAAAAAAGAAGAGCTTGGAAGTTGTTTTTGAACTGGTAAACTCCATCCAAAGATTGGCTCAATCTATCTCCCCTGCTGGTTTTAAAAACAAGTGATTAATCCCCATCTTTTAGGCAAATTATAACTTGAGTTTATAATTATTCTTGAGGTTTCGATTATGTAGATAATTCTCCACTGTCCTAAACTTCAGTCTTTGAGAGTAAGAGTGTGTATATATATATCTATCTCCCCCTTCAGTGATGTGAGTGAGTTGAGGTGGTTTATGTATCCTTTTCATTTTGCAACATGAATGAAATTACTTGGAGGTCTTTAGAGGCGTAAGGAACTAAATCAATATTTTTAGTAAACCCATTCATGGCAGTTTTACCAAGTAAATGATCCAGGAAGGGTCACAGAGTAGAAGGAATTGTGCATCACTACCTCCTTTGATCCAAAACCAGGCAAGCAGATGAGTGATGTTTGTAGATTTTAATGTCCAGCTGTGATGATCTGGTCCAACCCCTGGCACACAGCATGCACAGGATTGGCTTAAACTCCAGCTGGTGTAACTGAAGTAGAGGTGGTCTTTCTAGTTTCAGTTTTAGTTGCCTAGTAGGAAAAAGGTTAGGTCATCGAATTTATGGAACTCACAAAATACGTGGCAAAGTAGTTTTTCCACTAGCTTTGTGTTGTGACTTTTTTCAGTTAATTCTTTGAAGAATCAGTTTCAGGTGGTGTGTAGTAGAATTCTTCACACTGACCAAAATTTTATTAAGGTTGCAAACTCTAGAGAGCTGCTTCAAGGTAAATCAGTGAACCCTCCCTGTAGAGTATAACCCTCGCCTGCCTTGTAGCTGTTGCCTGTCACAGGGGCTGAACTGTCTCCTTGTTTTACTATGCTCTTTTCCCAGTGTGGATCCTTCCATCATCTCATGTAGATTGTGGCTTCAGACTGGTTGGATTCTCCTGGGGTTTTGTTCAGATGGGCTCAGACAAGACAGTTCTGCTCTATTTTTAGTCTCTAGGCACCAGTCTGATAAAGTTGTTGAATATAGAGATTGCAACAATGCAGCAGATCTTGGCTGAGAATGCTAATTTGGACTCCAGTGTCTCATCTGTATAAAAGTCACTTAAATTGGTGTAAGTATTTTTTATTTCATTCTCAGCTTGAAGCAGTTACTTCAATCTCTTCTGCTACAGGAAGCAGGTATTGATTGTATCTTTATCTTCGTATGGTTCTGTAATGACAAACCTGTATTGAATGTAATCTCTGCATATGCTCAGTGCATTTCCTTAATGAGAAAATAAATCACATGCAATGGCTGGCATTGTCTCTTGATGAACACAACTGCTTCTTTTAATTGGGATTTCCAGCTGCATCTGGCGCTCTGTTTTCCTGCAGGAATCCTGTTGGGTTTTTTTTAATGTGGGATATATTTCTTAAATCTGTTGGATGAAATAGTGAATATTGATAGTGTTCTTCCTGCTATATTTCCATGGTAAAATAAGAAGGTAAATCTCTATCCTCTTGACAAACACCATCTGTTGTTCCTGACGGCAGCCAGGACTGGGATCTTCAGGCAGCTCCCACCGCCTCCATCCAGTCCTGCCTCCCAGCACATCACGGGCCCTGCTTTGCTTTTTACAGCAAAACCAGACATTTTTCCTGCCTAGTTATGACCCTGAAGTGTGCCTGCATGTGGATATCTAGGAAGGACAAACCACTTTAGTGGATTGGTGTTTTCAGAGCGGTTTCACAATGGTTCTTGGCATAAGCGTTGACAGCATGACAATCACAGGGAAAAAGAAAGGGAACAAAATAGAAGGAATATTTTTTAAACTCCATTTAAAATGCAGAAAATATTTTAAAGTTTTCATTGCCATGACTGTGCAGAGCTATTCCCAGTCACAGGTAAAATAGAAGGTTGGTTCTTCTAAGGCGTGTAATTCCTGGTGCAGCCACAGGCTCCTTCTCCCTTCCTTAATGTCAACAGCAGAGAGGCTGATACTGAAATGCCTTCTGCTGCAACTCAAAGTGACAGGACTTCTTTTTCATCTCTTGTATCAGCTGGGTTTATGTAGGGGCTCAGTTGGATAAGTGCTGGGTTTGGTTGTAACTCTGCCCTCTCACCTCCAGGGAAGGATCTCCGAAGAGATTAATGATTTCTAAGTGAGAGAAACTCGGTTATAACTAAAGCCCCAAATCATAATTTCCATTATTCCTTTCTATCCTCTGGTTTTGGGCAGTACAAACAGCATTCCCTTATTTTCCTAGTTTTCTCAAGGGCAGCAACAGCCTCTGGGAGCTCCCAGGAGGGCACAGCTGAGCAGAGTGCCTTGAGCTCTCTGTAAGAGTGAGAATGTACCATTTAATTTGTGTCAGTGTCCATCCACACCTGACCTTTCCACAGTGAGTGCAAGGTACCAAGTTGTCCTTTGTTCCTGGTGAGGAACAAGCAATTCCTGTGGCCTTTAAAATCTAGATCAGAGAAGATCAGCTCAATACTGGTTGCACAGTTTAATGAAAGTTTAAAGTACATCTTGGTGTCACAAACCACAGTTTATTTTTTAACCATTTTTGCTCAGGTGAAATTTTAGCCATGCATCTCTGTCCAGTGGGGATTAAACAAAAAACACGCTTGCAGCCTGTGTTACCATGTCTTTGTGTGCAAAGAAAGCCCAGCTGTGACAGATTTCATTGTGAGCATCACTCCGAAGGGTCTCGACCTCTCTGGACCTGCAGATGTTTAGGACGTAGCCCAGAGCTTTTGGCTGTGGCTGGTAACATTCCCTTGGGGAGGAGTTTTATGCTTCCGAAATCAGAATTCCTGACTACGATTCCTGGAGCCCAAGGTTATCACCCTGCATACACATACACTCCCTCTTATCACCCACAGCCAGCAGTGCACGGGGTCTTTTTAATTGGTAAATTTGTGACGTGCTCAGATGTGGCATATTTACTCGCACCAGAGTGGGGAAAATGATAACAATGTTAATCCCTAAAGAGTGGAGCGAGAAATTCGCCGTGTTGGTGGCAGAGGTACAAGTAAACTTTCTTAGCATCTGAGGAAAAAAAAACCACGAGTGAAAAGCCAATGTGGGATTGAGTTTGGAAAGAACCAGCTCGTGGTGCTTAGCAGGGTGGCTTTATGGAAAGTAGGTCTTGTCAAAAACATCTCATTTGAGGTTACGGGTTTTTGCTGATAAAGGCAAATACATGGGTTTTGCAACACATTTCAGATAAAATTGCAGTCGTGATACGCAGACTGAGAGTTCAAGAGCCAGGAGAGTGAAAGACTGCAAAAACAAGTTCTCAGTGGAAAATCTTCCAAGTGGTGTCTTGACACAGGCGAGCTCCCATCATCTCTCCGACAGCCTCGGGACGGTGCCATAAGAAGTGTCACAGAAAGAAGGGGCTGTCAGAGCTCTGTCGTGTCTGCATGGAGATATTCCTGCGTGTTGCCATAGGGACGGGTTTCCAAGGGAGACAGGTGATGCACTTTTCTGGAACAAAACTAAAGCAGAGCAATGAGAGCGGGAGGATGGGGCTGAGCATTCTATCGTGGAATCACAGAATGGTTTCGGCCGGAAGGCACCTTAAAAATCATCCCCTTCCACCCCTTGCCATGGGCAGGGACATCTTCCACTATCCCAGGGTGCTCCAAGCTCCATCCAACCTGGCCTTGGACACTGCCAGGGAGGGAGCAGCCACAGCTTCTCTGGGCACCCTGTGCCAGGGCCTCCCCACCCTCGCTCTCACAGGGAGGAATTCCTTCCCAGTTTCCCCTCTAACCCTGCCCTCTTTTTTAGCCACCCAACCCTCCTTTCTTCCATCCTTAGCACTAGTAATCCCTTAAGGAGTACACTTTTCCTAAAATTCCTTACACCTTTTATAGCAACCTGACTTAGCCCCACAGGGAATATTTCTATCAGAACGACCCTTTTAGCTGCAAGCCCAAAAGACTTGCAAGTATGAGATAATGTTTGACAGGTGAAGGGGAATTTGTCTCTTAAAGTTATTTGCCTTCTCTGAGGACTTCCTGCCTTTCATCCTCACCAAAATGGTTTTAACTTTTTCCTTTAAACGCTCGAGGGGGAAAGGTATTTGAACACTGGCAGAGACTTCAGCCAAAGAAACAAGTCACTGATTGCTACTGCCTTCGTTGGAGACATTCAATGTCTTGTTTTAAGCAATGTCAGTCACCCTCCGTTTCTGATTTTCAGTGAAAAAAAATCATTGTCTGCAGATCTGGAGCTCAGAGGAACTGGCTGGTATCTCTTCAGCCAGGTCAGAGCCTGATTTTCCCTACAGGAACTTGCAATTCATGGGTTTGCTCCTGGGCTCTCCCAACCTTCGGAGAGCTTTTACAACATATTCTTGAGATCCTGAGGATGTTCATCTCCTTCGAGCAACTTTTTTTTAACCCCTTTTACAATTTTTGGACGGCTTTCCAATGAAAATACAATCCCCACAAGTGAGTATTTATTAAATTCAAGTTCTCATCCGTATGTGCCACTTGGAATGACATTCCTAATAGGAGGATAATCTCTGAACTGCCTCTTGACACTCTGGTGATTACCAGCCTTTATCAGCAGGGTAAGTTTTGCTCTATTTTACTTTGTGCTGAGCATTTGAAGACTCAATGGCCAAAGCTCATACGAGCCAGCTCCAGAGGAAGGTCCTGCCCCACTGGTGCCCGCCAGGGACCTGGGAGCTGAATGTAACACAGGATCCGTTCAAACCACAGTTGGGGCTGCAGAGCTGGGGGTCAGGACACACTTTTGAAGAACTCTGCTGTCACAGAGTGACATCACAGAGAAATGAGCACCTCTGCAGTATCCAGGGGCCTCAGGGATTTTTTGAGTCTCACTTCTGGTGCACTGCATCTGTCAGAGCTGGGCATGGATGGGGGAGAGCAGCAAGGGACAAGCCCTGCCCTCATCTCATTTAGTCCCTCCAAGGTTTAAGGTTCACTTTTTGGAGCTGTCTTTTTGGACATCTCTCTTGCACTGCACCATTAACAGTGCTCGTGAGTATTTGGCAGTCTCCATCACTTGTTTCCACGTTCTGCCAGCCAACTATGACTCCTCATATTGGATAAACATGTCTGGTTTTGTTAAATATTCTGTTTCAGTGATTAGGACTCTGGAAAGAGCATATCAGTTACTGAGATGAAGCAAATCCATGTGTGGGGCAGTGAACTGAGCCAGGAAAAAATGTTCATGGGGAAATCATCCGAGCAGGGCTGTGCCTGGGGGGGATTGGCAGAGGTTTGTCAGCATTCCTGTACTCAGGGGCATGAGGAGGAGGGATCTGCCAGACTGCTTTGCATTGGTGATGTTCCTGCTGTAGATGAAAAGGAGATGTCCCTGCGTTGGTTTTGTTCACTCACCCCGAGGCTTAGGACAGGAGGAGCTTCCCCTAAAGCATCTTCCCAACACCTTCCAACCCATTTTTTCTAGATTTAGTAGATTTTTCTCCTGAGTCCTAGCATATGTGTGTCTGGTGCTCTTTAAATGAGGAGGGGTTTGCAGAGTTTCATCAGCTGCTGGTGATGTCAGCTGTGATATATGAGGGACTGTGCAAGCCAGGAAGCTTTTCAGAGCTGGCCTCGATGGGACTCTTCCGAGGATGATGACAAGCAGGGGAAAAAAATCCACTTTGATTTGACACCTCCTGTTAACATCAGAGACAAGCAGTCCCTGGAAAACCCATCTCCTCAGAAGTCAGGATCCCTTGTGGAAACTGAAAACAATACTTTGCTCACGAACGATCAGCAGTCGAGTGATCTCATCTGACCTTTGCTTTAATATGGCTTATCCAAAGCTTTTTATGCTTATCCAAACCTTGGCTCCAGCCTGCACTGTGAACCCAGGCTATTCGGGGCAAATCCTGGTGACCTCTCCTTCAGCTGGCTCTCTTTGGGAGGATGAAGAGGGGATTACTGCCCATGGCTGGTTGTCCTGAGCCAGCAAATAAAACTCTGCTGCCCATCTTGGAGCCGATTTCTAAGTCATGGTGTGCTCGAGGATCTGTCTGTGCCCAGTCTCAGAGACCAGTTCTCCAGGAGACAGATGGCCTGTGGGCTGCTCTGGTCCCAAGAAATACAGTCAGTCACAGGCTTAAAATAGTTCTTTTTTTTTTCCTTCTCTTTAACACTTTTGGTCTAGATTTGCCCAGCACCTACAGAAGCGTTTCCATTCGTGTTATTTCCATACCTGGGACACCGAGGTCAAGGTGGCCACGAGCCTCAGTCAGGCAGAGGAGCTGGGATTGGAGCCAGTGGCTGGAAGCGGGACAGTGTTTGGTGGTGTTGGTGGCACTGGAAGCTTGCCCTGGCTGGAGGGAGGTTCCTGCAGACAGACACCGACCCTCAGGTGTCCCCGCCTGTCTCAGCTCCACGTCCCCTCCCAGAGCTGCCCGTCTGGATGTCAGCTTTGGTCTGCTTCCCTGCTGGTTGCTGCTGGGAATTTGGATGCATTTTAAACCAGATTAGACTCCCCTAGTTCCGCCTGAAAAGCCTGAAGACGCTGCAGTGCCCAGTCAGGGCTCATTTAAGGAGTTTTCGTTGAGGATCAGTGCTCTCGTTCTTTATCATTTCTGCAGTAAAATCACCTGCATTTCTTTACTGCCTAATTCCACTGTCCCAGGCTGCCCCAAGCCCCATCCAGCCTGGCCTTGGGCACTGCCAGGGATCCAGGGGCAGCCACAGCTTCTCTGGGCACCCTGTGCCAGGGCCTCCCCACCCTCACAGGGAAGAATTCCTTCCCAGTATCCCATCCAGCCCTGCCCTCTGTCAGTTTGAAGCCATTCCCTGTGTCCTGTCAGTCCAGGCCCTTGCCCCAAATCCCTCTCCATCTCTCTTGGAGCCCCTTTAGGCCCTGGAAGGGGCTCTGAGGTCTCCCTGGAGCCTTCTCTTCTCCAGGTGAGCATCCCCAAGAAGGAGGGGGTGATTCAGAATCTGCGGCTCTTACAGACCACGGTCAGGGCTTCCAGACAGGACAGAGCAAAAACAGCTTCCAGCCACGCTGGCTCTGGTGAATTCATGGAGCTCTCAGGAAGAGCTGTTTGTTTTGTAGCATTTTTTTGCTGCAAAATAGAGTTCAAACATGCCCGCTTGAACTAGAATTGCACCTCTCAGTGGAATCAAACCGGCCACAGTGAGCTGGGGGTAAGCACCCTGATTAGCAGAGGCTCCTGGGAACGTGCTGTGCAGTATCTCTCAGCTTTTTAATTGCTTTTAAGACCGGCAGCATGCACAAAGCGAGGTGTTAACCCTTGAGAAGTCAGATGGTCTCACTGGTGGCCAGGGAACAGCACACACACGCACAAAGCTGCCACAGAGGGACATTTATGGCAGCAATAACCAGTTTTCACTTACCCTCCGCCGTGCCTGGCAGGCAGCAGGAGCTGTGCAGGCCATTCATTTGCTGCTCAGCATCCCTGAAGTGCCTTTGGCTGGACCAGCTCCTTAGCAATGCCTGCAATTCTGCATCCACGCTGTGCTCTCCAGACAGCTGAAGCAGATAATTCTATACACACTGTGATAAAGCCCAGCTCTGCTGCGTGGTTTGAGCCATCCCAGGAACGAGAGCAGTGTACAGAACTACATCACAGGCAGGGAAAGAAACCCCTGCCATAGTGTCTGCTCCTCTCAGCACCTCATTCCCTGAACTGTAGGCATGAAATATCTTGTTTCTGAAAGCTGAGGAGCTTTTGAATTTAAAAAATGCTTGAATTAAAAAACTTTGTAATTACAACTTAAAATTGATAATAAGTGGGAGAAGTAGAAGGAGAATCTGCATCTTGTCAGAGTCATTTGATTTAAGGTAATTATGTCAAGCACAAGGCAGGGGATGAGCTGATCTGTGGTGTGCAGGTATCAGTGGGAACTGCTCCTGTGCACCCTGAATCCAGCGAGCAGATTCAGATAAAGCTTTAGACTTTCAGCTTATCTTAATGCCTGAATTAGTTTGAGAACGAGCCTATTTTTGCATAGCTTATCATGCGAGCATCTGCAGAACTCCTTTGCTGGGCTGAAGAACAGTGGGGCCATCAAGGAAGGAGTCTGACACAGGAGTGGGGGCTGCTTTTCAACATAACCGCATAAATCCCAGTGAGTACAATCAGTATTTATCTGATATTTGAGTTATCACAGCTCCTCCAACTGAAATACAGCCTGGAGGCTGCCGATTTGGTCCCCATCACACACATGGCCCTCTGTAGGCATTGCTGTCCCCAAAGTCAGCCTCTGTACTGCTGATTACTCACAGCAGTGCCCTTGCCTTTTCCTTTCCTTTCCTTTCCTTTCCTTTCCTTTCCTTTCCTTTCCTTTCCTTTCCTTTCCTTTCCTTTCCTTTCCTTTCCTTTCCTTTCCTCTCCTCTCCTCTCCTCTCCTCTCCTCTCCTCTTCTCAGCAGGAGCGCCTCACCCACAGCATCTCCAGAGTGAGAGAACAGCAAAAAATTGCTGTCTCTGTTATCTTGCTGCAGCACATGAAAACAAATATCGGCCACAGGCATGAAAAGAGTCCTCTTGGTCGGCTATTTAAACTAGAAGCAATGCAGAAATATTTAAAATTTTAGTTTTTCTTGAATTATCACAGCACAAAAACCTCCTGGCAAGCAGCAACCGGATAAACTTCTCTTACCCACAGGAATACACACCGGTGTTTGTATACAATTTATTCATCTTTCTTGTTTGAAAAACTCGTTTTTGCACACCCGAAGTAATGACAGCAATGACAGTGATTGACAGTAGTGTTGAAAATTAAGATTCAAAGCCACTACAACTTCATCTGCAGTCCCCTTCTGTTAATATTTAAGTGTCCTTAGATCGCACTTAACTCGCGCAGTTCGTGATTTGTTCCTTTGATGGAGCAAGATACCAAACAGCAGTGGAGAACGGACGGATTAGGATGATCAGAGTCACTTCTTTTTTGGCTCATTAAGTTACTTCACAGCTGCCTGATGCTCTCCAAACGGATACCACCCAACAGGCTGCAGACCTGGAGCGCGCTACCTTTTCTTACAGATGAAAATGAGATTGAGGAAATAAGTACTGATGATATAAAAATCAAACTGGTTTTTTTAAACAAGGTTATACAGAAATTAAAGACCTTTTCCTCCGAGCATTTGGAATCCATTCCCACCTCACTCCCAGCTCAGACCTCCTGTTTTGCCAGGGATTATGGAGGGCATTAGCAGCTGTCCCGTTCTGGAGCGCTGCAGCTCCTCCCTCTCCCCAGCTCCTCTCTTGGTACCCCTGGTCACTCTGGTCTCTTCAGAATCACTAAAACATATTTTTTCCACTTTTTTTCACCCCTCCATATACTGAAATAATCACTTATTCATGTTCTTGTCACCCCAACTCAACTTCAAATTCCTTCTGAAAACTCCTTTTTCCTTGGGAATTTTTTCTTCCTTTCAATTGGCAACAGTTCTTGGGCACTTCTCAACTGTTCCCCAGCTGCTGCCTGTGCTTGGCCGGGCATCTGGCTCCCACGCAGGGCACCGAGATTCCCAGGCTGTTCTTACAATAATAGGAAACTTAACACCCATTCTGGGGACTGTTAATGTGAAAAGATCTTTTGAGCTTTCCTCAAAGAAAATGCCAGAGAATGTTCTATTGGCAAACAGCTGTTAGCAACCAGAGTCCTCACCCCAGTCCAGTTTAACTGTTAAAATGGCCTTTTAGACTCACTTCTTTCGACTTTTGATTACAAAATTGAGACATTTCTTCCTATATGCTTTAAGAATATTATTTCCTTTTTTATCACAAGCGTCACGAAACCTGGAGTTTGCCAAACTGCATCTGTAGCTGCTGGCCAGAGGCAGAGACAGTTCTGAGGCCTGGGGACATTCCCTGGCGTAGGAGGTCTCACAGTGACTAAACTGAGGACTGGTTCAGGAACTTCCAAACTGCTGACGGGCACCTCGGAGCTCTCGGGAAAAACATCTGCGTGCACTGAGTTGTATAAAGCATCACTGTATGTGGCTTTGTGTTGTGTTGGTTGATAAAAACAGGGCTTGAAATCAGTGAACTCTGGCACCTACACAAATTTGAGATGCTGATTAATTTGTCCATTGATTTAGGTCACTTTATGAGATCACAGAATCACAGAATGGTTTGGGTTGGAAGGGACCTAAGACTCATCTCGTTCCAGCCCCAGGGACACCTTCCGCTGTCCCAGGATGCTCCAAGCCCCGTCCAACCTGGCCTTGGGCACTTCCAGGGATCCAGGGGCAGCCACAGCTTCTCTGGGCACCCTGTGCCAGGGCCTGCCCACCCTCACAGGGAACAATTTCTTCCCAGTATCCCGTCTAACCCTGCCCTCTGTCCCTTTGAAGCCATTTGCCCTTGTCCCGTCATTCCATGCCCTTACAAAAAGTCCTCCAGCTCTCTTGTGGAATTTTTCAGACAATTAATTTACTCTCTGTGGGGTTTGAATTTCATGGGCATGAATGATGTGATGAAGCCAGCTTGACACCAGGATTCTGTTTGTTAAGCTCCCACTGGCCGTGGGCAACGCTCTGAGACCCGGGCAATGCTCCCGGCCCTGCTCCATCCTCAGAGTGTCTCTGACGATGCTCCCAGCCCCGTCCCTTTCCCCAGCCCTGGGTGATGCTCCCAGCCCCTGTCCCTGCTCCGTCCCTGTCCCCGTTCCATCCCTGTCCCCGTTCCATCCCTGTCCCTGCTCCATCCCTGTCCCTGCTCCATCCCTGTCCCTGCTGCCTGTCCCGCACTGCTCCCGCCCGCCAGCAGATGGTACCCGGCATTTACGAACAGCTCCGCTCTGTGTTTAACCAGCAAACAGAGCCCATTTCACAGGCGGCTCCATCCCGCCCGTGTTCCTCAGACCGACCCGAGAATCCCCCGATCCTCAGAGCCCTGCGAGCTCCATGCCCGGGTCGGACCGGGTGGCAGGTTCCCTTTCTTCAGGTGTGACATTATTCTGCCGTCCTCCAAAAAGTGCTTCCGGCTGCATCCATCAGCACCGGCCGCTCCTGTGAGTCCTGCAAAAGCGAACTTGAGCTGAGGAATCACCGCAGCCATCGCCAGCCCGAGAGGGGCCGGGCACATGAAGAAGTCTCCAGTTCAAACCCGGGCTGAATTCGGGAGACAGGTCCTCGTGTAAGGCGCAATTCTACACAAAATAAAAATAAATCCTAAAATACACCTGTAGGTGTTCAGGCTTTTTAGGGGCATGATCGTAATGTTATCAATGACAGTAAAGTCACAAATCGAACGATTTCGTGTCCTTGGGTCACCAAGCACTCTCATAAAAGTTAAATCAAAAGATCTGTTTCCCAAACCGTGTGCCTGCAGGTTTGTTTTTATTCATAGAACCACAGAATGGTTTGGGTTGGCAGGGACCTTAAAGACCATCTTTTTCCATCCTCTGCCATGGCCAGGGACACCTTCCACTATCCCACGTTGCTCCAAGCCCCGTCCAGCCTGGCCTTGGACACTTCCAGGGATCCGGGGGCAGCCACAGCTTCTCTGTGCCAGGGCCTCATCACCCCCACACGGAAGAATTTTTCCCAATATCCAATCTAAACCTTTTCTCTTTTAGTTTGAAACTATTCCCCCTTGTCCTGTCACTCTCTGCACAGTTAAAAAGCTGCTCCCTTGCCAGATCTCCCTGTGGGCAAACCCTGGATCTGCCAGACACCATTCCCAGCGCAGCTCCCTGCCCCCAGGACAGACAGGACAGCGTTTCTCCGGGGATGCAGTCGGGAAGCTCGGGAGCAGCACTGTGAGCACACACCGGCCTTTCCCGTGGGATGCGTACAGACTTGTGAGCTTTGTCCTGCTCCTTTTCGGAATTTCTGCTCTCTGCAGAGACACCAGGCTGGTGCCTGGACTAGTTGTGCTCTAGTTTTTCACTCACACAGGATGACTTCACCTTTATGCCAGTGCATTAAGGCAGAATCAGGCAAATACACTGCTGAATGGCCGAAAAAAAAAAAAATCTGTATGTAAAATCGGTGTAATGAATTGTGCTTTAAGTAAGAATTCTTACAGTGATTATTGTAATATCTTACCTAAAAAAAAAAAAAGAAGACTATTAAAACCTCTTTTTGTTTAGCTATTTTATCCAGATCTATTTCAAACTCCCGCGAATATTCTATGTGACATTGGCATCATTAAGAGTTTACTTGTTATGAAGGCTCTGAAGTTCATGATCATGATCTTCCAGCTACCGGGACAACCATAAAAAAAATAATTCCAGATCTACCCTGTAAATATGACCACAGTGACCCAGAGCAGAGGGAAGGCTGATGGCATGAGGCTCTGAACTGAACATCAGTCTTTTACACCCAGATACACAAATAGCTTATTTTTAAAAGATAGCTAAATGTTTCCCCACAGATATATAAACATTCTTCCATGTCTGGAAACACTGTGTTGTAACCCAGCATACCATGGCCACCAGTGGAGCAGAGCATTTTAAAACAAACAAACAGCAAAGAAATGACGATGGGCACGAAAACATGAAAGCAAATTTTCTGGAAGGTTTGTTGTTGCTGCCCTTTTAAAATGAAACAGTCTGGAGATTTGTCAGAAGGTTCAAAATATTGACAGTCTCACCTCCCTGCTTTTGTTTCTAAGCTCTTCCACCTTCTGCCGCACTGCAATTTTTTGATATTAAGCATAGTTTCTCTCCAATCCCATCCAGTTAATTATGTTTTAATAAGAAAGAAACCTCAAATTTAATGAAGGTTAGCAATAATTAGAGAGTGCCATAACCTACTCAGCGCAAAGACTGACTTAGTAGAAATGTGATGAAGGGCTTTTCCCCTGCAGGTTCCTGGTTTTAATATCTAATGAGGATCTGAAAGTCAGTAAAATGAGAATAGTCCTGATAGACAAACAAAGTTGATGCTCTGCTAAACCAGAGCCACCCCCTAATCCATGCAATATTCTCATTACTGTTAATTGACTTGAAATGAAAGAGTAGGATGCAAAACGTTAACAGAACTGTAATAGAGATGCTCCTTGATCTCTCAGCGGTGCCTCAGTGAGGGCTGATGCTGAGGCAGAGTTGGCTCCTTCACTCATCCCATCTCTCATTGCTGTGTTGTTTTGCTGTGTTCAGGGGTGTGGGTGTCCCACGGTCCCCTGCTCCACCGGAGGCACCGAGTGTGGGTAGCTGTAACCACAGGCAAACACGGCACAGATGTTTAATCCAGCAGGACACCTCTGTGCCATTACCCACAGCCTGCCGTGCGCCTCCCGATCCTCCCCTTGCAGGGGCTACCGTTTCTTTCAGCCTCTTGAGGTGTTAGTTGCCAGCTACGCTGATTGTCTTGTCCTTCCCAAACCCAGTTTTCCAATTTCCATGTCAAGCGTTGAGCTAAACCAGAAGCATGCAGCTGTTCCTGTCAGGCTCCTGCACTGCAAAGTGTGCTTTCCCGGCTTCTGACGCAACCCGGCCTGACGGCGCCTTTTCCACTGGAAAACCAGGACGTTTTCCTTCACACCAGCTGTCATCACAAACACCCGTGGTAGTGGAACCCTCCACCACGTGCTCACCTTCAGAGCGGCCTCCTCGACACGTACGTTGTGGCTGGCAGGGTTTGGTTCCCTATGGACGGCCAGGGGCAGTTTCCATCCCCTGGCTTGGAGCCGCTCGCTTGGAAAACCTGTCCAGGTTTGGGTGGGATCCCGGGCTCTGCCTCACCTGTGAGTGCAGCACAGAGCTCCTGGTGTTTCACCTCCTGCAGCCCGAGCTTGTTTCAGAACCTCTGTCCTGCAATTCCCTGTGTCCTACCCGTGCCAAAACGGGTCGCCCATGGCCTGCACTCGCCCTCCAGCTGCTGGTGGTCCCTGGCTGATCCAAAATGCTCACACCCTATGGGAAGTCACGGTGTAGGTCTCCCTACTCCAGCTGTTTGCCTTCTGGTGAGTAAGACTGCCACTTCTCCCTGTTAATCAGGCAGATCTACACGAACTTTTTTTATAATTATTTCTTATGTTGAAAGAAAACACAATAAGTGAGGAAGGCCTGTGTGTTTCTAGTTAGGAAGCCCCAGCGTGGATCTATTGCATTTATCATTTTGATAAGAACATTTGATAAACAGGCTTCTGGACTCGACTCAAGCATTTTAGCCCTCTGCAAGCTCTAATGCAGGAGAGGGGGCAGTGAGTTGCCAGAGCTGCTGGGGGCACCAAGGGCTGGTACCAGTGGCACGGCTGCAGTGCTTTCTGAAATGAAAGGTTTGTTACCCTGCTCCTTCTGTGTCTTCTAGCAGGCGTCACCACCCCAAAAGCCAAGTGAAAACAGGACAACCCGAAGCCAGGGAAAGCGCTTGGCTCTCACCTGTGGTCTGTGAGAAGCTGCTCAGGGCTGGAGAGCGTCGTGTCCAACACCAAGAGTAGTTCAGAGGGTTTAGCCCTGACCCTGGAACCAGGCAGAGGGAAATCAGCCCTTTGATCTTCGTTCCATCCCAACGGCAAAGGTCACTCCGGATATACAGTCTTATTATTTCCCAAATGTTTGTGGAAGCTCTGACTCCCCACCTAGTGCTTCCCGATGTGCTGTGGTTGGAAACAGTGTCACAGGGCCGAGCTCTCCCTGGCCTGGGAATAAGGAATAAATAATTTATGCCAATCTGCTGTTAACAACCCTTTTCTTCCTGCAGATTATTTACACTCTGTGAATTTCACCTTCTGGAAACAACTCCTAGGGGTAAATCCAACTCATGAAACAGTTCTACTATATTTTAGCAGGTGAGGAAGTGAACTGGAGTGGAAAGAAGTTAATTCAATTCCAATTCTAGCTTTTTTTTTTAATAAAAACTTTAATTTTGTAATGCATTTTCCTACACTGCCAAGAATTAACTCTTAAATAATTCTTCCAAAGGGCACATTTCTATTTCATATTTCAAGTGTTCATGGAAAATCAGAGAAATCTGGTTTATTTCTCATAGCAATCACAATACACAGATGTTAGTCCATTCGCTGTAGCATCCCTATGAAGGAAAGGTGCTGAAGAGGAAATTTGCCTCAGGCCTCAAATTATATCTTGCTGGAACCTGAATCACATGTTTTTGAAAGCTCCTAAAATGCGTGGGAGAGGGTAATGATCTGTACTGAGATAACACAAATAATTTTCTTAGTCTTCACAGGCTGAAATTAATTGGTCCTGAGCACGGCTTTAAGTACGTGACATTAAAGAAGCACATGGCTCCCCCACAGGAACGAGCTACCCTACATTTCAGTGTTGCATCATTATCTTGTTTTGTATTCCTGGCCACGTGATATTGACTCTGGAACAGGAGGCAAGATGTTTTAATTGCACATAAATAATTATGTAAATGTAGATAGCAATGCTTGTTGAGATTAATCATTCATTAGCACTGTGGAAAAAAAAAAAAAGGAAGGAATGGCAATCAGATGAGATGCTGGTGCCGAAAGCTGAGCTGAAATTCTGTTTCACTCCTCAATCAGCCTTCATGAAATGTGCTTGATGAATATCAATTCACCCCACTGCCCGATAAAGATAAATCTGCCCGAGGGAGGAGACACTTCCCAGGGAGGGCAAGGAATATTTGTGATAATTAAAGGCCCATCAAGAGATCACAAAGCAACTTATGGAGGAGGTTAAACTGCTTTTATTCACATTTGTGAATAAAGAAAGAGTGATGCAAAAGAGGCTCACAAGCAGAGTTACTCAAGAGGGATTGAACATTAAAGACATTAAAACCTCCCCAAAACAGAGGTACCTGCTGGCTCTGCATCATTCCCCCACCAGGGATCACTGCCACAAAACGAGCAGGATCAGCTCCCAGGACTTCACACCAGGGTCAGTGCTGGGAAGAAAACACCTATTCCCAGTGTCGTGCAAGGTGGTGTGAAACGAGCTCCTAATCCTGGTTTGGGGCTCTCTAACCAGGGGATGGGCTCAGTCCGGCCCTGTGCTGCCCCGTGGGTCTCACACCTTTCCTCTCCAGGGCTGCCCCCTGCCTTGGAGCTCCTGGGGGAAAATGATGGCATTTCAGGGCAGGGGAGCTGGAGGGCACTGAGAGGATCACAGGAGCATCACAAAAACAGCTGAGGGCTTTTTCTGACCTTTTGCCCTTTACTTGATTGCCTGTTTCTTTAAAGAAAGTTTACTTTTTTTCCGTCTTCAGTTTTTTCTCCTGCTATCCCCATGAGGCATTCTTTCCTGTGAGTCATCCACACCATAAAGAAATTACTGTTTGGCTCAAAGTTCTGCTCCCATGCCTGGAATCAACATTTTTTCAGTGAGAGATAGGAAATGAGCTGAATTTGTGGGTGATTCACTATTTACTATTTTGACCTGAGATGTGTTTTTACCACTAACTTTAAGAGAAAAGAAAATCATACAATAAAACACCTAAAAGGCCAAAGCTACATGGGACAGGAGGCATTAACATGCTTGTTAATTGTTTCTTTTCATCACATACAGTAATAATCCCTTCTATCTTTTGACACGGATTTTACGTTTTATTAGGATTATTAATGTGTTTAACTTCATTCCAGAATGGCATCTCAAATATTTAAAATACCCCTAAAGAGTGTATTTTCTCATACAGCTCAGAAACATGGTATTGCTTTATGCATTTATATTTTTTAATGTGTGTATGATACCACATAGTAAAGCATTTTATTCCACATCTATATAGCCCGGATGAAAAAATCATGTACACATAGATATAAACAGAGCTGTTCTGTGCACCGAAGCCCAGCCACACATTGCCCAGAAACAGGATCTGGACCATGCAACAGCTGAAGGTTTGCAAAACACCCACGTTTGCCCATTTTAATCCAGTGCTGTCAGGTGGGGTATTGAAACAGTTCCTCTCTCCCTCCAGGACCATCTCTTGGTGTGTCAAACCCTTTGTGGTCCACCACAAACAGCACTGATGTGCTCCTCTGAACGTGTGGGGGTCTTGGTCCACTCACAGCAGCTCTGCTGGGCTTAGGATCCCTCCATGTATCCCAAAATCAGCTACACAAACCCCGTGGATCAGCTCTTCGCTTAAAGGGGTGAAAATAAAGCTCTGAAAGCCTTGCTTGAACCTGCTGCAAGTCACTTTCTAAAGTTAGATTTAGACATTTAGGTCATTATAGAGCAGATGCTGCCACCAAATTTGTTTGGATGTAACCTCACTGCAGCACTTTTGCCAGTAGAAACAAATTAGAAAATGCTGGCTACCTCCTCAAACCCTTCTGATTTATTTGTTTCGAACCAAAGCAGTTGCAGGACGTTCTTAAGTAGTGCATCTCCATCCCTGGCAGATATCTATGAAGAAGGCAATGATTTCAATTTCAACTGCAGGAAATGGAACACATCTGGGATCAAGAAACATCTTTTATGGTGTCCATCACTTCAGGTGAAAGGGAAGGAGGAGGAAGATGAGATGAGGAAGTTAATTTCCCAGAAAAGGCCACAATATATTTAGAAGTATATATATAAACTAAAATATTGTTCAGAATATTTTCTTTTGGATGAAATGGACATCATCCCTGTTGTTCTCCCAAGACAGCTTCTGGAAATGAAGAGGGTTTTTCCAGTGCAGCTGGTGTTTCCTATTCCACTGATGTTCTTGCAACCACGAAGCGATGAAGCTGCCTCTCTGTGCTCCACGCAAGCACACAGGGGAAAGGAGAAGCCACCAGTGACCTCTTGTCTCATAAAAGTCGCCCAGTAGATGCACAGCGTTGCCAAACTGCAAATTTTTACAAATCCCTGATTTTTAGTTGGAGGGAAGAATGCGTTTGAAAGCCCCACACCCTGCAAGCGGCTAGATCGGGGTGTACCACCCCAAAACACCTCAAATGGCACAAAGCCAGGGTTAAACAACCAGAGCCCCTAAACTTTCACTTACGAACAACAACACTGGAAACCACCCCACCATTTCTGGAGTCTGATGAATGCGTGTGAGTGGCAGTGAGTACAACCAGCACCTAAAACTGCTCTGATATTTTCCGATTTCTGCTCGGCCGAGACTACTTTAAACAATTCCTTAGAAGGGGTTTGATGTCCAGCTGGGCACATGCTGTGCAGCTGCTTGTGGCCAGGGGCCTGCTGACCATCACTGGACATGTCAGGGATGGTCCCTTAATGTCCAGACACGTTGAGAGTGTTCTGGATGCTGAGATATCCTGAGGCTTCGCTCCCACTCTTCGCTGGGTGGAGATGAGGGGATCTCTGCTCCCCCCTCAGAAGGACTGTCCCCAGCTCATTCTGCTGGAGCTGTTAGGGCTCTCACACTGATTAAAAGCAGACCCATTCTTAGCCTTTTTCATCTTGGATGAGTGATTTCAGGAGGATGCAGCAGCTCTTACAAACCATGACACACCTCTAACCCACCGCTGGCTGCAGCCACTGGAGCTATCGCAAGCCCCTGTGCAGGAAATGAGACCTCAATGGCATTTCTGTCTCATTTCTGGAGGAGCCCAGCCCCGTTCCTCTTCCTTTTCAGAACATGAACAATGTGTAGAGCAGTAGATATATATTGCTCCTGTGAGCTGGGGTTTTGTCCATTGTTAATGCAGTGAAAAATACAGACTTTTCACACAGTTTTCTTTGTAAAGCCAGCACTTGCCTACAAGCAAACGCCAAGTCAGGTCCACAAAAGCAATGAAATGACACGATTAAAATTTCCAATTCATCTTAATCCAGGGCCCTCTGGCATGAGCATTATAATAAAGCCTTAAATAAATAGTTATAAGAACCATTTCTGTCATCACATCCCTGATGCAGAGTGGAAAAGCATGCAAAAATGAGGTGTCTGCACGTTCTGTCTTCTTCCTGGAGACTGCATCTTGCGATGAGCTGTTGAAAACAGCTTTTTGAAATTGTGATACTAAATGTCACCATCACGTTTGTGATGGTTCTCATCTCACTCTTACCCAGTGAACACAATTTATTAATAAGGTACTTTCATATGAATTTGAGGTGTCATGATTCAGTTCCTCGGAATTATCCCCTTGGGGAAGAAGGACAGAGGGAAATGAACATGAGAAGTGCCCCACTCTCCTGCTCAGCTGCTGCCTCGACTTGGGGTTCTTTCAGAGGATTTAGAGGCAGGCAGCATTTTGTTTATTTGACATGCAGCCTTGGCTGACCTGATTAGAATGAGTTATTGACAGCTCTGGAGCTCTGAATCAAAGGTCTCCAGAAAGCAGCCCATGAATAACTGGTGCCTGCGTGAGGAACTGATTAGCTCAAACCATCCAAGTGTCACAGGCAACCCAGCCTCTTTCCCTAATCAGCCTGATTCATGCCCAGATGGGGTCTGTCCTCTGCAGGGAGGGAAACAGGCAGGTCTCACGTACAAATAAAGAAAAAATGTATGGGACAGATTCACCCAAAGCACAGCTGCGATACAGAATTTCATGCTGAGGAGACAGAATGGATTTGTGTTTGGACAGGAGACCTGGGGGGAAATTTTGCAGCATGGTTTGGAGGGTTCACAACAGAAGAGGATCTGGGGCTTTTCCAGTGACACCCCCGCTGTTGCGATGATTTAAAAGTGAAAAATCCATTTGCTGGATTCTCATCTGGCTTTCGACCATGACCCACTGGATGAGGGAGCCCACAGAACATAATTAATTTGTGCCTTGGAATCCATGTCTCCTCAGGAGACGGAATTTCAGAGCATTTCAGTGCATTTCTTACTTGTTTTCCTTAAGCTGAGGTTTTCCAGCGTGGGTGCATCTTTCAGGTGTGGCACATTATTTGTGTGAGACCTGAGGTGGGATTCAGTAAAAACCAGCCAAGCCAGAGGCAGGGTGCACCTCGAACAGAGAAGGTGCTAGGAAGAATTCATGCTTGTTTACCACGGAAAAAAGCAATTCAAACAACATGTTTTCCTCAAGATTTAAGGCAAACTTGCTGTTTAACTCCTTTAACACCAAAGGCTGCTGAATTCCCAGGCAATAGCATGGGCAGGACAAATCACCATTTCCTCCTCAGAAAATGGAAATGGTGTACAATTGTTCTTTTTTCTTTCTTTTTTATTTTTGGTGGGAAAAACAACTTCTGAGTTCCTTCACCACTTTCTGAGGGGAGCTACAATGGAGCTCAGCCAACTGTGACCTTTCACAGCGTGGAGGAGGAGGTATGATGGAGTTGGAGCTCATTTCTCATTTGCAATGAGCCCTTTGCAAAATAGTACCTGTGTTTCCAGGGCCCACAAACGCACAGCTACTTGAAGAAGCAAATAATCAATCTTTCATTTGGTCCAGAAGCTGTGGCAGTGGCTCTGTTCAGCCAGCCCGTAAATATATATACACAAAATATATTTTAATATATATTTTTATCTTTATTTATTTCTGCATTTATAATATATGTATTCTCTTTGCAATCAGAGCATTTACATCCCTTTTAAATGCATCACCAAGAGGCAGCTTATGTAAAGTGCTGATGGAAAACATGGGAAGTTGCATCAGAAACAGATTTTTTTTTCTCCTGCTTTTCTGCGGATGGTGATTTGCTCCACTCTCAACTACTCGGGGAAATAGCAGGGAAAATACATTTCCTTTTCTGCTGGGTGCCAACTAAACCCCATGGATGGCCAGCTTCAGTGTTATGGTGATCCCTTCCCCGTTCTGCCAGCTGAGAGACGACTTTATCTTAAATGGTGTGTTTCCTATTAATAATTACTCAACAAAAGCTTGGTTATGTATTATTCATTATTTATAGCTCTTTTTTAAAAGTCATTGACACCACCTGCACTGAACTCTGCAAACCAGCCCTGAATCAGCTTTCACAGATCTCTGACAGAGCTGAGTGTCACCAGATGAAAAATACAACTATTACTGCAAAACAATTTTTTCCTCTTTTCTTCCTGAAAGTTTACTGCTTTGTTTTGTAGTAGTAAGCAACTTTTTGTTCTTGACCTGCCTGTAATTGCGTTTATTTGTTAATGCTAGAGACAGAAGGACAAGCTGCTGCTGTAAGAGTGGAAACAATCTTAAATCATCTTCAGTCCTGGCTTGCATCTGGCACAGTCTCGTTTGCCCAACAGAGGCTAAATGGGTTTGTAAATCCCACAAAAAATGTCAAAGTGAATCAACTCTGGACTTAGGAAAGAGTGCTAATGATTACAGAAGGCTAAATTACATGTAAGACAGCTTTCTTTTCATTTACATCCAGTTCATTAGTGTGGGTAGTAGAATCTCAAATGTACCTTTTAGTTTGTGAAGAAAATAAGGGTCCAATTTAACAAGGGTGGTTTATGCAATTTAATTTTATTTTCTGCCCACAAACAAGGAAAAAAAAAATTTAAAAAAAGAAAAAAGAAAAAGACAGATCTGTCAAGAGCAAGATGCCCCATCCCAAGTGCTGTGCCAGGTGCTGCTCCTCCCAGCACAACAGGAAAACACGGCTGCAGCCTCTGCCACTGCATTTATGAGCACACAAAGTTTTTTTTATGTCATCTCAAGCGTTCAGATTCTGGCTTGTAACAAAATAGGGACCTTGGATGCCAGGCTGGAAAACCAATCAGCCACAGGAGCTCTGCATGCACGGGGCTGAGGCTGGGCAGGGGCTGGGACAGGGGCTCTGGTGGGTCTTGGGGAGGATGTGAAGCAGGAAAGTATCCTGAAATCACCTTTTCCAGCCAGTCTGTAGGTGCATTTGTCATTCCCTTTCAGTCATTTCACTCTGATGGGATCAAAGACAGTGTCTGCTCAAACATTAACTTCAAGCACTGCTTTAATAAAGGTGTTGCTTTTTACTTGTACAAGTCCTTGATTTTTTTTTTTTTAATTCACTTGCTTAAAAATGATTTCTTCCCTTCCTCTTCTTCCTCCAGTATCTCTGGATTGAGGTGAGCAGCAGACACCTCTTAGTCACAGTTGCTGTGACAGTTTGGTAACCTGGTATCTCCTTACCCTGGAAAGATTCTCACCACAAGGACAATTCTCAGTTAGGTAAGAGAAGCACCTTGTTCTGGTCTCCAGCTTCCCCAAACCCTTGCACACAGCACAAACACTTGCTCTCAGTTTTAGAGAGCTTCTGAATGTACTTGTTATCCTTTCAGGCTCCTTCCCCAGTTTCTACACCTCGAGCTGACGGCAGTGCAAATAATTGCAGGCCCTAAAATTAAAGGTTTTAGAAAGGCAAAGACAGACAGAGTGAATAAAGTTTTTAAAACTTTCCAAGCAGTTTGTCAGATGGTTTTTTCTCTGTAGCAGGAGGCTGGCAGCAGTGACCTGTGCTGGGAAATGCTCAGTGCACCAGCCTGGCCTTGGTATTTGTAGGCTAATTTTTGTTTTGAGTATAACTCTTGACTCATGGAAAAATAATCTAAGTGTTTTGGGCTGGTCCCCGGCTTGATCTTCCTTCCATTAAGGACCGTCTGTTTCAAAATACGCGTGGAGAAGCTTTCACGATAATGTTTTCATCCTCCTGTGCTCTCCCTCGCCTGCTCTGTGCGAGGCAGGAGTCACTGGGAGCCAGTTCCCAGCAGCTGTTTGCTCTGTGGGTGGCTGGGCTTTTCCAGGGAGCAAAATTCACCCATCAGCTTTACCAGACTCCTGCGCTGCCGTGTCCAAACAGAAGGTGACATTTCGTGTTAAAAATTAATGCCGTGATGTGGAATTAAATCAGCCAGTTTCAACCAGAGCACTACAGCGGTTGCTTTAGGCGCATGGCAACATCCCTCTGAATTTACTGTGCTGGGAGGCACATCCACCAAACAAAATCCAACAGGCTAAATTTAGTCCGGATAGGAAATTAGCAGGAGGTTAAGTAAAGTTTTCTGCTACTTTGTTTTGTTTTTAGATTACCCAAGAGATGTTCCTTCCTGGAAAGGGAAATAGGACAGAGATACATAGCTGTTTTTCAATCCCTTCGTTTACATGGACTCATTTCAAGTAGGTTTTATTGTGTGTTTGTGATTTAAACCTCACCAGCCCCTGTTTTCAGATGCAAGGATTTGAAGTGCCAGTGCCACGTCTGTGTGCGGCCCAGCTCCCTTCAGTACCCCTCTCCTGGGCAGGGGGGCACCTTCCTTCCACACTCTGACCTGCTCCGAACGCAGGTGGACACGGTAAAAATTTATTTTAAAAAAATTCCTTTGCGCCTAGTAGTTAGAATTGGTATTTGTTGCAAAATTGCATTCCAGAGGAGATGAAAAATTACAAGCTTTGCTATGTAATGTCTAAGACAGATGAGACAGGGCTCCTCCGTCCAGCAACTCCAGCCAAAGCTCAGTGAAATCTAACCCACAGACTTTCTGGATTCGTATTTTATCATCCACCCCAACATTTTTGCTTGGACATCACTTTGCTTAGAGAGACACTTCTAAACCTAAATCCTGGAGCTAAGCAGCCATGACTGCCTGTGTGTCTGCTTCCATACATCAAACCAGAGCTATAATTCCCAGTCTTTTTCCTTAAAGACACCAGTTTTCTTTGTGCACGTGCCATTTTCTCCTCCTTGCCGTGTTTTGCAATACTCAGGTAGAAGTATCTAGGAAAAAGCACACAGTTGCAGGTTTATTTACTGATCCGGGATATAAACTGAGTTGCCTAAGCAAACACGAACTGTTTAAACAGTTGTTCGAGCAAACATGAAGGATGGGGTACACTGGAAAGGATTCTAAAAATGCTCTGAAAGTTGGGGCTTGATGTTTTGGGGGTTTTTTTTTGTTGTTTAACAAAGCTATACCATCAGTTCCTAAAACTTCTGGGAAGGTGCTGGGGGAGAAAGAGGAACCTCAGCACTCGTATAATGAGGGTTTTTTTCTGGCTAGTGGCTACCTTAGCTGCTGGGGAGCTCTCGCAGGGAATTTCTAGTTCTAAAGCCTCCTGCAGTCCAGCCCTGAAGCCCAGGAATGTCACAAAAGCCTGCCTGGGAGGAAACCAGCCCTGGAGAGGAGGGCTGATGCTGCCCCACTTCGCTGGACGCGTGGCTGGGTGGGATCTGTAGGGAAAAACCGGCGAGGAACCGCCTCGGTGGCACCGAGTGCCGGGGACTTCCAGAGCTGTGGCGAGCCAAGTCAGACGGCCCTGCAGAGGAATCTCCCTTTGAAGGCTGCTGTTTACTCACACCGGGGTTATTCTTCCAGAGGAAGCAATAGGAATGCGCAGTTCCAGAGCAGGAAATACCACTGTCCTAACAGTGCTGTGGGTAGGAACACAGGGCTGAGGGTGGCATCGGGCCGGACAGGCGGCTCTTGAAGAGCTCCTGCAGATGGAGGGGCTCGAAGCAGAGTGAATTCTTCCAGTGCCTCAGCCTGCAGAGAGCTGGAGGGATCACTTCCAGAAGAGAAATAGAAAATGTGGGAGGCTATTCCTTGAATCTCAGATTGCTGCTTTTTGTAATCATAGAATCACAGAATGGTTTGGGTTGGAAGGGATCTTAATAAGATCCACCCTCTGCCATGGGCAGGGACACCTTCCACTGTCCCAGGCCGCTCCAAGCCCCGTCCAGCCTGGCCTTGGACACTTCCAGGGATCCAGGGGCAGCCACAGCTTCTCTGGGCACCCTGTGCCAGGGCCTCCCCGCCCTCACAGGGAAGAATTCCTTCCCAATATCCCATCTAACCCTGCTCTCTGGCAGTGGGAAGCCATTCCCTGTGTCCTGTCAGTCCAGGCCCTTGTCCCAAATCCCTCTCCAGCTCTCTTGGAGCCCCTTTAGGCACTTTAAGCTCTAAGGTCTACCTGTAATTTTCTCTTCTCCAGGCTGAACAATCCCAATTCTCTCAGCCTTTCCTCACAGCAGAACTGCTCCATTCCTCTGATCACCTTGGTGGCCTCCTCTGGACGTGCTCCAACAGGTCCATGACCTTCCTCTGGTGAGGACCCAGAGCTGGATGCAGCACTCCAGGTTTTTGCATTCTTAAAAAGTGCCTTGAAATCTTTCTTCAATTAAGACCAGAAGGGTGTGAGAAACAACATCTGCACTACAAAGCTTTTGCTTCCCCGTCGCACATATAAAATAATTTTTGTGGTATGTACACTATTTGGGATATGAGGTACCTGTGAGTGATGCTAAAAAGTAGAGGACAGAAAGAAGGATGTTTCTAGCTTAATGGATAGATAACTGTTGTCCTCACATGCACTTCATAAATAATTATTTGACTTTCTGAAGATTTCTGAGGAGAACATTACTCAAAACATCCAGCTATTCCTCCTGAGACTGTGTTCACTGACATAAAACGCTCGCTGAATTTAATTATTAATATTTTTCCAGTATCTCGGAGTTTTTTCTGCTCTGTACAACGTGTGCAAGTCTGCCTCTCAAAATGACAAGGAGAAAGGTGGAGCTGAATGTCCCCTTGACCCTGGTACCTTTCCATAGCATTTCTTGCCAGCTTTCCTCAGGACCCTTCTTGTGACAGTCTGGCTCCATCACAGCATTTCTCCCCATGGTTCCTGATAAGACAAGCTGAGGATGCTGCTTTTAAAAAGGAAAGGAACAAAAAACCCAAACCAACAAGACAAGCAGAAAGTGATGACTGAAATTGAACACTGAATCAGAATTACGTTATGAATTTCTTTTGCATGTTCTGACTTAGAAAGGACATCTGTCCTACAGCTCCCAACATTCCACCTCCCTGGATCTTCCACAGTACTCTGGACCACCAGAAAATGCCATTACAAAATGGCACTGTTTAAAACCATTTTCTTCACAAGGTGCAACCACTTTCCTTTCAGCTGAATGATGATGGCACGAGAGGCCACAGATATTTTTCCTTGCTGGCTGTGAGATTTGGTGTGGGGTTTGAACAGGTATGTAAAGCAGACAAACAGGAACAATACAAGGTCTTCAAGTTTCGAGATTTATCTTGTTTCTCAGAAGGTGCTAATATGCTTCGTATGTAATGTTCAGATTTCTGGAAAATTATGAATCACGTACTTCTTTTCCTGTAAAAATGTCAGCTGTTCTCTAGGATGGCAAATCTGTAATTCCTTCCAGAGAGCAAAACAAATTAGGTAAGACTAATGAGAGTGGTAGGGAGAACATTTTGAAGAATGGGAAGAAGAGCAGATTGAACCCTGTTTTGCAGCACATCTGTGACAGGGAAGGGAAGACGGGCTGGTTTCATGTGGATAACATGGTCCATGCATGGGACTGGTGCACGGCAACAAAAAGGATTTATCACATGCCAGTTCATTCTGTTGGTGACTAATAGCGGATTTATTAGGTATGCAGGCTTCTTTAATACATCTTCCTGTTGATTTTACTCCTGTTTGCATTGGATTAAGGATTGTCTAGGGCAAACCAGGTGAGACACCAAGCAAACTGGCAAGGACCTTCCAGCAAACACTGTCCATCCCCTGAGTGTGAAGGTGCCAAACGCCAACAGCCCCAAAGAGTGGGTGTTGTACAGACAGGAACAAACTCGTGTGTACTTGAAGACGCCTTCATGGCCTTTGCAGTGCTACAAAAACACGCTGGGTGTTAAGTTTCTTTGTAATATTTGCCCTTTATTGAGATTATCTGTGTTTTTCTTCTTTAATCACCTTTTAGGAGCCAGAACACCACAAAGGGATAATTCCCATTTATGAACTCTTCTTTCAGGTGAAACTTCATCATGCAGCTGGAGTAAGTAGAATTCCCATAGCAAAAATGGTGTTTCTGCCTGTTTGTGAAATTCCCTTCATTTAAAGCAGTAATTTGATGTTGAGAAGAAAGGCAAACAATTACAGCAATCCCTCTCTGTGGTGCAAGTACATTCATGCTTTGTCTGCCTTCTGACTGCAAAGACAATATTTACATATGCACACAAATCACATCACATATTGAACTAGTGCTAGGACTGCAAATATTAAAGCTGGACTATTTTGTTTATATTTTAAAGACCTGATGATCGGGAAATGCCGAGGCATTGATAAAATCGATGGCTATCAGGTGATTTGCAGGGCCCATCTTCAGGAAGTTGCTTTCTGAACATCTGCAGACATTAGGCAATAAGGAAATTTATTTCATTGGCACCTTCCTAATGAAGGCCTGGATCGTGCAACAGGGTATGAAGAGGAGAGCTGTGCTCAATACCCAATGTATTTTCTTCCTGAGGAGCAGGTAAGGCTCTGGGAGTGTAAAGAGCAGCACAAAGAGTCTGTCTGCCTTCAGTAGCAAGTTGCGTGTTGAGATGCCAATGGAGAAGATTATCACAGTACACATGCTGCCATTTAATTATGCCCTTTCCTGTAAAGAGCCTGGCTTTAATTAAATGGCAAAACAAAGTGAGAACTTTTCTCCAAGCCATTTTGAAGTGCTCACTTCCTCCTCTGTGTGCTGCGGTTTATTAGATTTGAATGAGTAATGGGGTGGTTTCATTTGTTTAGTAAAATTAAAGTGGTCAGTAACAATTTCCTGTCTGAGCAAACCGTGGGCTGATTAATAATATTGGGGATGGTGGTGAATAGGGGTTTTTTTTGCAGCACGCAGGTTGTGCTGCCTGGCTGCTGCTGCTTGGGGGTTTCCAGAACTGCTGGTACTTCACCAGGCTCAGCCTGAGCTCTCACTGAGACAAAAGTTGTGCTTCCAGGGCTGGCCTGGCCCGGGAGCAGCTCAGAAGGTGCGCTCAGAACTGAACACCAAGGCAGGGTGGAGTAGATTTTGAAGCAAAATTGATCTTCCTTCTCACCCAAACACTTAATACTTTGCATTTGCAGCACCAAGCCTGGGCACGGTGTGAGCACTGGAACCACTGGTGAGAGGTCCAGCTTTGGAGCGGGCATCTCTCATTTGGGGCAGCAGAGAAAGTGTTTGCCTGGTCCTTCCCAGCCTGTTTTCCACTGTTGCTGTAGGGATGGCCTTCCCTACCATGGAGTCTCTTTATTTTCCACAGAAACACCTCCTACTTTAACCTGCATCAAGCAATTTCACAGAACTCCATGATTCTGGGTGAAAATTCTAGAGCATCCTTTTCACTTGAACTAAAAGCAAAAAATGGGAGGGAAATCAAATGCGTTGTGCAAACCTTGACATGACACTCAGTATTTTCACTCCTCAAAATCTCAGAGAACTTCATCTCTGTTTTTACCTGACAAATACTGCACATAACCAGGGGCTACAGTCTCCCAACTGAATTGCAATTACCAACTGACACAAGCAATATTTGGCCATTGGTTTTCCCACACACATTACAGGTTTTTGCCTGAATTTTATTAGTTATCTCTTCAGAGAATCAGACACACAGATGGATGCTGACCAGCTCACCCAAAATCCGGAGTGACGCAGTCCTCCTGCAACAGGCATTTGGGAAAGGATGAACTCTGCCGCAGTTATTCCTGCTATGTCTGGATGCTGATGTGGTATTTGTGGTAAGTAAATGCTTACTGCTCATAAAACAGCTTGGACTCTGATATGACATATTAGAAAAAAAGTAGGCATAGTCCATGAATTTTAAAATGTGGCGACAGACACGGAGGCAACACACCAGGCTTGTTGCAACACCTATTGAGTCTGTGACAAAAATGCTGTCTCCAATTATTGCTGTGCAGTTGATGACAAATATAATGCCTTTGCCATCAGTAGGCAAATACAAGGGCCTGTCAGCACATAAGACTTCAAAACCCTACATCAACATCCAGCAGCTTGTTTAAAGAGCTGATTCAACAGGCTGCTGACACGGGGTTTTGCTAGATTCCTTCAGCCTTTACCCATTGATCTTCACATCCACACATGACCATTAACTCACTTTGCACTTTCTGGAAGCTGCAGAGTGTTTCAAGGGTCACAGTTAGCTAGAGAGCTCATTAGCACAGATTCTGTAAATAAAGTATCCGTACATCAATGCCAGTCCTTCCTGTAAGTGATGCCCGAGCATGTACAGCCTCCACAAGAATTGTTCCAGCCAAGGTTCCGTTCTGAACTATTGGAGTTCCCTTGAATTTTACTGACGTTGGTGTTGAAAGGAGAGGCTTAGCACCTCAAAGAAAATGCTGGTGGCATGTGGACCCAAGTCATCATAGAAAATGCTCATTGTTATCTCAGGATCGTAGCTCACTGTTGCAGGGTTTGCAGCTTAGAAAAAAAGTAAAATTACTTCTGTGAAGGGAAAAGCACATGGTAAGTTGATCTATCTAAAAAAAACCTTTAAAAAGAAGCATAGTTCTTTCCTTAATCACACTTCCTAACACAGATAACACCGAGCCTTTGCACAGAAAGGAAGTCA
Organism: Rhagologus leucostigma; assembly: GCA_013397725.1. NCBI lineage: Eukaryota > Metazoa > Chordata > Aves > Passeriformes > Rhagologus > Rhagologus leucostigma. The sequence goes on from VZTD01005736.1 coordinate 3,669,586, forward strand.
GAGAAATGACGCCGTTCCACATGAACAAGCAGGTTGCGTGGGCGTAGCCGAAATCAGAAATTACACTAATAAATAATGTCTCTCCTCTGACAACCCAAAGTGCTCTGCAAATGTTATTTCAGTGAAGCAATACGGATGGGCAAATATCTTGCAGTTTTAGGGCTCAAGGTTCAGAAAAACGTAACAATGCAATTGTGTCTCGCTGGAGGTGAGACACAAGGCCAAGGAAGAGCAGGAACGACACGCCTGTGTCGTGACTTGTAGACCTGTGGTTTAACCACCAGACAAGAAAGGGCTCATCAAAATTAACAGTATTAGAAAAGATTATGCTCCCCAGCAAAATACCAGGTTCCTGTGAAGACCTGTGAATCGCCTGCACAGCGTTTGCAAAAAGTTGTTTAAGAGACAATGTCTGTGGTTCATCTCTGTGTCGGGACTCTTGAATTGTTACACAGGAGTCAAACACGTCTCTTTTCACCTCGTCTGCAAAGCTTAGATTTCAGGTAGAGATAAAAACTGTCTGCTCCACAGCAGGAAAACAAAGTGCTTAGAGTTACCCCTTCCTCATTTAAAAAAGAAACTTGTCATTTTGCTAAAAGTTCACAGCCATGGAATTGCAGACATTTCTCCAAACCAAATGCTTAGCCAGAAGTCATCCGAGAATCTTAAATTACTAAAAATCAGACTGATTCCTCCAGTATGGATCCTGGTTCAGGTCTGGGTGTAGGTGGCAAAGCATGGCTACCGCCCCTTCCAAGCCATGCCACACATGCTTTTCTTCTTCCTTGAGACAGTGCTGGTGTTCCCTCCCTCGATAAAGTGATTTTAGCACCTGGTGGATGTGGTGAAGCGGGACCAGAACTGATCAGTTTAGCCCATTAATCATGTTTGTCACAGAGTGAAAGTAAGCAACTGCAGCCTCTCCTCCTGTCATGCTCATTGGAAGGGTAAATTCAGTCAGCAGCTTGTTTCCATTACCCACAGGTTCTTGCTGAAAACTGACAATTTCCACTATATTAAGGCATGGGCTTAGATGGCAAAACCTGGCTCTAGATTATAGGAAGAGAAAGTTTGGGGGTGTTCACCTCTCAACTTCCCAGCAGATCCACACATGTTTTCTAATTTCTGTTTGATTTAATAATATTTTCCAAGTGGGCTCTAATTTTACATTAACGATGAATGAGCTTATTCTAGATCAGTTGTGCAAATATTTTTGTAAATCCCTCTGAGTTTACATATTACTCTGTGCCCTTTCTGACCCTCCAGCCTATGTTCCTTTGTCCTACCCGACTTCTACATTTCAAATTTCAGTGCACAACCCTTGGCAGCCTCTGGACCCTGCATGTCTGACTTCTCCAGCCACCCGTGCACCCCTAGAGGGGACAAAACACAGCCTGATTCAAAGCAAGGGATCTTGTTTAATGCCACCAGATCCACAATTTGGGTATAAACAGTTCTCTCCAGGATGATTCTATTTCAACATTTCTGTGTTTTATGAAATATTGTGCAACAAGGTGATACACAGAGAGGCAGGCTCAGGCCAGAACTGATGCAGCAGTGCCATCCTGTACTTGGGTTATGATTAATTCTGCCTTTCATCACATGAAATGTTGGCTATCAATCTCCTTCCCCTCTTCTTCTACTTAAATAGCAGCAGAGACACTACCTCAGATATATTATGGTGCCATAAAGGAGGCTGATTATTTATTTAGAAGAAATGAAATGTGGTTTAATGGAGCGTGTGTTGGGCTCCAGGCCAGTGAACGGGTTCTGGTCTTCGGGCCGTCAGTGCAAATGCTCAGGGTTTTCAAAGGCAAATCAGTGTGAACTCATGAGCCCTTTAAAAGCTCATCTTGGCTCTTCCCCAGCTCCTCTGCTGGCTGAACTGCAGCCCTTTGCCTGACTCTCCCTCCACTTGAGATGGGAGAAAAATGGGCTCCAGCTCTTGATGAGCTCCTCAGTCCCTCTGGACTCTAAACACAAGCCTCTCAAAACCTCACTTGCAGCCAGGAGAAGCCTTGCCCATGGGAGCCAGAGCTGCCGTCCAAGAAAGTGTTTCCCACACACTTGTGAGCACCCCAGGGGCACTGATGGATATGTCAGAGTAATGTTTGACCTTGCCCAAAATCTGGGCAGTGCAGCACCACCCCTGTGCAGCCCACGGTGCAGGTTCCCGGCACAGGTTTTGCTCAGCACTGGGCATCGCTCCCACTAGTATGGATTGGGATGTCTTAAGGGAATTAAGTCTAAAACTTCAGTTTCTCATGTCTCTCCAAGTTCTCACTGCGCTCTCCAGCAATCCCTCCACCACGGGGATGGTGCCCTGGTCAGAGATGAAAAGGAGCATGTATCAAAATGAAACCACGCCGCTGGGGAATAAAGTCACGTAGCTATGGGAAAAACATGTGTCTGTGAAGACTTCCCTTGACTTTAGCACACACATTCTGCTCGTTATAAACTGTCTTTTTATATAACTTGACCCAACAACATCTGCAAAATTCTTGCCTTTCTGAAACAGCTATGAATAGGTCTCTGTTTGTTTCTGATTAAGCCTGATGCATTTATCATTCTGGTCAGCCTTTCATTTCTGTAAATACATTTACCCTCTAGTTTCTCAATATTTCAAATACATGTTTCATAGTAATTCTGAGGTCAGGAGCCAGTCTGCCAAAGACCATGTGCACATTTCTACAGCATAAAGTTTATATTTTGTTTGCTAAAAAAAAATGGCAATGTGCTTGCACTAAATCACAATTTTGAAAGGAAATTTATGGTAATCATTTCTATAAAAGATTTAGGTAATGGTTGGTTGAGTGTTTAAGTGTAAAATGTTCCTAGGGATAGTTCAGTGAAAGCCCTGTTCAATTAGTTGCACAATTATAACACTGATATACTGTAGGAAGTGTAAAACATTTAGGGATAGCCATTAGTAGATAAACTGCACAGGTAATGAGCTCCTAAGTTCACACACATCGATTTTCAGGTCTTCTTACACAGAAGTCAATTTTAAAGCAGCGTTAAGGGTAAAGTACATTTTGTCAGAATTCAGAGCCTGCTGGCTAACTAAAATCAAATCTGAAAGAGCCTAAGAAACCCAGCGACATGCCTGCCCACATGATAAAAATCAGCGGGGGTAGGGAGGAGAGACGTGTGTCGGGACACTGGCGGAGAGGACACGTGGTCCTTGGCTGCCGTCCTGCCCACTGGGCAGCTGACCCCCAGCCCTGGCTCGCCCCAGGAGACGGCCAGGAGGACGTGGGAAGGAGCTGGGAGCCCCACAGGGGGTGGGAATAAGAGCCAGACACAACTCTGTAAGCCTGATTACTTGGCTGCTCAGAGAACAGCTTGGTTTTTCACAAGATTTCCACTTGAGGCATTGACTTCGTGGTTTCTGTGTATTTCCCAAACTCATTTCATTTCTTGCACCCAGGAGGTGAGATGCAGGTTGGCCCTGCTGTGGGATGCACATGGGAATGAGACAGGAGCTGCTCCAAGGGCTCAGGGGACTCGTTAATCCCCAGAGCCAGCACCAGCTTGTGCCCATTTCACAGGTCTCTGCTCAAGCTGCTGTAAACCCAAGCGACCACATCACTTCTCCAACCAGTGCTGGACTAATTTTGGCTCGACAATGGAGTTGAAAAATGAGTTGCCTCTTCTCTGCACAGCTGCGCACTGACCTCCGTATGATTTCATCTGTATTTCTAGAAATCTAGACGTTTCCAGAAATATCTGACTAAGTAATCTCTTCATGGCTCTTCAGCAACCCCAGTGGCTCCAACCACTCAGCCTGTTTGTTAAAATTAGCAAAACATTACATGAAGGCTAAGACAGTTCTCAGTGTGGTGTTGTGTTAAGTGAGTTCAGCTAAAGGGTGTTTTAACCAACACAAACTAAACTAACCTTCCAAGAACGGTCCGTGGGCAAGGCTGGGAAGCTGCAAGAAACATGAGGTAGCTGCTGGGAGAATGCAGACAGATGTCGGAAACATTTCTCCATCTGTAAACAAACAAACAGCCCGACACCCAAATCGAGCCAGTCTGGTGGAAAATGTCAAAGTCATGACCTTCATCAAATGAAAGAAAACAGATTACGCGGCAGCAGCGCTCACCGGTTTCCGTATCTCTGGGTACGCCGTGCTGGCTTACGGGCTTCTCCAGGGGAGATGAACTGAAGTGACCGCTTTAGCTTCCAGTGAAGCTTTTTCATTTCACAATCACCATCTGAAAGGGGACAACCCAGCCTCTGTTTTTGTTTTCTTCCTCTGTTTTTGTGTCTGCTCCATAATTTCCTTTCTTTTTCGGTTGTTTTTACTTCTCCTCTCTCCTCCTTTCCTCTCCTATTTTACCATTTTCATTTCATTTTCTCTGTTCAGCTCTCTAACTCCCTTAGAGCTCTACATTTGTACTCTTTAAAACTAAGTCCTTAATCCACCACTGTTATTTACACGTGCATTTGTTGAAGCAGCTGAGCTTAACATGCCACTTCTCATTCACTGTATCATATTCCCCAGCTACAAACAGGCCCACAGCCTATTGCAAACACAAAAAAAATCCCCTCACATGTATTTTAAGTCTTTCAGCCTTTCACATGGCTGAATTAACTTATTAGACATGATAACTCAACCAGATGGAATTGCCCAGCCTTACCTTTAGTTCTGCTGAGGAATGGCCCCACCAGGATAAATCCCCATTTATTTCAGCCAGGCGTAGACTGTGAGTGTCTTATTGTTTTGGCCACAGCTTTGAATAAATAATCATCTAAGATAGCATACTTCAAACTTTGATTTCAGATGCCTCACTCCCTTCCAAGTGATAGCGTTCAGAGCTGAGCTGCAGGAGAGGGATATTTTCAAATTTTGCAAACAGGAATCCTTTTTGCACGTCTGACCTTTGGTGTGTCTGGATGAATCTTGGTGTTTTCACAAAGCTGGTGTGTCTGTGAACAAGTGTGCAGCCAGGGCACCTCTGTTTACCTACTTTACATACCCAAAATCACATTGTAGCTCCTGGAATCATATCACAGCTCCTTCACAGACTCTCACTGTGGCCCCAGACCTTCCTGGGTTTCAGTGCTGCTCAGACAGCGGGGGAGATGCTCCAGAGGGAAAGTCTTATTGTCAGCAACTGGGGATTTCAATCTCTTTTCTCCAGATGCCCCTGGGATGACACAATCTCAGAGCTTTCCCTGCTGGGAATTCATCCGCTACCCTCTCGTGCTGTCCACAGGAAAAAAAAACCTGAATCCCAACCTCAGCAACTTCTACTGACCCCGTTCACCTCCAGCAACGCGAACACCGAGCAAAGCGGAGGTGGAAAGCCGAGCTTTGATTAAGCAAGAGCATTGTGGGACCCTGCAAAGGAAGGTTTGTTTGCCTGCTGCTCGCCCTGGCATGCCTGTGCATGCTTGTGCTGCATTCCCGAGGGAAGCTGGGTTCCAGGGAGCCGTGTGGGAAGCTGGCTGCTCCGTTCCTTTCTTTGATAAAGCAGTGGTTGAGTCCACCTAGAAGAGAACTACTTTTGCGGTCTTTGTTTTGGCAAGGCGGCTCTGCAAAAGTAAATTGAGTTCCCTGCTTTGTAATCTGGGATGATTTAAAAATCTCCTTCTGCTTTTTGAAGTTAGTTGGAATAATTAAAGTTGCGGAGAGGCGATAAGTAGCGAAAGGCAAATTTCGGGCTACAGGCAGTCTGCATGTGCCTGGGATCTGCCCGGTGAATAAAGTGAAGCTAAAGGAGGACAGGTTACTGGGGTTATAACAGCTAAGGAGAGGCAAACACAGATTATTCCTTTGTAGGGAAAATAAAGAGGTGCAATTCTGCCTCTTTGGACTTGGACTCATGCAGGTAAGGTGGAGCAGGGGGAGAGAAGCTCTGAGTCCCTGCTGCATCTGTAGGGATGGTGTAGGAGCTTTATTCACAGAGTGCTCATCACCCCAACGTGAGGCCAGCCTGGCCAGACACCCTGACACAGACACCCCTGTACAGACACCTCATCCAGAGAGCTCCTCCAGGGCAGAAGGAGCTCAGCAGAGGATGCAGCTGCACTTACCCTCAAGTTCAGACCTTGCTACAAAGACAAAAGCCTTGGGGGAATTTAGAGGATTTTTTTTTTGTTGTTTGCTTAGCTTGTGGGAGTTTAATGTTTAATCATTGCAGAGAAGTGAGTGGGTTACTCATATAATTGTTAGCCATGATTTCTCCCTTTTTTTCCTTTTGTCCTTTGTTCTTCCTTATCGCGGCTCTCGCATTTTGTGGACTAAATTGGCTTCCTACCACGGCCCACTGGTCCTTGATTTCTCAGCAAACCGCAATTTTATAGCGTTCGCAGGAGTCTCTTCATTTAAACAACTCGAATTAAGGGCGCAGGAGTCAGGAACTGCTTGGATGGCTCCATAACCCCCCAGGAGGAGGATGCTTCCCCAGAAAACAGGCACAGGTCCAGCGCAGGTCCCCTCGCTGTGGGTACCACCACTGCTGCAGATCAAGGAGCCCTCTCCGTAACCTGCTCCCAGCCTTCACCCAGGAGAAGCAACACTGAAATTTGAGAAAATATGGTTCCTGCTTTCTCAAAGGAAAGAGGCTCAAAAGGAAAAAACAGTAGTTTAACTCCAGACAAGGGAACCGTTTGCTGTTAAGATTTTGGGATGGTTTTTTATCCAAACACTGTATCTTAAAAAGAAAAGAAAAATTATCTCTACAGCTGTAAAACAACGTATGGACCCAGAGATAAACTTGCAGCTACACGAGGGAACCCTGCAGGGCTCTTCCCTAAAGGGCAGGTCTGTGCCCAGCACAGCTCAGGGTTCTCCCCCCAGCACGGGTTCTCCTCCGTTCTCTCCCAGCCACAAAAAACCAGCTGCTTTACTTTGTCCCTGTTTCGGCCACTCTTTTTTCCCTTAGAAATGTCAGATCTGGCTGTGGTTTGCCACTGCAAACCGCCCTGATATGCTTTTAATGGAGAGAGACAAATTTATTTGATGATTTTGATTACTCTTGCTGGTTAATAATTAATTCAAAACAGGACCACGAAATACTTCTATTGAGTTTTTATTGCTTTTAGCAAAACTGAAGGATGCTTTTAGCAAAACTGTAACTCAATTAATCCCTGTAAAAAGGAAGATATGCCTCTTAATTGCCATCAAATATTTATTTCATTTTTTTAACACTGGATCAGCTCTATCTCTATTCTTTCCAAACTTAATTAATCCTTGTGTTAGTGGTTCATAAGACATTATTTAACATCTGCAGAGGTATTTTCCTAGAAGGGAAGTCACTCCCAGTCAGGCACATGCCCCATGCCACTACAACTACTTGTAAATATTTCTAAGGTGTGATGAACCTGCCAAATGATCCAAAGGATAAGTCAGTTCTGGGGTTTTCTTCCCAAGACAAAACAGGATTGACAGAAGCAGTCATCTTTTCATCATTAATATCAGAACTGCACTAAAAAAAAAAAAAAGATGCATTTCATAGCTTAGCTATCTACAGAATAATAATAAAAAATCCTAAAATGCCACAGAGCAGCCCAGTGCACCTTCTAGAAATGTTGTCATTCCAGATATCAGGAGAAACAAAAATCCAACCCCCTTACCATGGAAAATGGGTCTCTGCCTTTGAAATACAAAGCCACCAGTCTAACTTAGATAAATGCTATGGCTGGATGAGCACAGTGGCACGATGGCAAAGGTAGCATTTGGCATGAGAACAGCTGTCAGCATCTGTCCCCCTTAGGATGACAGATGGCAGGGAGCAGACGCCAGCGCTGTCCCCGGCTGAGCAGAGGTGCAGCTGACCTGGCAGTGCTGCTGTTTACACAACCCCTCGGAGCTACTGCCACAACCTGTGGAGCTGGTTTTAGCAGGAGTGGAAAATCTGTGGAGAGCAAGGAAATGCTGAAAAGCCAGACAAGCTGGAGCAATATCTGGAGCGGTGCTGGGCGCGTTGTCAGTGAAATAATTTTCAGCAGCAGTTCAATTCCATCCGCGTTCAGCACTGAGTGCACAGGTTGATGGCAACAGGGCTTGGAAAGAGGGCTCCAGAGGAAACTTCTTGTCTCCTAAAGCATCCTTGGGGACCAAGAAGGAGAGGCCAGGATTGCCTTCATGCCCTGTGGCAGGCACTGGCTGTGCCCCAGGCGCAGGGGCTGCTATCTCCATGGAAAACCCTGTTCCCCACCTCAGCGGGGCTGGAGCTGGTTCTGGCTCCGGGTCTCTCCCCATCAGTGATAAATCCAGGATGGATTCTGGATAGAAACTGTTGGCAGCAGGGGATTTTATAGATCGTGTCATAACTGCATCCATTATCATAAGAACACACTAAGAGAGCCTTATTCTTACACCGACTTAAAAAGGTATAAATACCAGAGATAATGTAATAAAGACACTAGTTTTTAAATTGGTGAGACCCAATTTGGGTAGCTTTTGATGACAAAATATTCAGAATTGATTTACAAGCAGTAATCCACTGTGTAAACAGGCACCATGTGCAAAGGCTGTGGCTTCCTACACTAAAAATCAGAGCAGCTGGAAGTGAGAAACACTGAAATTTGGTCGAGTGTGGGGTCAAATTTTGAGCTGCTTTAATTCCAGCGGCCAATTTTAACCTTTCCTCCAAGGTAAATAAAAAGGAACATTACTGAAGGCAGTACACTTTGTGGCATGGCACAAAAAGAGGTAAAAACAAATTGTGCTGGGAGCTCCTGGGAGCTCTTCAGAAATGATGAGGCAGGAAAAACGCGGATTTTCCCAAAAGGATGACAGGCATTTCACCCAAGAAACAGGAATTATTAGGGCTGAAGGGAGCTCAGTTTTTCTGCTCAGAAACCAGCCTAAGAGACTACAAAATAATTTCTCTGAAGGACATGTAGAACAGCACTCAAGGAACAACCTGGGAAGGGGACAGCAACAGGCTAAAATGCCATTTGGGAATGTCTCCAGAGCCTCATCGTTTCACACACTTTCTAAATCTAAACATTCAAAGATTTTTGCATTCCTTCTAGATACTCCGAAATGGTAACAAATACTCATATTTTCCTTTTTAAATGTAGGCACAGAGTTGGGTTTTGGGATTTTTTTTTTGCTATCTACTTCAAGTTGTGTCATGCAATATGGTGGATTTTATAGATATATCCTTATCTTCTAATATATCTTTATTAATTGCTTATTTTATTTTATGAGCTTATAAGTTACAACCTCAGCTGTTAGCCAGGGCCTCCATACACTCTAACTCTTGAACAATTTTTTAATGTCTGTGTGGGTGACACAATCACACGGGAGTGAAAGAGCCAAGGTGTTTTCTCTGGACCTCGTGCCAGTTTTGGGCTGTAACGCCGCCTCTGTGCCAGCTCAGAGTTCCAGGTGATACCTGAACTGGCACAACACCTGCCAGGGAAAGAGTGGGCTGGGAAAAATGTTGATCCCACCTGAAATTATCAAATGAGGTCGTGCTGGTGCTGTGCTGTGTGTCACAGGGCTGGGGCAGTTTTTACCTTGCACCGGGAGCCGCTGTAGTTCCTCCTCTGATGTAAAACATCACATTTTAGGCACTGCTGCTTGGATCTCCACCTGCAGAGCTGTTCTTCCTGTGAAAAACCTTGGTCTAGGCCAGCTGTGTGGGCATCCCCGTGGGGTACAGCCATAGCTGGGTACCAATAGAGGGGTTGAGGGCTGGTGGCACCAGCAGTGGGACTGTCACCACCTGGGACGCTGCTTTGACTGGGTGGAGAAAGCGGAGTGCCATCACCAAGGGATTCCCCAGCTTGGGAAATATCAGCCACAGCTAAGTCAGAAGGGTGTGCCAAGGGCAGGGCATTGCCACGTACTCTGGGATCTCGCTGTAACTGAATTAAAGCTTTTTTACTTTCACCCCGTCGTGGTTTAACCCCAGCCAAGCCCCACACAGCTCGCTCCCCACCACAGAGACAGGGGAGAGAACCCAAAGGGTAAAAGCATGTCTGTTGAATTCATTTAGTCCGTGACTCTGGGCTCCATCTGTTCTGGTGGTCACTCAGGACAGGAGAGGGGGTGTTTGGAGGGAGTTCCTGTGCCCCAAAGCCAGCTCAGGTCAGGTCACTGCTGCACTGCCACTGCTTCTTTTAAGGCTTCTCCTCCATTGGCTCAGGTCGATCCTGCTGTAGTAATTCCTGTGAAATACAACTCACATCATGGCTTATAACAATTTAAAAGGCACATCCAGTGCAATCTCCAGCCCTGGTCCTTTGAGGACTGGGACTTACAGCAAAGTACGATGTTGTAGCTTCCGGTAAAAGCACAAATGAGAGCAGCTTCAACCCCTAGCTTTACTCTGCACTGTACTAGCTAATATAAATGCAAATTATCTCTGTAACTGTGCATAGTGAAATATTAAACAAATAAAACACACAAAATAGCAAGCCTCTGCCTCCCATCCTGCCCAATGACAGCAGCAAGGCACTGTCCTGACCTGACTGCAGCAGCTGTGTGAGCTGAAAGCCCCTCGGGCGGTTTGCATATATTTCAGTGCAGAATACGCCCTTTTCTGAAGAAGATTAAGCTCTCATCTTTTAAGCTTTGAAATGAAATGAAAGCATTTCAATCTTTTTATTGCAGGGACACTGTATTTTAAAGACAATTCACTTTTATTTTTAATGTGGAATGGTTTTAGGTTGAAATAGACGAAAGAAAATAACAGGTCTTTTTTGTTTTTTACTAATAAACTTTATATCTAGAAAGATGGAAGCAAAATAGAAATGCACTGTTTGGTGGAAAATGAGGAATCACCATATGTATTTTAGTATAATGCTATGCACATAGGAATGAGGAAAACAACTACAGCATAAGAATATTAAACTCCTAACGAACTCAAAGTGTTTAAATACGGCTTTCAGGGAAACAGAGCACTTAAAAGGCTGGGAAATTACTTCATCACTGTGTATCAGTACTTATCCACAGCAGCTACATCAGGGTGCTTTTCTACTTCAAGATCAAATTAATAACAAGATCCAATGACTGGCAGCTGAAGCTGAATGAATTCAACCTTCACGTGAGATTAAATTTCCAAGCTCTGTCAACATCATTTCATCAGAAGAGATGAAGTTTTAGCTTTAAAAATGCATATTGCAAATACGCTTTAAAGCAGCTTTTGAATTAAACTGTCTGCTCCTACGTGCAGGGGTTTTAACACTCCTGCTCCTTTCCTCCCCGTGGGAGGCACGGAGAGGTTTCGTCTGCGTTGCCCTCGAGGTGCCCATCACATGCAGAGCCCTGCTGTAAGGCGCTGACTGGAGGGAAACCTTCTGCAGTGCTTTAGCTGATTACCTGCAGGGATGGAGAGGATGTTCGTCCTTCACTACCCGTTAGGCTCGCTCAGGAATCAGAGTTATCATCTCAAGGTGGCTGCAAACAAGGGTCTGCTCCAGAGGTGGGCAGGACAACCTCATTTCTCAGAGTCTGTCCTGCTCATGTGTCTCAGTCACAGAACTGGCAACCCTGAAGTAGCAAGGGTTGTTCTTCCCCGGGTCACACTGGCGGGAGCCTTGGAGAATTTTTTGGTGTCTCTCTCTCTGTTATGGCAAATAATTTAATCAGGTAATAAATACTACCTAATTAGCCCCATGCCACTGCAGTAAACTCAGATATTCGTCCTCTGGGATGAAGTTTAATGACTGAAAAGCTTTCCTCGGTTGCTAACACTGAAGGTGTCAGCAGAGTAATGACCTTGCCTGGTCACAGCCTCTAAGAAAAGTCGTCCCATTGAGGTCAGCAACACCCCTCTTAAAATAGTGCACAGGAGGCATACTGCATGTGGATGGAATTTGCAATATTGAACCCATAAAAACAGAATATAGTGACAGCATTTTGCTCTGCACTCAGTAATTCACTGGCCAGGCTTTTTTCCTGTTTTCCACAGCAACATAACTGTTAGTTTTAACAAAACCGTTTTGTCCAAGGCCGAATTAATTCCTTTAGAGCGATGAAGTGAGGTTTTGTTCATAGCTCTTTATTTCTGCGTACCTATAAAGTTGCTGAACTTCCTCCGCTGGGTAAAATTATCCATCATGAAAATACCATTAGCAAAGTGATATTTTGGAATTTTTGGATATTTCTGCTCCTTTGCCGAGATGTGCAAGTCGTGTATTTATATATACAAGATATGTATGTGATTTGCATATTTATATTTGTATGTTTGCATTTATATGGATAGATACATGCTGCTCCTCTGGTACTACTGTTCCACTGGCAGTTTCCGTACGTGTGAAATAAACACTTGTTCCTAAGGGTGCCTATTGCTGCAGGTCACTCACCAAATGCTATTTATTATAAACTGTATTCTGAGCAACTGAAATCCCAGTAGGAATTGATGTCCAAACCCTCCTACCTGTCTCAGTGATGGGAATCACAAGCAGGTTCTGAGTAAAGGGTTGGCACAGCAGGGGCCTGCCAACATTTTCTGCCAGACATGAAGACTGTTGTGGGGATACCTGCCAGCGTTTGAAAACTATGAATAGAGACAACTGGAGAGGAAATAAGTGCCTGTCTCATAATTCTGTTGGAATATACTGGGCCCTGAACCAATTTCTACACTGAAGTCAGTGGCATGGAGCAGAAGCCAGTGCAGACTTTGTTGTTGAATATTTTTAGACATGGCAGGGTAGGTAAAATATAGATTCTGTCCTTTGCAATCTCTGCATGCCTACTTCGTGCTGCAGAATAGGAGAGTCCCTGGGTAAACCAGTCACTTCACACCCGAAGTTTACCTGTTTGTCTTCACAATCGCTTTCAACTGTTGCATTTGCACATTCCACGGAGAGGAATACTGAAAATACTGAGCTGGCGAAAAGTCAGGAAGCTCAGCTGAGCTTTAAGCAGCCTCTGTACCACTGCAGTTCATAACACTAGATCTATGAGCAGCATTGTACTGAAAGCAACTTTCGCTTTAAGCTGGGGCATTAGAGATAACTGTATTTATGTCTTGGACATTAAAGGTTCACAACTCTTCATTTTTCGGTTCTCCACATGCGAATTTCATGAAAATACTGTGTGAACAGCACAAATGACAGAATATGTCTATATTAAAGTGTCTCAGCTTAAGTAAGGATAGTTCCTTATATACCTGATTGTCTCTTCACTAAATTGGGAGAATTAGGCCATCTTAAAAGGAAAGTTGCAGCAGTGTTTCATGATAGAAACTATGGTAAAGTACAATATGAGGTTTGCTACCCAATTCCAATAAAATACACTCCTTCTTTTAACTGTAATCACCTTTTTATCCTTTCCTGAGGCCTACTGTCAGAATATATGGTTATTCAAACCTTGTGTGGGAGGCTGGAGAAAATATTTGCAAGTTAAGGCATATCAGACTGCAGACTGCTGTAGTTTTCATGTGCTGTGGAATGGCTTTTGATTTTATGGCTTTTTGAGTGCAAAAAGGGTGTATAATTTTCTAAAAGGCTCTTCCATGTGCAATGTGACGGCAGGACACATCCTGCAGCCATTTAATAGCTCCACAGTCCCGATAGTTCTGTCAGGATGAGAAATGTCAACCTGGAACTTTAGTGGGGGAGAGACGTGGTGCCGCCCACTGTTAATTGTCTTGCATTAACTCCAGTAAAACACTGTTGAGTGAAAAACAACAACAAAAAAATGTATGAATAATTGTGAATGAAGTCCAAACTGAAAAGCCTCTGGCTCGCGCAGCTGCAGAGTGTGTGACCTCTCCGGGGTTTGATAGGGAAAAGTTGCCATGGGAATGGTGCGGCATTGTTTGCGGCTGACTTCAGCTTTTATTGTTGTGCTCTGATTACAGCTTTTGTTTCACTGTGAAGTATGGTTGTTACATGCCAGCTCGAAACAAAGATGCGTTTACAGGCAGCGGTGGAGTTCAAATGATTTCTATAATTAGAGATATCACTGCTTTAAGCAAGGAAAAAAATTTCTCTGTTACTATTTCAGAAAACACGATCTTTTCCAGTATAAATTTAATATCTGCTTAGAAGAGAAGCAACTTCCCAGTAAAACTGGTTAAACATCATTACGGGAAATTGTCATTTGCCACTGGGACCAACGGCAAAAGGCTGTGAGGCAGCACCTGAGCCTCCAGGTGAAGATAGTTCAGCTGTGGGATACATAGACCTCGAGTTTTTTGCCACATTAGCGAAGTATACACAGACACATATCAATATCGTGATTTACTACAACCTTAAAGCTTGTTAGCTCCAGGATGTCCTTGAGGAAGGGAAGCCAACTGTGCTATGTTGAGCTGCTGCTGACTCATATTCAATTTGCCATCAGCCAGGACCCCCCGGTCCCTTTCCAGGGCGTTCTCTCCAGTGTCATTGCCCAGTCTGTCCCTACATCCAGGGCTGACCTACCCCAGGTGCAGAATCTGGCACTTGGCCTGTTAAACATGACATGGTTGGTGAATGCCAGTTCATGGAATCATAGATCACAAAACAGTTTGGGTTGGAAGGGACCTTAAAGCTCATTCAGTCCCACCCCCTGCCCTGGGCAGGGACATCTTCCACTGTCCCAGGCTGCTCCCAGTCCCGTCCAACCCGGCCTTGGACACTTCCAGGGATGGGGTAGCAACAGCTTCTCTGTGCTAGGGCCTCAGCACCCTCACAGGGAAGAATTTCTTCACAATGTGCAACATCTCCTTCCCTGCTGGGGCCTCCCCATTAAACACAATATTTAAATCCCAGTAATTGGACTACAATTCCCATCATGCCCCGCGCAGCAGGCCCGTTGCCTCGCCCATGCCCCCCCTCTCCCCCCCGCGCTGCACTACATATCCCAGCAGGCCGCGGGGCCGCGCGGGCGGTGGCGCACGCGCAGTGCTGGTTGCCGGCGGTGCGGACGGAGGCGGCGGGACGAGCCCGTTCCCGGTGCGGGGCGCGGGAGCGGGGCCGGGAGCGGGCCCGGGGAGCGCCCGGCTCTCCTCACGGGGCTCCCGCACTGCCAGGACTCCAGTAAGTGCCTCGGCCCGGGGCGGGGCTCGGCCTGCCCTGGGTGATGCCCTTCCTTCCGCGCCTGCCCGGTGTGTGACCGCGCAGGGCACTGTCCTGCTGCCCCTGCGCCTCTCCCNTGAGGAAGGGAAGCCAACTGTGCTATGTTGAGCTGCTGCTGACTCATATTCAATTTGCCATCAGCCAGGACCCCCCGGTCCCTTTCCAGGGCGTTCTCTCCAGTGTCATTGCCCAGTCTGTCCCTACATCCAGGGCTGACCTACCCCAGGTGCAGAATCTGGCACTTGGCCTGTTAAACATGACATGGTTGGTGAATGCCAGTTCATGGAATCATAGATCACAAAACAGTTTGGGTTGGAAGGGACCTTAAAGCTCATTCAGTCCCACCCCCTGCCCTGGGCAGGGACATCTTCCACTGTCCCAGGCTGCTCCCAGTCCCGTCCAACCCGGCCTTGGACACTTCCAGGGATGGGGTAGCCACAGCTTCTCTGTGCTAGGGCCTCAGCACCCTCACAGGGAAGAATTTCTTCACAATGTGCAACATCTCCTTCCCTGCTGGGGCCTCCCCATTAAACACAATATTTAAATCCCAGTAATTGGACTACAATTCCCATCATGCCCCGCGCAGCAGGCCCGTTGCCTCGCCCATGCCCCCCCTCTCCCCCCCGCGCTGCACTACATATCCCAGCAGGCCGCGGGGCCGCGCGGGCGGTGGCGCACGCGCAGTGCTGGTTGCCGGCGGTGCGGACGGAGGCGGCGGGACGAGCCCGTTCCCGGTGCGGGGCGCGGGAGCGGGGCCGGGAGCGGGCCCGGGGAGCGCCCGGCTCTCCTCACGGGGCTCCCGCACTGCCAGGACTCCAGTAAGTGCCTCGGCCCGGGGCGGGGCTCGGCCTGCCCTGGGTGATGCCCTTCCTTCCGCGCCTGCCCGGTGTGTGACCGCGCAGGGCACTGTCCTGCTGCCCCTGCGCCTCTCCCTCCTTTTTTCCTTTCCGTTTTCCCTGGGAGGCGCTCGGCGGCGCGGGGGCTCTGCCCGTGCGTCCCCCGGGGGCAGCGCGGTGTCGGGTGCCCCGGTGGCGCAGGCAGGGCGCTGTCACAGCCCCAGAGGTAAGAGAAGAGGTGATCTCATTGCTCGTCACGGTCTGTTCTCCCTGCGCTCGCCTTCGCCGCTCCGGTGTTGGAGCACGCCGGGAAGGAGCGATGTTATCTGGGCAGAGCCTGCAGGGATGGTGCCTGCGAGGGTGTGGGCTCCCCGAGCACCCTCCCTCGGCTCGGCTGGCCTTTGGGATCCCTATCCCAGCTGCAGCTCCCAAGAGAGCTCGGTGGGGCTGGGACAGCCAGCGTGTGGTGCCGGGTGTGTTTTTAGCTTTGGAAGGCAGAAGTTTTGGAGAGGGCTGTGTGGGGAGGCTGCTGGCACGCTCTGAGCTGTGTTCTGGGTTAGCTGTAACCGGGGCTGATTATTTACTGAACCAAAGTGTCTTTAAATGGATAACTTGACTATAATTGAATGTTAAACTATAACCATTGTTGTTATATGCGCAGTTTTTGGCACCTGTGAAATTCCACATAGGCATTTGACACGCTGCTAAACTTAACACAGACTTAAATTCTGTATGTGTTGTGCAGCTCCCTTGGGAGGAACTAATGCATGACCTTCATAAAAGGCATTATGTTATTGCATCAAATGTTTGCAAAGTAACATCAAGAGGACAGCAATTTTCTCTTTGGCAGGCTGCTGCTTTGAGGCCTTCTGTAAAAAAAGTCTCATTTTCACTTAGTGTATTGTGTTTATCATCAAGAAGAATAAACAGTCTTCAAGTGGGGAAATGGTTATTACTTTGTTAGGCTGAGCACCTGAAATAGGCATCAGCAAAATAATGTTACTTACCTGAGTAAAGCTCAGAGGTAGAATCTTTTTTAAATTGTTTTTTTGATTTTTAAGAGCTGCATGTCTCCATGCTTCGCCTTCTTATCAAAGCATAGTACTTTTAAAGAGGCTACTAGGCATAGAGCAAGCTGAACAGCATCAATGTCTTTGTTGCCTTCTGACAAATTCCTTGGTTTCCTGACAGAGGCTGTAATGTCTGTAAAGATAAATTTTCTCTTCTCCTTACCCGATCCTGTACATGACCCTGCAGGGCAGAGCCATATTTGATCATACAGTTTTGGGGCCTATGTCGTGTGAGGAGTGGCTTCTCACTGTCGAAACCAAACCAACAGGGTTAGTTGGGCTTTGTCTTTTGGGGGGTTTTTTTATATTTGGGCTGCATTTATTTTGATGCAGCACGAACACAATCCTAACCAAGCTGCAAGTGTGTGTGGTAACTTTGAGTGGTTGCTCTCTCATGAGTTACTCTGTCTTAGGGAACGGTGAACTTGCATTTTAGATCCGTTCAGTCTTGTTCCCTCCTACTTGTTATTTTTGCTTGAGAGAGTCACACAAGTAACAATACATAAAACTGTCGGGTTTGTGAAGCACAGAAGTGTAGAAGTGCTGTTTTCCCGTTTGTCACATGAGGAAGTGTTAGAAGTGGGCTGAAATCCCTTTGTGGTACGGAGAGATGCTGGGCCTGTCCGATATTTGGAGGAGAGCCTTTTAGTTCAGGGATAGATAAGCACTGATGCAGAAAGTGATAATTCAAGAAATAATACATGGGGGTTTTATGTGTCCTGGATATTAGTGAGTGCTACACCACTGGAGTCAGCTTTGCATAAAATACAAACCTTTGTGTGACTCATTGAGTTCTATTTGCAGTTCTCAAACATTGTGATTTGATTTTGTGCAGAAGATTTAATTCTGAGTTCATAAATTCTCAAGATACCTATTTTCTCGAGGTGTTTCTGTGCTTTAAAACTCCATTTGGCCTCATGTTCCATTATGTAGCTCTGCATTTTAAGGGTGAAATTAAAGAAAAAGATGCACAGTGGGTCACTGGCAGGTGTAGTGTGGTGTTGAAATGTTTCAGAGGAGCAGGTGCTTTCATACAAATTAGAGAACAGGCAAAGAAGAATCATTGTATGAAGAAAGTAGGCAGCATCTTAATGCTTTTCCTCCTCTTCCTTCTCTCCTCCCGTATTTATTTTTCTTCAGGAGTAGTAGCTGAGTGACAGGAGACAGACACACACATGAGGAATACAGAAGGCGTGTGCGTGAGGAAGAGACCTGAATGCAGGAAAAGGCCTTGTTTTTTCCAGGTAGCTGGGGCTTATTCCAGAAGGCAGCAGAGCTATCTCAGCTCAAACAAAGGCTGACTGCATGTCAGAGAGTTGGTGTGGAAGAGAGGAAGTGCAGAAGTCAGTTTTTATTGACTGTAACAGATTAGAAAGAACTTGAGGACATTACTGAAATGAGAACAGATCTTGGCTTGTAACACAGTCTCCAGTGTAGTGTTGGATGTAGCCCAAACTGCCAGGCCTGCAAAATTCTTAATCTATTTTAGTAGATTTAGAATTCCATCGATGTCTTTATTACTGACTGTTCCTGGTTATTTAAGCTGACAGTTATCATAGTAAATGCAGTTCTTCCAAAGCGCAGCAAACCAGCGGTGTTGGGAAGTGAATATATGATCTAATGAGAAGTTTCCTTGCATGCTCTGCTGTGCTTTTGGAGGTATCCAGCTCTACATCAGTGTTTAGACAAGCAATAGTTTGTGATATGAGAGCATGTATCTGTCTTGCAAGATGGCTTTTGGCAGGTTTTTTTTTCTCTGATAATTATGAACAATAGAAACAGTCTTAGAAAACACTTACTGGTGTTTGGAGCCAAGTGAACCTTTGTGCAGTTGTATAATTGCATGAAAATACAGGATAGTAACTTATTTCAGTGCCAAAATGGGAATTTAGGTAACTGGCTTTAGCATAAAACATTTTTACAATGTGGAACAAGTGCTTAAGAAGTCACCAGCAAATTATACGAGAAACACAACAGTCAGTACATGTATTCTTTTGGTTTTGAAAGTAAATGCAGTAGGACATGGCTAGAAGCACTGCTGTCAATGATTTAGAAAATTATATAAGAAACCTAAATACCGTAATCCTAGTGAGCTTATTTGACATATGAACATAATGTAACTGCTTTAAAAAAGTCGCCTGCTGAAGAGGTCTGAGTGAAAAGAACGGTTCAGGTTTTGAAGCTATACTTCAATGCAGAGAATGACTGAAATTACTTGGAATGGAAGATATGGCTGAGCTGCTTCAAATTTTTTTCTGCTCTTACACTGATCTTTCAAATTAGCACTTTGAAAATACATAGGTCTAAGGTCGTCTTCATACATGCTGTACCCCTAACTGTGAGAAATACTTAGGTACGTGTTGGTATAGGGCTCAATTCTATAAATAACACTTTCCTCTCAGTGCTAGGTGAAGCAGCAGGGTTTTGTTGCTGTTGAGGAAGGAAGCTGGTTCATTGTCTCGGCACTAAGCAGCGTTTTCTCCCTCCAGGGACTTGCAGAAGCATCTAGAATGTGTAGGTGTTTCTTTAATCTTGGAGAAGGAACTTATTAAGCTTTCTGGTGCAGAACTGTATGAGCCACTTACTCTTAACAGATGTTATCTGCACGAGTAGGGAGTTGCGGGTCTGGTAGACATTTGTGGCATTCAACAGTTTAAACAGTTTTCAGGTTTGAACATATGCCTTTGCCTTAAAATCTGAATAGTTTCAAGTATTTTATGTAGAAGAAAGGTGGTTCAATAGTGAGGTTGCTGCTCTGGGGCTTGGGAAACAGGTTCAGCTCACTGTGTTGCCAAAAAGCTTCCTGTGTGGCCTGGGACAAGCTGCTTCTCTGTCCCTCCATTCTCATACTGAGAGTGCAGAGCAGCAGCAGCTCTGCATCACAGGAGTGTTAAAGGGTATGTCAGGTTGCATGTGGCCAGGGGTGCTCTTGTGGGCACAGAGCTCCCTGGTGCTGGGAGGGAGAGGTTGAAGGTGCTGCCCAAGTTAAAAACTAGGGGTAAGCTCTAGGCAGGAGGAGGAAAACCAGAAAAATATGGTGGAAGAAAGGTTTTGACTGGAAATCTCTGGTGTCACTTAGAGAAAGCAAGTCCTTAAAACTTTAAGGAGCACTGCATGGCCTTGTTTGTTTAACAGAATTTTAAAACAATGCTTAAAATACCCACACAGACATCTAAATCTTTTATGTTATGGTTCTGCCACACAGGGGACAGTAGCAAAGCTCTCTCTGTTCCTTTGTTGGCTGTTCTCTTCTTTGGAAGATGCTTTTAATTCTAGCTAACTATTGCATCCAGATGTTTTGGATATCAATTTAGCTCATTTGTTCTGCTGGCATGGTAAGCAGAATCTCTTAAATTGGGTCTGATTTACTGACTTTTCACGTGAAAGAGGTTGAGCTTCTCTACCTCTCCACTCCCCCAACGGGAAAGAGAATTTGCAGCCACCTCTAATGAGCAGGGTCTTTAGTAATGTTACAGAGCTAAAAGTATTTTGGATTTCAAATCCTTCTGGTGAAAATAGGGCACTGTCATTGCTATAAACTGAAAATGTAGACTAGACAGCAATTATCAAGCTTTGCAAACATGTTTTCATTGTTGAGAGTCAACACTCCCAGAAACAGTCTCTGTATACTGACAGATAGGTGATAAATTAATTCGTTTAATATGCAATTGTTTTGGTGTGTATGCTCTCCCTGGGTGCTTTGATACCCACCACATTTACATCCCATGTCTAAGAAAATGTGTTGGAACTTGTTCAGACTAGTGGCTTAATTAAGAGTTCTTCTGTTAAACACTAAAACAGTTACATGCCAGGTTTGTTGTAAGAGTGAGCAGTCCTCTTAAAACTGCACTTCAAAAGATGGTGTCAGATATGTTAGTTAACTCTTTAGGGAGGCTTAGAATGACAAATGGGAACTTAGGCTGTGCTAATAATTGGGCTGGCATTTCTCCATCTGGTAGACTCTATGCCTGTGTGTGCACCAGTGCTGAAAGGTAGGGTAACTTAAAGGATGTTCTTGCTTCGAAAGTGTGGCTGCTGGTTCAGGACTTCAGGCTTTGGTTATCTTGATTTTTTTTATCATTAACCTTTTTCATTTGTTTCTTCCTTAAATCAAGTTCACCGCAGGTAATTTATCTATAGTATCTTCCTCATTTGTGCTGACGCCCTGATTTTTGGGTGGAGGAGCATGATTCCTTCAGGAGGTCCATTTGCTGCCCTTTTTTTGTGGGAGGCAGCAGTACAGAGTGTTGAGAACCAGCCTGTTGCATGCTCATGGTACATCCAGGATTTCCAGGCTTCTTGTTGGATGTACACGGGACTTGGGATTCTGCTGGAGTGTCTCTCCCTCACTGCGTGTAGGTCAGGCAGCAGTCCCACAGAATGCCAGGAGCCTGCCTGGTACTTTTGGGATTATTCTGTGGGTGGAGGGGTGTTACTCTCCCTACACACCGTAACTGAGGTTTTGAGAAACACTTTTGTCAGTGCAGAGCAACAGCTGGGCAGTAACTGGTATTTGTGTCATCCCACAAATAAGGAGGAAGGTGAAGAAGAAGGCCAGCAACCAGGCATGGGCTGTACCTGGCATAAGGACAATTCCCTGGGCTCATGGCTTGGTTCCAAGGAGGAAGGCTGCTGGAAATGAATTCTGTGAGAAGTTACAGTGAGTGGTGTGCTTTGAGAAGTGTTAGTGTGCTGGCACTGTGCTACAAAACCTGTCACTGCAGAGCAGCTTTCGCTTTGTGGGGTTTATCTCTGTGTCAGGTGAGACTTTTATTAAATATGGCAGAGTGGGATTTGATTTTCTTAATTTAAGGTGTATAAAAAAAGGGAGGGGGAGGGTAATGTCCCAAAAACTTTGCCATTTGATGGAAGCTTAATTTTCTCCTCCCACCTTGGTAAATAGGAGCTGGCGTGTTCTATAAATGCGCCTTGGTTCTCGTACATGAGACAGACAAAGCCCTGTTCTTCCTAAAGAGCTTTCACTACACTTGCACTTACTGAAGAGCTCTGAGATTAGTCCTAATCTCTGGGAATCCTTGTGTGGTACTGATATAATTGATAAGTGAGCTGGATTCTGGAGGAAATATCAAGTCTTTGCAGTAGAGGGAATTTTGGCCCGCATAGTGGATTATACAATGCTCTAAACATGGTCTGTACTGTAAATATTAAATGAAATGAAAATTGAACAGCAATGATTTTTCCTTTCCAGAGTTTTAATGTAGGTGAAGCATTGCATTTTTCTTTGTTCTGCATCAAATTTGCTAAATTAGATCTATAAAATCAAAATTGATTATCAGCTTTATGTGCTTTGCTTTCATTAAATCTTTTTATATCTGTAAAAGGGTCAAACCAAATGTTCACCTGATAATGTTCTTTTCATTATTTGATATTTGAAATGAACTGAAAATTTCAGTTATTTACAGCCCTTTCTTTAACAATGTAAGAGTATTCTGTGAAAACTGAAGATGTAGCTAATTTCCTAAGCAGCTGGCCTTTCCATTTCTTGCATACTTCCCAGGAAGGTCTGTGTTTATTTATACTGCTGAGTTTATACCCAGAATTCAGAGTGAAAATCAGCAAGACTGGCTCAAAAATGGAAAACTTCATTACTCAACCAGCCTCACCTTCTTTTTGTATTTGACTTCCTCAAGTCAAATAAGCTTCATGAGGATTTGTAGTTTGATTCAGATGGGAATTTGAAATAGCTGGGAGTGTGTGGAATTAAAGTACTTGGAGTGGCTGGCCTGGATGAAACAGTTACTAGTTTATAATTGAAATTAAACAGGGTTTCTTCTAATGACTAACTAGTAATAATAAGTAATCTTAATAAGTAGTGTGGTTATTCCCTGCTCAATTTTTAATTTGTTTCGGTTGTCATGAATGGACACTTTTTATAGACTAAGCATGTAAGCATCTTCAAGAACAAGGACCTAATTTGTCGTATTTGGAGTTTTGCAGTTACTCAAAATTTTGAAAAGGCCGATAAAAAAATTTTAAATAGTTGTAAATATGAATCAATTCTGAACTTGCATTTTGAAGGATTTTAACTAGTATGTAACTGAAATTAATAAGCATTTAAAACTTGTTCTGAGGCTTGTATGAGATATAAGTCAAAGTGAATTAGAGTATATGTTATTTTTCTTTACTGTATTTATCTCTGGTTATATCTCATTTTGAGTAACTGTATTATCTAGGCTTAATACAAAGTGATGAAAATGACATCTGACTGTTGTAAAGACTTGGTGTTGTTGAACATATTCTATCACTGGTTCTCAGCTTTGTTATTTTACTTTATTGCCTTGTAAGCTGGTCATCACTCATAAGTTATTAATGGACAAATTTCAAGAGTGTTTTTTTATAATGGCCTCATTGCACAGGATGCTTTCTTTTATTTGCGTTAGCACAGTGCATTTAGAGGGACAATTGAAATAATTGTTTTAGCTGGGCAAAAACCATTAATAGATGAGGTTGGGTTTTTTTGGTTTTGTTTTGACTTAAAAGATCAGTGATAGAGAGGAGTTTTGCATCCTGTGCAGTGCGTTTCCTCATTCCATCATATCCCAGAGCCTTTGGCTGCTATTGCAAATACCTTAAAATGGAGGAAAATAGTTCAATTAAGAACAGGAAACATCACTGAATGAAATTTGTGCAGAAGTTTTTGAGGAAGTAGCAGTCTGTTCCATCGTGGAACTTGTAGATCAGTGCTTGAAATAGGCCAGGGGATGATGGATTCAGGTAACTTCAGAGCGTTTTCCTTGGAACTCCAGTATTCCCCTAGAACACACCGAAATTTTTCCGAGGTGAAAGTAAAGTTACAGGATAGTATTGAATGAAATTAATTATTTGACTTGCTGAGGTGCACTGGAAAAGATGGGAGTGGTTAGCCTGCCCTGGTTTAACAAGTGTTCCTGGAAAACAGCAGATCAGCATTTTGAACACAGAATCATGACTGGATAAGACTTAAGTTCAAGCTAAGGCTGCTGGTTTTGTTAGCTGATTCATCACTGCAGTGATGATTTTTCTACATTGAGGTCTGCTTGGAAGTTAGATTAGGTCCTGGGGGAGGGATGTATCTTTTCACATCCCTCGTAGTTTGGTCAGGGATAGGAGAGGTCAGTGCTACTTGTACTTCAGGTTTTTTTATTTGGAAAACTGACTTCTGCTTAGGAATTCTCTTTACAGGTGAATACTGGCCTTTTGCAGCTGATTTTTCCTTCTTTTTGACTATAGAGAGGGTATCTGAATTTATAGGGCAGTGTATCCTGGAGACTTCCAGGTTTCATTTTTAGATGTAGTTAAAAAGTTGATCATAGTGCCATAGGCTGCTAGCAAATCAAAGTAATGTCTTTTCTGTTAACAGAAGTATCCAATGTCTGCTGTGCCTTCCAGAACAAAAATGAGTCAGTGGAGGATCTTTGAGAAATTGAAAAGCTGGCCTTGTAATTTTAAATCCATCAATTCTGAATTATCTTTTGTTGTCAAAAGAATTGCAGCCAAGTCAACTCTCCAGCTCCTGGGTTAGTTCTTTGTAGGGTTTTTTTGTCATGTTTTTGGTACTTTGGAAGTTGTATGAAAGGTGAGCAGGGACATTGTCTCATAGTATAAGCTATGTCTGTGGTGGGCTGCCTGTACTGGAAGGTTTTCAAGGAAATAAAAAGTCGAACTACTGTCCCTTGAAGATTTATGTGACTTGTTTGCAGAGGCTGTTCTGAGCTGGTTGTCTTAGGGTTGGAATTTCCCCCTCCCTGCTCCCTTTCCTTGTTCTGGAAGTGCGCAAGAAGGAAAGCTTTCATTGCTGTGTTCTTCAGGGGATAAGCAGGACAGTCTGAACTCATCCCTTCCCCTCGGGAGTCAGTAAATGGTCAGTAAAAGAGATGACCAGCTGGAGAGCAGCTGATTTACAACAGGAAGCTGAGAGTAATTGCCTGGGCGAAAGCCGGGAGCCCTCACTAATTAAGCTGTCCCTGGAACTGCAGGAAAGACTGGAGATCGCTGGGGATTCTGCTTTACCTTCCCTTTGTGGTGCTGGAGCTGCTGTAAACAGCAGAGCTTAAAAAGGGAGGTGGGGAGGAGGGATGGGCATGACTCATGGCATCATTTTATATTTATCAAGTGGAGGTGTATGAATGTTGTTCTTCATTTCATAGGGATGAGTAAGTAGGTAATGTATGTTTCTTAATCTTCCTAGCTGATAGAAAAAGAACCCCAAAGTCATCTCCTGGGGTAAGTTAAATCCAAACTTCCAAATGTCCACATGTTAAAGAGCAGGAAGTAGAACTGTTCCTCTAAATTAAAGAAATAAAAGTAATAAAATATACCCAAACCTTGGGGAAAAGACGTGTAAAATAAAGAGGTATTAAGTGCACGTCTTGTATTTCTTAATCAGGCTCTCCTGTGGACAGAGTAAAGCCTATTGCATGATTTTTTTATAAAGACAAAATTCCCCTTGCTGTAGTCAGGCAGTGGTCCTTGGTTTGTACCTACTTGTGGAAATGAAGTCAGAGGAGAGACTGGGCCATAGAAATGTTATCTGGCACCTCACTTCAGTCTTGTCTAGACTTTGTACTTGAAGATACGAAGGCTGCAGCCAATCTGCTATGGAGGTGAGCTCAAGAACAGGTGCTGGTGGGAAACTAAAAATAGGAATTAATGTGGGAGAGTTTAAGCCGTGTGTTATAAATGGTGAAAAGGAGATGCTCGTGTGCCTCTGCAGGTCCTACTTGTGCAGTCATGCATTTACATTGAGACTGGGGAAGGTGATCTGGGATTTTTATTTATAGTGGTGCCCAGGAGGCCAGGCAGCCCTCAGCGTGTGATATAAATGTTGGGGAATGTCGGTGTGTGTGTTGTACCTCAGAGGAAAAGAGTGGGGAGAGGGGAAATCTGAGAGAAGCTGGGCTGATGAGGTATGGACCTGCTTAAATTAGTACCCTGCTGCTGGAAGGAGGGGGTAAGGCTTCAAAAATAAGTGACACCTCCTGTTTGGATTATAACACAGCTCTCCAGGAAAGAATTTTAAGGAGCTGAGAGTTTTCTGAATTCTTACAGAGTGTTACTATACACACAAAATAGGTTTTCAAAAATCTCTTCGTTTCTGGTGGATTGTGGCAAGAACCAGGAGGAAATGGGCCACGGATTTTTTTCCTGAAGTAGCACTGTATCATTGACCCACATCTTCCCTGCCCTACCCCTCCACTCCAGGGAGGGAAGGCAAAATAAAATGAAGTTGTATGTGATCTGTAACAGGTTTGATGCCTTCAGCCTTTCTAAGAACTCATAATCTTTTTATAATATTTGATTCTAGAAGAGTTAATATGCTGTTCTGTACTGGAGGTTCTGCTGCAGAAAATAACTAATGGTGCATGTAATAATGCTGTAAAATGTACAGACTTGGAGATTTTTGTTTCGTAACTGCTTCAAATAATTTAATGAAAAATCTCATCTATGCAAAACATGATATATATTCTGAAGACGAAGCTGAAGTTGTGATGAATTCTTAGGCTGGTGGTCTTCCAGTCAGATTTCCTACGCTGGGGAATTATAGTTCCTTCAATTCCTTGTATGAATCATGGCAATTCCATCAATGCATTTTTGGTCTGTCTAGAGTTGTCAAGAAGGGTATCGTGGCGGTGGTTTTGTCATGTGTTCAGTCCCTTTAGTAACTGAATGAAAGGCACAAATTGATGTTTTTTTTAATGTGCATTGCAAATTGTGATTCATTAATGAAGGCTGAATAGAATTGCTATTAATTTACAGGGGAATCTTACCAAGGTGTAATCTGGTGTAATAAGCAGGCTTTGAAAACTGGAAAACAGTTGGATGATACCGTGTCAGATTTCAATTTATTATGAAGTTAAAGGGGGGTTTTTTTTGTCTCTCATTATTTAAGACCATCAGTCTAGTAGAAGTCTGTAATCCCATGAGGAATTTTAAACTAATTTGAAGAAAACAGCAGTTACACAATTTAGGTTTTTAGATTAGTGTTAGTTTGTGCTGTATTTTCATAGGGCACAGAGTAGGCGCAAATAGTATCATTTTGTAGGCTAGAAATTAGCTAGTAGTACTTTGAAATAGAAAATCTTTATTAATTTAGGTTTGGGGTTTTTTTTCTTATGTGGGAATTGGTTTATTGACAAGTAAGAAAAAGCTTCTGAGTTTTGTCTTTTGCCCTGGAAAAGAAATTTCAAGTATTGCAGTAGTTCAGCTTTAGCTAATTGTGTGTTCATAATGGAGCATTATGAGCATCCTCCTTTCATTTTCCTTAAAAGGTTTTCTGAAACATAGATTCTCTTATAGGGGAAAAGTGCTTTGAAAATTCAGTTGGTTTTATTCAAGGATTCTTAATCAATCCGTATCTTGTTTCAAAAACAAGTTTTCCTTGTTTCATTTTCTTCACATCTGCAGAGAACGCAGCTTTAAGTCTGCTCAGACAGGAAACCAGCCACCAATATTTGCTTTTTTTAGGCACTGGGCTTTTCTGGGCTTCATAAACTGTTGATATGAAGCCTGAAGGGTGTCCTGGAAGTGCTGGATGATTTTGTTGAGGGACCACCTGGCACAACTTAGGGCAGTACTGGTAAATGGCAATTTTTATATTCCTGTACATGAAAACAAGGTGCAATGCCAAGTTCTGCCAGATTAGGGGTGTCATTTAGAGAACAGCTACCCTTGAGCTTTCCCTCAGATGTGTTTGTAGGGAGGTGTTGCTTCAGTGTGAAGTGATCTCAAGAGCCACAATTGAATTACTGATGAATGTTTGTTAAAATAATGATAGTGTCCTGAGTGCTCAAGTGTTTATTTTTGTATTCCTTATAGTTGTAACTTGGTTACAGAACTTGACTTAGATCTGTGATATTTAAATTGTGAGGAACACACCAAGAAAATTTCGATCACCTTAGTCAATTTTCTTACTTTTTTGAAGAACAAACCTTTGCATGTTTAAACCATTGTTGCTGGTAATGGGCTTTTAAAAACTTATTTCTCGAAGTGGTTGAACCAAACTTTTGCTTTTATTCTAATTAGGCATATAAAATGACGGCTGTAAATACAAGTATATCTCTGCATGTTTGTATATTGATCCCCCCAAAAATGTGGATATCTGAGTCCCGAAAATAAACACTGGTTCTCCCCTCAAAACAACACTTGAAAACCTGTGTCTCATGTTTTGTTGTGGTATATCAGTAGCTTGCTACAGATAATTATCAGGTGTCTGTCTCATTGTGTGTGTATGTACACATATTTAAATCACGTAATCTTAAAGTATTAAAGGTAAAGAATTTAAAGAAATGCTAAAATGAAACTTCCATATTACATGGTTAAAGCTGGAGAAGTTGGAAAATTATGAAAAATGTGAAGTGCTTCAACATTCTGTGTCTTACGTTAGTATTTTTGGATCTGTACTAATCCTGAGTTTTGTAACAAAATGTAAAGACTGAATCATTACTTTCCTGCCCTGGGAAAGATTGGCATCAACCTGATTTTTATCATTTTTAGATGAGTATGCAAATTTATGTTTGGTTTTACAAAGCTGGCTCTTAAAGTAAAATGACTGTCCCATTAAATAAAAGGAAGCAAAACCCATGATGCAATAGGCTGCAGTAAGGCAAGCCATAAAAGGTGAAGCAGGCAAAATGGCAATAGGTGGGCACAATGCAGCTTTTAATTTAATTTTTTAAAGCAAAACAAACTAAAAAAAGAAAAAAAAGACCCCAGAACAAAAGCCAAAATAAAAGCCTGGCGCACTCAGACCCTCAGTAGCGTGAGCAAAGGGTGCTCACATCTGTTGGTGCACATACAACTTCATTTTGCTTATTTAGTGTATAAGAATGAAAAGATGTCTGTTCTTAGACATGGTTAAACATGAAGTGCTTTTTATAGGAGAAGAATGTGAACAATGTTTCTGAAAGCTTTTTTATTGCATTTGCTTAAGCAAGATATGAAAAATTGCGTTGGGCTGTCGAGCTCCTGACAAAGATTCTTTCTTGGCCATGAGAGGCAATGTCAAAGGAGGAAGTGTAACCCCAGTGCTGTCTCAATTTTGTGCATGTTGTGAAGGAGAACTTTTATTCAGTGATCTTGTAAAAGTTAGTCTTGATGCTCATCTGCTGCTTACCACTTGTAACTTTACGCTTAGGCTATTAGATCTGCTAAATATATGCTTCAAAGAAGTATGAAAGTCCTATCTCAAAATTCAGTGGTGGTGGTGTGGGGAGCAGCTACGCTTCACTTACCCTTCTGCAGAAACTTCTTTAAGCTACTGGTTGAAACTGTTCAAAATGTCATGGGTAGGCACAGAGCAGTCTTAAAATTAGCAACAAGGAACTTTGCTTACCTCCTGTGCTTTTTGTTGTGCAGTGTGATGTCCAGGGTCAGAAATGCCTTATGTGGATCGCCAGAATCGCATCTGTGGTTTCTTAGACATTGAGGAAAATGAGAATAGTGGGAAATTCCTTCGGCGGTACTTCATTCTGGACACAAGAGAAGACAGCCTGGTGTGGTACATGGATAACCCACAGGTGAGGTGTTCCTGGCAGGAGTTTCCTGGTTTATGTCAAGTTTGGGTTTTCTAACAAATTCACAAAAGAAAAGTGGGGTTTAGAATTACGGACCTGGAAGCTGGGGAAAAAAATCATAGACATAAGTGAAATAATTGTAAATCAGTTTAATGTAACCACACGAGCCAAATTACACACCCAGGTATTTAATTCACCTTTAACCTTACGTGGCAGTGTGTGGTTTTCCTTGCATTACGTATTCCTTTCCCTCAACAGAATCAGTCATTGAAAAGCAATTTTTAATGAAACCTGCAATTGCAATCCAGCATGGATGGTGTATGAATGAGGACAGCTTGTATCCATTGTGATGGAGAGCAGCCTTTAGATAAAAGCTACTTTTACAATGTACCTGCATCCCTGTGTTTTCTAGCAGAGGGAAGAACAGATAAGTGCTCAAGGTTTGGGCACAGAGACAGTGAGAGCATAGGATCCAGGTCAGCTGACAACTGCCTGCCAGAATGATGCCTGAGATGGCCACCTAAAAAACAGAGACTAGACAGGAATAAGGGAATAAAGGTAGGTATTTATTTGAAGGGCCTTCAAAGTTACACCCTGGGCAGGCCAAAGGCGACATCCAAGAAGGACCCCAGGTCACGAGTTCTTCACACTTTTATAAGTTTGGTTCTTGTGCATATCAGGGTTAATTCTCCAATTACAACCCCAGTTAATGATGTAACTACCCCAAGTTTGCCCTCCCTTCTAAGATGTTAGTTTACACATTTTGGGGCCTGGTTTCCTTGAGGTGGAAACCTAGAGAGGTTTATGTCTAACCAGCATGAGAACAGCAGCCAACAGGCCACACGAAACTTCAGAGTTACGCACTAGGCAGTGCAGGATTTGAAAAATATAAAAGTTAAAACTTAAGGCATCACAAGAATATCCATGTACCCTTCTGCCAGGAACAGCAGAGTTAAAAAGCAGGAGTCTGCTGTTCAAAGGAACCAGCAAAAACAAAATGTAAATGAAGTGCAGCTCAATGGATTTGACTTGCGACTGAAGCATTTAGCAATTCTCACTGAGGAGAAAAAGAATTTCTGGAAGTAAGACAGACTTCAAACATTTGATCTCGATGAGTGAAACGAAGCAATTCAGGGCATGTGGACAAAATCCTGAAGTGCTGTAGAAATTGCAATTCCTCAGAAGTTTTAAGACTTAATGATATTTGCAGTGCACACCCAGGCCTAGGTTAGGCCTTTTATTTTACATGTACAAATGAAAGGGTTTCTTGCAAGAGGCAAGTTGGAACTTCTTGATTTTCTTCCACTGCTTTAGTTTTGAAGAACTATAGGGGTTTTTTTAACTATGTGAAGGCCTTTCTAAATACCTAAAGTGATTGGAAAATATGTGAGATGGCCTTTGAAGTATCTGACATAATAGATGAATGTCACTTCTTGTCCCTTCCGCCTGCCCTGGTCAAAGTACATGAGACTCCAACATCTGTTAAGGAAAAAGTATTCTTTCCGGATTTCCTGGATGCAGACCCACAAGAATCCTTTTTCCTCTAGTAAAATACATAAACCTCTGAAACAATTAGTATTTGTATTGTTTCTAGCAGTCTTTCTGTTTTTAGTTGATTAACAGATGTGTGTATAATAAACAAGTAGTTTAGATCCTGTTTCAAGCATACATTGTGCATTGTCTATAAAAATATGTAGGACTTTCTTTTTGTTCGTGGAATTCCTTGCTTTTTATACATAAATACTGACTGTGGTATGAGATTAAACTAGTTTCAGTTTGTAACATATGTGATTTGTTTCAGAATCTTCCCTCTGGATCTCCACCTGTTGGGTTCATTAAACTTACCTATATTTCAAAGGTAAGATAATTAATGTATGAGACACTTGTTAAATTCTTGGTGTAACTACCAAGGGCCTGAACTTCAGACAAATTTAAATGCTGCTTACTCCTTTTGCTGCTATGATACTCCTGAATTAGAGAAGTGTTAAAACACTTCCATGGGTTCAGGTTAAAATAAGAACAGATTCATTACTGTGTTGTCTAGGTTTGTTTAGTGATTTCAAACGGCAGCTCTTTGTGCTCATAGAACTGACATTTCAGTTCTTTATGAGTATTTGAATTCCCATTAGTCTTGGAGAAAAGACAGGTCATTTATGAAGGGGAAGGTAAATCTTTGGGTGTGATAGCTTGCAAGTAATAAGGACCTTTAGTAGACAGGACAGAAAAATTTCTAGAAAATATTTCGTTCTTTATGCTATGTATACAGTCAGTTCTAAATATGCCTGAAAGGGAACTGTGAACTAAGAAAGTTTCTGTGGCTAAATTTGTAGCAGATACTGCATTAACAAATAAATGGAGAGAAATACTTGACCTTTTCTTGTCTTTCTGCTAATTTCTTGTTCTTCCTTTGCATTTTTTGTTGTCAGTACTGCGTCTTCCCACCTTTCTTGTTTGTCTTTCATTTTTATTTGGTTTTAATTCTCTCTATCATTGTGCCTAACCAGCTTGCTGCGCTGCTAACCTTTGAATTTACCCACTTGAAAGAGACTAAAACTTGTGATATGTGATGTGTATTTTGTGACATTTATAATCTGAATTTCCCTCCTAGGTTAGCGATGCAACTAAGCTGAGGCCAAAGGCAGAGTTCTGTTTTGGTAAGTTCTGGCATGTGCTGTGTGCATCAAGTGCCTTCTTCAGAAATTTGGAACAAAGATAATGTTCTGCAGTTCTGGTACCAGCTACAGCTGGCAGTGTTTAAAAAATAGCTTGTATTCACTTTCTTCTTTAGTATGATGGAAATGTTGGCTTCCTCATAAGGTGTTTTTGTGTTTTTTCATATTGCAGCTTAATGAGGAGTAGGTGAGAGCTGTTTTTCAGATGTCTGAAATTTTTGAGGCATTAATAAGCAATGAAGCTTGTTTTCTGAAACGTGGCATGCCTGTCAGCTGTGAAGACAAGAAATTTAACTACTGAAATCTGTTTTTCTGATTAAAAAGTTGGATCTAATTGATCTAAAAATACTGTCAGCCAATGCTCTTAGGTCAAATTTCAGCTTCTGCTGCTGCACAAATAAACAGAAATTCTTGAGGTGCCTTCTAGGTTTAAACTTGTTTAAATTTTACTGAAGCTTTAGTAATCATAGAGCTCCTTCTGGTTTTAGACAAGTTCCTGGTGTGTCAGTTCAGTGCCATCTACAGATTCCTCTGCACATGTGTGGAGGGCTTTGTCTTCAGCACTTGTAAAGTTTCTCCTGTCAGTGGGCTGGCTCTAAGACCTTAATGATCCAAGATTCTGGCTTAAAGATCTCTAATTTTTTTAAGTGGTTCTCATACTTTCTTGAGGAAAAATACAAATTTATTGTCTTTTTATTCAGAGGGTTTTAATTTTGTATTTAATTTTATCAAGATGGTTTTAATCACTGTACACCTTACAACCTATTTCAAGAATTAGCCATGGTTTTTTTTGCTGTTACACTGAAATTTGTTTGTCCTTTTTGGATAAAGGATGCCAAGTGGAGGTAGAGATATAAACTGACTGAAATATGTTTCTCTGCCAAGTCACTAAAGTAAAATAAAATTTGTGTTGTAGCTGTCTTAAAGTTGTTTGTTCCTGTGAATCATATACCTAGTAATTAATACTGTTTTTTCCAGCAATAAAAAAAAAAATTTAAAAAGTAAATCAGTAACCATAGTCATGTTCATAATGTTGTCACGAAGGATAACAGATTCTGGGCAGAGGATTAAAAGGAGAAATTGTAGAAGTCCCCAGGTATAAAACTTGTTGCATGGGGAAATTGAGAAAGAGGAAATGGAACTGCAGAATATTTTGATAAAATTCAAGACTTCATTTCTATGTCATAAAAATCATTTTTCCAAGTCTGCATGATGCCATTTAAGTGGAGAGCTTAAATTACTATTTTTTTAGAATAAAGCAATCAAGTGGATTTATGTGTCTTAAGGTGACTTTCTAAAAAGAAACGCTGCAGAGCACTTAAATACTTTAAATGGCATTTTCATCTGAAATAAAATCTTTTCATGACAATGTTAAGTTTGCTCTTAAACTTCAGTGTTGTTAACTTTTCATAATGGTTTTTAACAGTTATGAATGCAGGGATGAGAAAATACTTTCTACAAGCCAATGATCAGCAGGACCTAGTTGAATGGGTAAATGTTCTGAACAAAGCTACCAAAATCACAGTAAGTGGTCGAGTTGATATTTAGCAGTGCTTTCCAATGGTGACTGTCTCAAGGTGCTTAAATGTAACCTTTGCCTCCCGTTTTTATCACGACAAACAAGGCTTGGCTTGGCTTTTCAGTACTTGGAGAAACTGTACAGAACTCCCCCTAAATTTGAGTTTAATTTACTTTTTGGAAATTGGACAAAAATGTGATTACCTTTATAATTACAGCATGGGATGTTTTCTAATAATTTAAAATTAACTGTGCATGTTTAATATTATTTGAAATATCCAGAAGACACTTGCAAGCAGTGAAAAGATACATATACTTTTACCTGCTGTCTAAAGTTGGTATTTCTTAAAGTATCACTAAAATATTGATCAAGCACATCATGCCAGGCTCCAAAGGCTCTCTCCTGATTTCCATGCAAAGAAACATTAATGGTTCTTCTGGTAAATGTTAAATTTCTGGTTTGTACCAGGACAAGTTGTTATCTCATGATAGAAACCTCCACGTGTTATCTCAGACTTTTCAGGAGGCAGAAGTTCTGGTTTTGTTTTCTCCAGTTTTGGGGAAGTGATGACAATGAACATCTGAGAGCACACCCTGACAAAGAAGGGGTTGTGAGCATGGGTGCACACATTTGTGCTTGTTGTCAGTGACTTTGTCATTTCTAAGTTATCTAAGGATGTTTACATAGTTCTTTGCGTTGTTTTAATGTAGCCCATTCTTTAGGGTTCCAAAAAACACTACTACTAAAAAATGTAATAAATTTTAAAAACCCCAGGAACACAAAACCTTCTCACTTGGGTTTTTCATAAGGACACACCACAACCAGGCCTGAGCTGTTTCCAGTTGAAGAAATAAAGTAAATAAATAAATAATTAATTGCATCAATTTAGAGTGAATGCTATTTATCATCTGTTTAACTTGCATTTTAAATGGCTGGTGAAATCATTAGTATTTTGTCTTTGAAGGAACAAGCCTTTGAACCATTCATCTGTTCACGGCTCGAGTACGGTATTAAGTACGGCCAATTATTTAATCAAATAATTAAGATCACTCAATTATTAATTTTAATATGAGCATTACTTGCTGCAGGTTGTAATCCTCCAAGATTCATTGCATGTTTTAGCCCTCTTGAGTGCTGATAATTTCAGAATGACTGTGAACCTCTGCAGCCTAGCACACTCTGTACCCATTTTTGAGTGCTGTTTAAAAATGCCTTCGTGTGAGGAGGTGGTTGTGGGCTTGGTCTGCAGCATTTTCAGTGGGAGTTTGTGACAGCTGAAGCACTTTGTGACAGCTGAAGCACAAAGCTGTAGCTACAAGGCCCTGCTCTTGAAAGGGTGAGGCTCATGAGTGTCTTATCCTTCAGTGCTGAACTTGGCTGGGCATGGAGTCACTGGCAAAGGGGTGGCCAGCAGGACACTGTCCTAGGCTGACATCTGCTCTCAGCACTGTCTGTACTTCTCTGCAGGCTGTGTTTTGTAAAATAAGCAGTCCTGGGCACAGGGACTTGAATCACAAACTATAAAGTAGCTTTGGTTTCTTGTCTAAATCAGTTCAATTCCAAGTTTTGAATGTGTCACAGTCTTGGATGGACAATTTGTGTGTCCTTCTTTCTGAAGGAGTTTGGATGTCTTCTGTAAATACCCAGTAGGTTGCTGGGTGGGGTATTTGGGTGTGAGACTTGGTCTCTTCTTGTTAAAGTCACTTCACATTTGCTATATTAATATTAGAGGTTAAAGGAGATTAGAAATGAAAATGTCTTAGTGCATTTCTTAGGTTAAAGAAGTTTACTCAGAAACCTGAGTAAACATTTTAGATCAAAACACAAGGAAATCAAATTCCTGTGGAGTTTTGATGGCTTTAGTTCCACATTTGAGAGAATTATATGATGGTTATTAATAGTTAGAAGTAGGTAGGCAGGGTCCTTTTGGGCAAAATTTAGCAATGTATGTGTGATTAATGGGGGCAGTAACACAAATCTTCATGCCAAGTACAAGTGAGGACAAATGTCACACTGGTCAGACAGCCTGTGTGACCAAAGTCCCAGTGTTTATGGCCTTGCTGTGCTGGCTCTGCAGGCCCTGGGGCGTCTCCACTTCTTACTAAAACTGAAAGCAGCTGAAAAATAAAGAACCAGTTCTATAAATTAGCAGTGCTTCTTGAAGATCAAGTGAAGCACTTTATGGCAAAGCTTGCAACTGATTTCATCCAGTGAAATGTCTTTATTGGCACCACTTTTGAGCACTAAAGCACAGTCATTACAACAAATTTTTGTGGAAGCCATTTTTAACCTTTTGCAATTATTGAAAATTTGTTAGATCCTGCTGAAAATTCCTCAAAATTCTTGTGTAATGCTAAGGGCTTTTTTCATGAAACTGATGTCAGTTCTCACATTCCAATTGCAGGTACCAAAGCAGTCTGATCCCCTCTGTCAAATGGATAATGCCAATCGTCAAGCTGAAAGCCCAGGTGGAAAGAAGCAAGTCTCTTACAGGACAGAAATTGTTGGTGGTGTTCCCATCATTACACCCACCCAGGTAAAACCCTCCAAACAAGGGGATTATTATTTGCTACATGAAGCTGTATTTTTTATGTACCTTTTACTCCTACTGAGTGGGGGGTTCTGAGGATTTTATTCCCTTTATACAAGATTTTAAAGAATTGCTTGAGTACCGATTTTTTTTTTTTTTGCTCACATGTACCTGTTACTATAATAATGATATTTATGTCTCTGTGAAATTAATTGTTGATGTTAACAGTGATGAAGTTCTGCCCCTTTAACAGGAAAAAAAGTGGAAAAAAGTTGCAAGGAAAAGCGGGCAAAAAAGTTAGAGGCACTGGACAAGCTTATGGAAGTAGAATCTTTGCAGTGCTAAAGATAGAACTGAGTCTGCTGAAATTTTCCTGAGCTGAAAATAGTCACAAATTAGATGAATATCACGTAAATGACATGTATACTCCCAAACTGCATTAAAAAAGCTTGTGAATTCTGATGTCTTGTAATCCTAGGAATAACTTTTTGTTTGCTGTAGCCGACTCTAGTGTGTTGCCCATGTTACAAGTTTGCACTAAATACATGCATGAGTTTAAATCTGTACCATATTTTTTACTGAGTGTTTGTCAATATTATTTGAAAGTACTCAGCACTTTCTTAGTTTAGTTTCTCAAAGGAGGTTACAAGGACTTAGCCCTTGGAGAGTCTCAGTTGTCTCTGGAAATCAGTTAAAATATAATTGGAAACGGGATTTGTGAGCATGAGATGATACAGTTATTTCCTATTATAACTAGTATAGTTATTCCTTGACCTTTAGGGAAAAAAAAACCCCGAGAGTATTCTGAACTTTCTTGCTTTCTTTCTAGAAGGAAGAAGTCAGTGAGGGCAGTGAAGGGGCTGACAGGAATTATTTGAAGCGGTCACAAAGTCACCTTCCTTATTTTGCTGCTAAGCATCCCCCAGATAATGCCATTATCAAGGCTGGTTACTGTGTAAAACAAGGAGCAGTGGTAAGTATTATTGAAAACAAAAGACAATCACCAGGAATTTTATTACTACTGACAGTAATAAGGATAACTAAAGATAAAACTTATCCTCCAGTAGCATTTAATTTATATCCGCATTACTTCTCTTCAGTGTGATGTTGTTGAAGATATTTTAGAGAGGCAAAGTGTGTGCAGACTTGCATGTTATGGTTTGTGTGTGCAGCTGGGAATTCTTCTGTTCTATGTTCAGTAAAGATCCTTATTTTGCTTATTAAAAACATCTAAATTAGGACAGAAGTTCAGTGCCTGCTTTTTAAATCAGTAAAATGTTTAGAAAAAGCTGATTTTTCAGTTCAGAGGAAGAATTGTGCAGCTTATCAGACTGATTAACACAAGTGGAACTATTCATGTGATGCCTTGCTAGAAAAAGGAACAGATAGTTCAGATTAAGCAAGATACACATCTTTGAGTTCTCTGACTCTTTTTATCTTGGATTATGAAGCTTCTTTTTGTGACATGCCTTTTTTAGTTAAAAATAAATTAGAAACCTGTGATGTATTGTCTTTCAATTTTTCCTACAGAATATTTGTGCTGCTGAGTTTCTACAGTTTGAATAAATCTAGAAAATAGTAGCTTAAAGAAATTTTAATTCTTGCAGTTTTAAAAAAATTATTTAATTGGGCAGGGTCTTGGTTAATTATCTTGGGGGCAGCAAAGATACATACACACTACACATTAAAATGTAAAATTTGTAATTATAATAAACTGTAATGAAGACATTATTCAAAATTAATAGTTCTTAATAAATAGGAATTACACAGTATCGTATACTATAAATAAAAACTAGAATGATAAATATAATTCAATATATTCATAACACATGACATGTAAGTATATTTTATCTTATATATGAAGTGTATAAATATTTATTTCTTTTCCTTTAACAGATGAAGAACTGGAAGAGAAGATACTTTCAGCTAGATGAAAACACAATAGGATATTTCAAGTCTGAACTGGTAAGTTTCCAATTCTGTGTTCTTTTCCAGTGATAGTTGCAGGAAGATCTGAAGGGATATGCTTGTGTTTCAAAAATGTGCTGTGCTGCTCCTGCAGCTCTTGAGTCTGTACTGTAATAACTTTTCATGATTGGAAAGAATAAAAAAATTAATAGGGCAGCTGTTAATTTGTGCTTCAAGCTGTTTGGGAACCTGCCTGTAGGGCACTGAAGAACAGTGATAAAATATGCTCTACGGTCACCCTGATTTTTGTATTAGTACTTTATGTCATTTTGCACTCTCGTATAATTAATTGTGTTGTTGAAATAGCTGATCACTGTGGGAGAGACAAAACTGTAATCTTGCAGTTCTTCATTTTGAGTTAGAATTACATTTTATCATACAGATGATGGGATCTTCTCCCACACCCTTATTTCACAAGGGCAGCCAAGACAGGCAAAAAACTTCTGATTTTCTGTTCAGCAGCAACACTTGCAGAGTTTCTTTTAGTTTCATGACCTTTTTTCTCCCCTCATCACTCTGAGTTTTTGACTGATTTTGACCAGATGTTAAGTTCCTTCAGGCTTCATTTAAGAATTAAATGGCTGGTTCTGAAGACAGTTAAGTGTGGGATTCCTTTTTTTTTGTTGGGAAAACAGACTAAGTATAAGAAAAATCTGTACCTAAGGAGTGAAACCTGAGTTGTAGAGTATTATAAATTTAGGGCAATTGAGTTTACAGGCCAAACATAAGATGTAAAATGTCAAGAACCCAAATTTCAGGCTGTTTCTGAAGTGAGCTTTGATTTAATTTCTAATGAGGGCACCTCGAACAGTAGCAGGAGTTTGATCTTGCATGATTATCTTTGTTAAGCTGTCAGAAGAACAGTTCTGACTCATTGCCTATAAGAAACCTTCTATTTTTATTTAGAAAACAAATCTGAGTGCATATTGCTCACAAACAAGTTCTAACCCAGTGAAGAATTGTAGTGTGGGAGAGTGTAATAGAAGGATGGTAGAAATACCTGCACTTTTACTGCATCATCATGCTCCTTGAGCCTGTGTCAGTCCACAGGAGCCTAGTGGAATACAGGCAATATGAGACTCATAAAATTATCATTTCTGAGCTGAGGTTTTCCCTCCAAGAGGTGCCTGTACTCCAGAGATGATCTTGCAGTTCACAGTTGATGTGTTACTTTGAAAATGCGTTGTAATCGATGACTGAATCTAAGAACAACAGACAGGGGGCTAAGAGGAGCACAATAACTAAAAACATTGGGTTTTAAACTGTCTACATTTGATCTGCTATAGAGAAAAGTGATCTAATGAAAACTGCTCTTTGAGGCTGGTTACATTTGGGTGACATTTGCTGTTTGCTCAGCATAAATCTCCTGAGTATCTGTTATAGAAATGATAGGGGAAGTCATTCCGGAGCTGAAAGCTTTTGTTTCATCTGGAGGTTGTAGCCAGCTGAAGCAATGCATTGTAACTTGGCTTAAAGAAAACACAGTAGGAGGTAAATTAAGTTGTTTGTTTGTGGTTTACTGCAACAACCACTGGAAAATAATACTATGTGTGACATTAAGTTGTCATGGGAAACGTGAAAGTGTTTCTGTTTCAACGTTCTCACTTTTTTCCTGTTGTGTGAAACTTTAAAACTTTTTTTTGCTGTGGTAACAGAATTTCCAAATGCTTTGAGAGTACTTGCTCTTTTACAGGTGTTACAGTACTGGTTTCTTTGTATTACTTTTAATTGTATTAAGTACAGGATACAGTTAATCTTATTTAAAGCCATGTCATGCAGTCCAATTAACAAAGCATCTTTTATGGTAGCATTTCATAGCAAATTAATGTAATCATAATTTTACTGAAATGAGCTGCTTGAGGCCAGAGTTAGTTGTCTGATCTGGTTAGGGGAAGAGGACAGGGTGGTTGTCTTCATTATGGTATGGAATTAATGTTTTGGGAGGTTTTACTTGTTGATTTGTCCTCCTCTTCATTGCAAATGCCATGGCTGGTTTAATACTTACAAAAGCAAATGAAATTTGGTTGACATCACTTTTATCAAAAGTGACTGCCTTGAAAGTCTCATTTATGTAAGTCTGCTGTCCTGGCCTCTGGCTTTCTGTTCTACTTGTTAGATACACTGTACTAAAATATGTTTGTCTTTTTTCAGGAAAAGGAACCTCTCAGGGTTATACCACTTAAGGAGGTCCATAAAGTTCAGGAATGCAAACAGAGGTGAGGAGGGAAGCGCTGATGTCATTACATGGGATGGAGTTCCCTGCTTGGTCATGGCCAGGCTGCTGCTTGGAGAACTCTTCAGTAACTTCACTTGATGTGTGCATGTGGGGTGTTCTCTCTTTATGGGACAGCACCTAGTTTTGTGCATTAAATGGGTTTTGAGGGTTCTGTATTCATGTGTGTTTCAAACTTGTATGTTTGGACAAGGGTGGAACAAGGGAATATCATGGAACCAAGAGTTAGAACTCTGTGCGTGCTGTCTGATCTGAAGCAGCAATTTCAGGAGTCTCTATTCTGCTTATATAATCTGTAAACCTTTAGAGGACATTAACTCGTGTTAGATGGCTGAATCTGGCTGATAACGCTCTTCATCCTGCTGTTTCCCTCCCACCAAATAGCAATTATACCAAGGAATAATTGCTTTTGTAGCACTTGAGAGATACTGATTTTTGTGTTTTTTCTTTAGCAGGCTACTTACAGAAATTTGACTGGAATGATAAATATTTTTAAACTTAACATACGTTTTAGAATGTTCCTTTTAAAAATGTATGATAAATATTTTTAGACTTAACTTTATATGACTTAGAATGTTCCTATTAAAAAAACATGCAGTAGCACGTGTGCCACTGGTAAACTAAAGAGTCTTAGGGCTAAAATTATTAAAAAAACAATAGTAGAGTGATAAAGAAATGCAGAAGTCAGACAGCAAATGCTCTGATTCTCTGCCAGCCCTACAGTCTTGTTAAAATAGAGTGGGAAAGTTGTACTTGCTTTTGAAGTATTTTTGTATTTCATTTGCAGTGATATAATGATGAGAGACAATCTCTTTGAAATTGTAACAACTTCTCGAACCTTTTATGTGCAGGTAATTTCTTTTTTTAAACTTTGGGCAAACCCAAGAGACTGCCAGAGTTAAATACAACTTTAAAAGTGAAATAGCAACACTTTAACTATGCCATGATTTTCAGGGGGAATGTGATCTTCAGGATATTTTATTTATTGCTTTATACAGCTGTATACATTTAATAGTAAATTCAGAATAAGACCTTAAGAAATGTCTGGGTTAAGAAATAAAGTCCCTGTGGGTTTCAGTAGGAGACTGAACAGCAGGGTTAGGCTGTTGTGCTACTGCAGGTGGTGGGACAGTGGGCGGGCTGAGAGTTGATGCTGACCGTGGTGGTGTTGTTTGCTGCAGGCGGACAGCCCCGAGGACATGCACAGCTGGATAAAGGCAATTTCTGGGGCCATTGTAGCACAGCGGGGACCTGGGAGATCAGCAGCTTCCGTACGTCATCCTGCACCTCAGAGGAGATGCCATTAGCTCACGTTCACTTGTGCCATTCAGTTCTGGTTTTTTCCTTTTGCCTCTCCTCTCTCCTGTCCTGTAGTAACGTGGCCTCTTTGCATGAACTTTCAGCCAGACTGGCATCAAATACTTTGTGTTTTTAACTGAGTACTTACTTTAGTCCTGCCTGTGACTTTCTGTGCCTTGTTTGTCTTGAACACGTAGATAATGCAGTGCTAACCTAGAGAAGTCCAGTATGATCTCCTTCACTACTACTAGTTTGGGAGTTAAATTAAAACTTTCTAATTCCTGCGAGGTGTTTCTGCAAATTGCTGCGTTTTGCTATCAAATGACAATATCCTAATTTGTTTGTAACAACTCTCACTGCTAAATTGTCATTATCTATTGCTGATAGTTTATTGTATATCCAGATACAGATGAAAATTTAAACTTAAGAGATCTGTGCTCACATGAATTAGTTCTTGCTGTTGGAAATGCAGTGAGAACAGCATCTTGCAGTACTGAACTGGCGCACTGTGACAAGTGTTAATATTTCTGAAGTCACATGGATGCCAGCATTTCCTACCTACTTGCATTTAAACCATATTAGATGTTTAG
Source organism: Rhagologus leucostigma (assembly GCA_013397725.1). NCBI lineage: Eukaryota > Metazoa > Chordata > Aves > Passeriformes > Rhagologus > Rhagologus leucostigma. The sequence continues at coordinate 3,711,794 of VZTD01005736.1, forward strand.
TACAAAAGTCATTAACTTGTGGAAAGTAGTGGGAGTTACTCTGGTGTCACAGTGTCTCCAAGTATGTCCAGACGTAGCACCAGGAATACTTCACAGTTCAGATGTTGCATGCTGTGTTTTTCATTTTCTGACTCTGGGATGTTTTGTAATAAACTGAATATATCATTACCCCCATAATCTGAAATCTGATAATGTAAACCTGGCTTTTGACTACAAATTTGCATTGATACCATGTTTCTGGTAACTCAGCCTAAGCTCTCAACTATTTTTTTGGTAGTTGCTTCGTGCATTTAAATAGAACTTCGTGTTACAAGTTTTCTCTTTTTGGGGGCAATGAAAATACGCAGGTAACTTTTCTCTCTGTATGCTTTTTTTCCTTTTTTTTTTTTTGTGTGGGGCTAACTGAGCAATGTAGCTATGACTGTCTGCATCACTTCTTGTTCCCTCTGTTGTCCTCTCTCCCAAGTCCAGGTGACTCTAATCTTAGCTTTGCACTGTGTTCCAGATGCGGCAGGCCAGAAGGCTGTCGAATCCTTGTATACAGAGGTATACATCAAGAACTGGTGAATGCAGCACGTATGTGGGCTCTCATGGAAACTTGCCTTCTTAACAGAGGGCTAGGACTAGACACTAATTTGCACTATAAAACAGACTAAAAAATAATGCTACCTGTTGTCATTACCATTACTGAAAACTAACTCATCAATAATATCATTCACTTACAGGTTTGCACTGTTTTTTCTTGCTTTTAAAATGATTGGAAATGAAAAACGCCAAAAGCACTGCTTACACTTCAAAGCACACTAAATATGTAAACATAAGTGATGTGGTGTCACTTTAATAGGAAAGTACTAAAGCTAATTTGCATGAGAGTTCATATTTCCATTTTACTTTACATTTGTTTTGAAACTGCGCAAAAGCAAGGTTAAATTGAAGCTACCCACAAACTAATACAGATGAGTGCACACAGAACATGCACGTTGTAACTCTAGGATTTGGTAGGATCTACAGTAGCCTGATTTGCATGGCTTATAAGGTCTCTGCATGAAATGATTAGTTCAAACAAAGAAGCATTATAATGTATAATCGATACACTGTTCAAAGCAGTGCACCTTAGGAGTAGTGCAGCAGCACAGTCTCTTAACTGTGAAATTACAGCCACTGTGGGTAGTAAAATCTGAGTACCCTTCAGGGCAGCCTAGCAAAAACTCATAGAAATCTTGTCCTAATATCCCTTTCATCCTATTTGGTGAAGTAAAATTATTAATGATAAGAAGAATAGTAGGTAAATCACTAAATCATGTGTTCCTCTAGAGTAAACATTTTTCTTTAGGTGGAGTATCAAGTCAGGTATGAAATAAGGCAATGTAAATGATGTGAAATACTTCAGTGAAATTGAACACCAAACTCAAGTCCAAAAAGAAGTTGCACAGCTTCATCCAGTAACATTAAGCTCTTTTATAAAAAGAAATATGGTAGTACTTGGCAGAATCTATTTTGATTGAATTTATTAATTCATATGTCATGAGAATGTCATAACATTCTAAAAGAAACTTGAAAAACTACTGTGGAAAAAAATAAGTATTTAATTTAGGATATGTATTTGCATCTTGGACACACATCTGTGATGGTTTTGTTTGGTTTTTTTTTGCTAACAAATGTGCTTGAGAAATGCCTTTGTGTGTGCACATGGGTTGGCAGATTCCTTTAGTTCCTGGACTAACACTGGTGATGGCAGAACTGGCAGCAGCTGCAGCTCCTAATGCGCACACAGTTCACTGCAACATCACACAGCATTTGGATCAGAGCATTTCAAACCCAGCACTGCTCAGGGGTTGAGACATCCTGACAGAACTGATAGATGCAGTGCAGAACCCAGGGAACTTCTTGTTCCTGTTCTGGGGGTCAGGCTATCCTAGGGCATCCAAATGGCATTCCATGCCTGCGCTTCAGACAGCTAAATCATTCCTAGGTAGTCTGGGAACTTGTTTCTGTCAGTAAGTAAATGGTGGAAGATTACTTTCAGAGTTATGGAAAGGTCAGCAGAGTAATGATAATAAACACGAAATAATAACTCCACAATTAGAAGGAAGAGCTGAAGTGTCAGTTTCTTTTCTAGGTTGTTAACTTCGGCAATTTTTATATAGTCTTGATAGCATAAAATTTTTGTTTGGTCCCTGGGAGAAACTGGGGATATAGTATCCCAAGAAGAGGGAACAGTAAAATGTGCATTACTTCAGGATTCAGGATATGAGTGAGTGCTTGATTTATACGAATAGGTCTGAACACATTTTTCTTTTGGAAAGATGTGAATTTCAATGGCCTTTAAAGTGTGTATCTTCAAAAGGTTACTTAACATCATAGTGAAATGAGGAGCCTCAATTTGCTGGACTATATTATAAAATCTAAAGCGCTGCTGTGCTTGATTTAAGAATATAATTTCACTAAATGCAGCAGCTGATGTTGCTGTCACGTGCTGCTGTGAGCTCACACTCAGTAAAGCAGTGCCTGAGAAAGCACCTGCCTCCTGCTGCCGTGGCTGATGCTTCGCTTTGTGTATTTTCTGTCTCAATTTTTTTTTTTGTGAGTGTGAAATCTGAAACTGCATCTTCCCAATGTGACATTAGTGATTTCATCTAACACATTCCCTTCTTTTTCCAGGAGCATCCCGAGTCTACTTCCGAACCCGGCCATGCTGTCCGTCCTGCCGGCCCAGCCACAGCCAGCTCACATTCCACAGCCCCTCACGGCAGCCCTCTGGTCCCAACCCCTCACCCCAAACCCCCTGCCTTGGAGAAGCGAGGATTTCACGAGTCTTTTACCAAGGCCAAGCCAGGGAGCTACAAGATCCAGGCTGTCGCTCCAAGAGAATCAACTTCCAAAGTGACTGAACGGGGCCCCTGGGAACCCCGGAGCAAAAATGGCACTCAGGAACAGGATCCTGGCCTTGTGGATCTGGATGATGCAAGCCTTCCAGTTAGTGATGTGTAGGGATGGAAGTGTTTGGAGAATGATCCATTTGTTCGGTCCTTTAATTTCCTTGCTTGGACTTTGAACCAAAGAAAATTCCAGGAAATGAGAACAAACGAAAAAACCGGAGCACTGCTGTTATATATATGTGTGTGTGTGTTCTGTGCACACATGGGTATATATAATGTGTTTGTGTGTTGCCTTGCAGCTGAGGGTCAGAAATGGACCTTAGGCGTTTTCTCAAAGCCTGATAGTAAATCACTTACTAGGGAGGGGCCAAACTGCACAATGTAGGAAAAAAAAACAACCCAAAACACATTTAAAAGAATAAAGTACTTCTGCAAGTAAGCAAGGTACCAGCAACTTCTAATTCCTAATCTGGCAGATTTACTAAATTTGCAACTAATGCTCTGTTTTGGACAACTTGTTGCCAACAAATGTGATTATTTAATTTCATCTTAAACTACAGTAAGATTTTAAGCATATACAAGAATATTTTCTCTCCGTGACTTTCAGATACCAGGAAATGCAAAAATGTTTCTTCTGTTCTTTAGGATCACCAGTGTCAACTGATTTGTTATCAGAACAAGAATTCTGAACTCCCTTGGAATTCTAGTTATGGTGCTGTAAAATTTCCACTAAAATAATATTTTGAATAGTCAGCCTATTTTTGATGCACTCCTAAAGGTGGGTTATAACTTTTTGCACATTTGAATTTCCATGGACTGCATGTAGTGGTGTTTTGGAGGGGGGAGAAGAGAATTTGGACTTTGGAATTTGGACACTTTAGATCTTTTGAACTAGGTAGGGTTTATGTTGTGTTACATTAGGCTTTGCAGCAATTATGTTTTCTTAAATGTTTAAATGTATTGTTTGGTTACTGTTTTGAGGACGGTTTCCTTCCCAGTGCTTTGTGAACAGTTCTTGTTTCTGCATTGATCAGTGGAAGAGCTCGTTGTTTCGTTTTGTTGTTACTGGTACTGAACTGTTCCTAGTCCTGCAGTCGTGGCCTATAACTTTTGGTGCACTAAGAATCTGAAGTGCCTGTGTTTTCTCTCACGTCGTTGAAACACTTTTGGGTTAGTGATGTACACAAACCATTCTTACTGGGTTTGAGCGTTGGCTTGGAGTTGCTCTGGATAGCATAGTTTGAAACAGCTCTTTAAAACAAGGTTTATGCCAGGGGTACCAGTGTTCTGGTGTTGCACCCACTGCTGTGCAATATGTGTTCTTAAAAAGTGAGTATTTGTTGTTTGTGTACATTGTGTTATGGGGCATCTGTGATGCCAGCGAGGAGAACCTTTACATTTCAAGTATTCGATTAGATGGTGTGTACTTTTCATCATTTTTGGAAAAAAATGTTTGCTTTAATCCCAGCCCCACAAATATCTCATGCTGCTGCTTACTGTGATCCCGATTGTCCAGCTTTGTGAGACTTTCTTTGTCTACTGGAACCTAAGGTACATATCAGGCAAGTCCATCTTCTCTCCAACTTCCAAACTGACTTCCTTCTTGAGAGATATGGATGAAACAGCAATTTGTTGATCCCAGGATAGAATAATTGGTGTCATATAAGAATGGAATATAATTAATTTCAAAACCTTAAATTATATCAGCGCCTTCTTTTGGTTTTGGTTTATTTTGTTTTATCCATAAGCTAACTAACCACTGTCTTAGGGCAGTGGTGTCTGTAAATTACTGGTTTTGTTTGACTCTTTAGATATATGTGAAAACTAGCACAGAATTGGAAGTTACTGTAAATGTCTGTACTAGTATTGTAGGTTTTAATTTCTATAAAAATAAACCAATAGCTCTTTAAAAGCTTATTTTTTCACAAGTACATTCTGTGTGGAAGACACTTTGCATTGTAATATTTTTACTGTAGTCTAACATCTGAAATCACTTGCTCTGGTACAGCTTTCACACTGCATGGTCATTTTATTATATTTTGGTATTGGCAGTTTTACACATTGGGTGGAGGTAAAGCAGCTCCATTATGGGACTTACAGAAAGAGGGAAAAAGAGAAAAACGAAAAAAGAAAAGAACTACTGTTGTAGTTCAGTAGCATAGGGAAATATTTGTGGTTGGTCACTGTCAGGGTCTCCTATTTATCAGTACTTTTATAAATCTATGAAAATTGTTAAATTATTTTAGAAACAGTGCTGTAAATATGTCACATTTAAATTGTCAATAAATCAGTTTGGGTTAACTTAAAATAGCATCTGCTTGAGTTTCTTTGCATCGTGTCAAGTATTTAATCAGAGCAGTATATTCCTTTTCAGCATGTAAGAGATCAGATTCTCCTTTGTCCAGCTAATTCTTCAAATCTAATCGGGTTGTGTAGCCTAAGAATGAAGTTGGACAGACTGAGCTGATTTTCTTGTGCTGTTCTCAGTTTCTTCTGTGGAAGTTTTATATGTTATGTAGGGGATACTTAGCAGGTTACTTTCCACTAAAGGAAGGGGTGATGCAGAGTAATACCAAGTTATTATTTGGAAACATTCAGGCACCATCTGAAAGGGGAAAAAAGAAGAACCTACATCATGCATTTTTCTGTCTTTTTACTGATGCGTAGGAGAGGTTCTCTCTCAGAAATGCTTTCCTGAGCTACAGGCTGTGCACAATTAGCAGATTCCACTGCCACCACCTGGCTGTGCACTCTGCCCCTTCACTGAAGAGGAAATCAAATTATTCTGTATGGCTACAGGTTTAAATCCACTGTGTTAAAATAAAATAAAATATTTACAGAAAATGGAGCTGCTGACTCTGCACTGCGCGTTCCTGGAGGCGGCTGCTGAGGGGTGATGCTCCAGTAGACAGTTTAATAAAAGTGGAATATTCCTTAGCTTCGTGGAGTAACAGGATGTCAGCACCACCTAGGGGTCACACTCCAGCTTTAAAAATCAGTCAGGTCTAGTATTTGCTTTTAGAGTGTATTTCATACATAAAGAGTGATCTGGAGACTCCAGTTGTTAAGTCACTGGACTGTTCCAGGTTGGGTTTTTTTGTTTGTTTGTTGTTTTGCGTTGGGTTGGGTTTTTTGGGGGTATTTTTTGTTGGTTTTTTTTTTTTTTTTAATTTTTGCTCTTTTTTAGGCTATTTTTTTTAGGTTTTATGGTAAGTATAATGGATGGCGAAATTATAGAGTGCACCTAATATGTTCACTCTGAAGGTGTGGAGCAGAAATATTTCTGTTGTTTTAACAATTCCATATTAAATAGAGGTGAGAGAGAGGGAAGAGATGAAAGAAGGGCAAATTTGGATAGGGAATTCTAGTCTAAAAGTTGAAATTAAAAAAGTGAAGCCCTCTGTGCTCTGTGTAGTTTTACCTTTTAACAGTTTCATTTAATGTCTTAATATTTATCTGTGCTTTGTAGAACAGCCTGTAAACTATTTGATACTCCAAGCCAGTGAGCTGCTTGAGTATTTCTAAGGTCTTCCAGTGAAATACTGAGTAACTCAGGAAAAGTTAAACCTGAATCCTGCCCTGTGAGTTGTGTCTGCCTGGATTTTTCCCTTCAGATTTTCTGTGCAACCTCTGAGGAGAAGAAACTGGTACTTATTTGCGAAGGCACTACTAATGGTGTAGTAGCTGTTGAACACTGCTCTTCAAAGTGTCACTTCTGACGCTGTAATTAGGGATTTGCATTTCAAACGAGTGGAATTTTGCATATCACTGTGCACAGTGAACGCATCTTGCGAGAATTTAACCTCCTGTGTCTCACTGCGTTCTCCTGATGGTAACCGGGCACGTCGGGACACCTGAGTCACGTCTGCTCTCAGCAGATGGGTGTCAGCTGCGAGTTTGAGAGCAGTGGGTTTGTTTTCCGTACATTACAAAGTTCCAGCGCTTGTTCTACAGTCTGCAGCGTCACACGTGCGCTCCTGCTTGTAGGTTTGCCCTCTGACAGGAAGGAAATGCCACCTGACCGCAAAGACATACTTGGTGCAGATTAGCAATTGTTTCTTGGGGCAGGTCGCTGGGGTTCGTGTCAGGCTTTACAAAAGGCACCCTGATGGTTCATTTAGTTTGTAAACTATGCCAGCAGTTAATGCCTGTCAAGCACCAGGGCTAGATTATATCCGGGAAAGAACACGGAGCTTTAAATTCCCTGGTTTGCAGCCGTTCTCTTTCAAAGAATGGCATTTTTCCCTGTGCGTAGCAATGAATCCAGCACATGTTTTTAAAAAGGTTTGTTTTTTCTTCAAGTTTTTGTAAGACTTCTCTTGTTGCGTTAAAGTAGAGGAGTCCTGGGTTTTTGGGAGGTGGGAGTAGGGATGTTACATTTATTTTCCCTGAGAAATCTGAGAGGAAGCCATTAAGGAATGAAGCAAAATGATAATAATAATAACGAAGCAAACAGAATAAAGCTAGGAAAGCTTTCTGCAAAGTCCAAGATGTTGGACTTTGCTCAGACTATCAGCATTCCAACCATACCAAACTTCCTTCATCCTCTTTTCTGGCCGGGACCCTTCTGGACTCAGACTTTACCCTTTTTTCTCTGGCCAGGTGAGCTCTTTTTTCGTCCTTTACTTGCTTCCCACCCTTTCCGTGTGTGCCCAGGTGCTCCGAGGGTCACATTGCAGGGCAGGGCGGGCTGGCACAGCACCACCGGATGGCACAGCATCCCTGGATCCCTGACAGCAGTATCCAAACTTCCGTACCTCTAGGAGAATTTCTAGCGTGTGATCTCTAGGTGGAGCCTCCTATCACCCAGTTCCTCTCGGAAAGCAGGAGACGAGATATTTTCCCACTGACTCTCTGGAGTGTGTTTTTCAGACCACGTTTTTGGCCTTTCTGGAGGTAAATGTCTGCTGGCTTGGAAAACTGTTCTGCGTCAGGTGGAGGAGAAATAATTGCTGGGTATGCAGTGCCTCTCAGGTCTGAGGCACTTCTGCACAGATCAGGTAGACAATTAAAGAATCTAGTTTTTGGTAAGCTGATTTATTAACCTCTCCAAAGACTTAACTCAGTTATTCTGGAAAGAGAAATGTTAATTTTCAGGTTTTTGTGTACCTAGATAAAAACTATGAAATTAATATTACGAAATATTATATTTTTAATACTCAGTAGAAGATTTACATTCTTATCAAAAACAGCTTGAAGCTGATAGTGCTGGCTGACTTGTTAGAAACACAAATGTACTCCTTTGCTCCCTAGAACGACCACTATCAAAGGATACCAAGATAAAAAGAGACACAACCATCCACGGAGAGAGGGTGACAGAACCTGGAGCTTTCCCACTGCCTGTAATCTCTTCCTGACTGCAGAGAGAAGTCTCCAGTGGCTTGGAGGAGTAAGTTACCTGACCACAGCAATGTGAGAGGAAAGCAGAGAGCCTTTCTGGGCTGGAGAGGATGAGACCCTACAATAACTCACTGATTTTTCAGTATTTTGTTCCTGCTTCCAAATAGGAGCTTATAAGATCTTTTCTGAACCTGTTGTGTTTTTTTTTTTGGGGGGGTTTTGGTTTGGTTTGGTGTTTTGGTTTGGTTTTGTTTTTTTGGTTGGTTGTTTGTTTTTTACTGAAAGCTGATCATCTTTCCTTAAAGACTTGTCTTTACTTAAAAAGGGGCAAAACCCAAACCAAACAAAAAACCCCCAAGCTTATAAAACCCCAAATCTTATTAAAAGTAGCCAATAAACAATGGATAATTAATTACTTGGAAACGTTTTGCCATAATATCTCTCTATCTATATACATGGGGAGGTATATATGTATGTATATGTATATACATACATTTAAAAGATTTAAACTTGTAAATATTTTCAAACTTTTTCTTAGACTTGTTAGCACTACTGGTTTTAATATTAAGGCAGTTTTCTGTGAATTGTTCCGTTTTACTACTTGGGTCACTTCTGAAATCAGGTAATTCTCCTGCAACCTCTTTTCTTGCAGAGCGTAGAGGTTATTGGAAAACAGCAGATGAGAGGAGTTCACACTGGAACTTTACCTGGGAACACTGGAATATACGTGGTTCCTCACCTTCAGGTACTAACCAAGCAGTTTAGTAAGTTTTGACAGAGTTTAGTAAGTTTTGACGGAGTTTGGTAAGTTTTTATGATGTTCCCTGGCACAATATCAGTTCTGGTGCTTGGGATGCTGCTTTTACCTGCTCGAGTGGCTCGTTGTTAAACTTTTCCTAGGAGAAAAGACTTCTAATTATTTCGTATTGTTGTACTTGCTGACAAGCTCAACTCCTTGCTCGCAGCTCATCTAACAGTGAACAGCGTTTCCTCTTGCCTAATGGGTTGTAAAGTTCATTAGCTGCTTGGTTATCGGCGCCTGATAAAGGTACACTTAAATAATTATAGATTGGGAGTCAGTTCAAAAGTTTAATCGGCTTGTGATTAAAAAAAAATTGGCTTTGCTCAGTTTCCAGCTCTGTTAAACCGTTCCCTCGCAGCTTTGGCAGGGATGCCCTGTCCCTCGGAGGGCACTTGGTTGTAATTAAACCTCCTTTCAGAGCACCTCGTGTGTGCCCAAAGAGCAGATGGCAGAGAGGCCGCTGTCCATGGGTTCTGGCCGTTGCCCAGCTGCCGGATAAATAGGATCAGCCTGCTTGTGGGATGGTGGAAAACGACCTTTTTTTCCTTTTTTTTCCTGTTATTATTTCGGTTGATTAACCTTCTGCTAATTGCTGGTATCCACCTCGCCCTGCGGCTCTGAGCATGTCGGGCGAAGCGCGGGGGCAAGAAGGCGGCTCGGGAGCATCCTTCCTCCCATCCCTCGGGTACCGCCAGCGCCTCCCGCGCCCTTCCCGAGCCGGGAATGTCACGGCTCGTTGTGTGCGGGAATACCGGGCATTCCCGGTGGGGATGCCTGAAATTTGCATGCATTTACATATAATGGATGTATCGCTTCACTCCTTCTACCGCGGGACCGGCCGGCGGCCCCGCGCTCCCCCTCCCATCCCCTTATCAGCTGGAAACGTTATCGGCGCTTACTTTGGATGGCTTTCCCGTAATTCCTGAGGTGGGGAAGCGTTCACCCCCCCCGCCTTCCCTTGTTTGCAGGAGCGCGTTATCAGCCTTTCCCCCGATCTTAATCGCCCGTCGCGATTTCGGTGCTTTCGCCGCCAAGTTTCCCCGCAGCGCCGGCCCGAGGCCGT
>VZTD01005736.1:3722073-3788733 GCA_013397725.1 Rhagologus leucostigma
GGGGCTGCAGTGCGTGGTGCCGCCCGGCGCCGGCGTCCCCGCCTCGGCCACGGTGCGCAAGCGGGCGGCCGCGGGGCGCTGCCAGTGCACCAGCACCGAGCCCGTGTGCGGCAGCGATGCGGTGACCTACGCCAGCCCCTGCCAGCTGCGGGCCGCCAGCCGCCGCGCGGAGAGCCTGCGGCAGCCGCCCATCATCGCCATCCAGCGCGGAGCCTGCGGGCAGGGTGAGGAAGCGCGGGGGGACGTCCCGGGGTGCGGGGGAAGCGCGGAGGTTCAGCCCCGTCGTCCTCAGCCCGGGTCGGGACGCGGGTCCCCGGCCGTGCTGCCACCGCCTCGCGGGGAGGAGGGACCGCGGAGAGGAGCCGGAGACGAGGCTTGGCCGCGGCTCAATTCGGGCGCTCCAGCTCGGCGAGAAACCGGAGCAGGAATGCTGTTTGGCCGCGGCTGCCAAGTGCCGGGGGAAAAACCTTATACTCGACTTAAACTCATCTCCCACCCCCGAGAGGTGACTCCGGGCTCGAAACTGGGGGAAACTGGTGCAAAGCCCCGGAAGCGGGTACGGATGCGGACCCGGGGCCGGCTGTGCGGCTCCAGCAAAGTTTGGAGAAGTAACTAGAGCGCGCTCCCGTCCCGGCGCTTTGTCACAGGGAAATGCCCCGGGGAATAAAGCCAGGAATGCAGGAGCCGTTCAGATGTGATGGAGCAAAGGGGTGGGCAGAGCAGGCTGCTGCCTGCCTTGGCCCGGCTTAGCAGATGCGCTCTGATTATTTAATAAAAGACTTGCTGGAAAGGGAGAACCCTATAACAGCGTGTTAAGCTCAGTCTAGAGTTTTGTGTTTGTTTTTGTTAGGGTGTTTTGAGGATGGAGATGGCTGCCGATAAGTAACAATGCGTGGCGTTTTTCCTTAAGCATTCTTTAGTTGTCGGTGTACGCAAACCGAGTGTAATGTGAGCCCTCAGAGCCGCAGGACGGATGCGAATTATTTGTAAACGGTATAAAAAGGCATTGCTGGGTTACGAAACGGTGGCTCAGCAGCTGGAGTGGCTGGGCTGAGTAGCCCGGCGAAGTGTTTGGTCTTGTAGGAGAGGTGAGTGCAGGATGTGACACACGGCGGGGCAAAACCGTGCTGGGATAAGCAGGGAATGAGCGTCACAAGATGCAGCCCCTAATACAGGCTGGATTAAACCTCTAAGCCAAGGCTGTGTATCCCTTCCAAGCCGTCCAGCACCATTAGGGGGTAATGCGTAAAAATTCGCGTAAATTAAGTCTTTATTTCTGAAGTGTAGTCACCTTTTAGTAAATTGGCGCTGTTTCAGCGAGGATTGATCCTTTTGGTATAGGTTGTATCATTTCTGGCCTTCCTTTCTTTTAAAGCACATCTTTTTCTACACTTACTGCTTTCCAGCAGAAAAACATTCTGATGTACAGCGGCTCAGTGTGTTCAGATTGGGCGAAATCCCAATCCTGTGTTACAGACCAAACTCACAGCTTTGGTGTCAACACAATCAATTTTTTGTACCCCTGGTTGTCCCCTCGGTGTCAAAGCTGTGTTGTGCTCCATGGGACGTTGCTGGCATTTGCTGACACTGGCGACAATTAAACCTTTCACGCCACAGTTTCCTCATGTCCAGTGTAAGACAATGCCTTGTGATTTTTATTCTCGATTCATGAAACCAATATTGTTTTCTCAGCCTTTTCTGCTGAACGCTTGCAGAATTGGGGCTGTGTTTGAGCTGGGAGCAATACGTGCCTCTGGTGGGGGGTACAGAAAATGCCCAGGCTGCACAGAGACCCTGTCTGGGAAAGCTCTGCTGCTGTAGATCCATCAGGAGTAATTCCAGACAATCATTTTGCCCTGTTGCACCTCTGGGACAAAAAGAAAGTGCTGGAGAAGCCAACCAGTAGCACGTGTTTATCCCTAGATGAGAGCAAACATTGCTACCAGCAAAGCTTTTTTTTCATATGTAGAGAACCTGAAATAAAAAGGGATGGAGAGTAAAGTGCTTGAATCGATGTTTTGAAAAAGCACTGCCTAATATTTGGCTCCTTAGAGTAGTTAATTTTTAATTTTACTTTGAGTTCATCCTCGGGAGTGCTTTTTCTACCTGGGGATTGAGTTGTCTTTGGCAATTTTTTTCATAGTAACACACCCATATAAATAATTTGGTCAATACAACACAATGGCCCAGGGAAATGAGGGGATGGGGATGTAGAGAAAGTGTTTGGAAAGCACTTTTTGTTGTTGTTTTTAAGCTTCAGACTATTTCAGTAGCTGGTCAAGTACAATATTATGTATATTGCTTAAAATAAAGTCAAACTTTTTGTCATATTCAATTTTCATCTCTTACAGTCCACTCCTGGTGCTGTTTTTTCGCACTTCAGTGATTCCCAGGGAATCTCTTCAAATACCAGCTGCAGTAGAGGCAGGAGCAGGTTGCTCTGGGTCTGTGTGCATAACGAGGGTATTTTCCTATGCAAAATGAACCTTAAAAAACACAAACTCTTCCCAGCAATGTCCAGCTGTGCTGTGGCCACGGGCAGCATAACAAGTGGTACCCGTCCTGTTGTGCCCTTTCCGCACCAGCCTGGACAGGGCTCCTGAGCTGCAGCTGTCACTAATGAAATCTTCCCTTTCCATCAGAGCATGAGAGATGTTGCCAGAGGATGTTCAGGCCCGCAGAGCCCGTGCTGCTGCAGCTCAGTGTGTGTTGATAGCACTGAAAAGACAAAGGCACAGAGAGAAGGTGAACATCCTCTGGGCAGAACCTGTGGCTGTGTAAGGGCGTCCCACACCCAGGAGCGAGGTCAGTGCCACGAGACCTCAGCATTCAGTGGTGAGGTTCAGCATGCTGGCAGGATGTTTTCTTTTTCTTCTGCAAATATGTTTTTGGTGGCCTTGAATCCCTCCTGCTGACCGAGGGAAGAAGGCTCAACACACAACTTCAACCACGCTTTCTTCCCTTCCTCATTTTTCCCACAAGTGCTGGCGGGCGTTTTGGGACAGTGTGCCCTTCTCTCCACATTGTGCTATTCACGCTGTAAAATGTAAACTAACCCGGATTTGTCCTTTCCCCATTAACCCGAGGAAGAAGAACATTCCTTGTGGTTGCTCTCCATTTCTAACTCTGTTCTGCCTGGTTTTGAGCTGGTTTTACATGTTTTCATATTTTTATTAGGTTTACCATGTCTAATGTGGTATCCCAGTGCCCTCAGCAGTCCTCAGCTTGCTGGCATCTGTCCCAGGTGGCTCACACTTCTGTCCCAGGCGTGCTCACACCATGATGTCATATCTGGGGTTTGATGGGAGCTCTTCTGGTTTAGGTTAAGCAGGTCCTTGCAGCTTGATTGCTTGGGGGGGAAGGCAGGGGTGAGGGGTAACTCTCAGTCTGGAAAGCCGTGTATCACTGAGGTACAGACTTGGCTACTTCATCACCTAATTTCACAGTTCTAGAGACGGTGAGGGGGAAGGAAAAAAAAATCACTCAAACTCTGTTTCTTGCAGAGTGGCTGACCGAATTTTGAAATGCACCAGGCAAAACTGCATCCAAGTGACTCTGTGTAATTATCTGGCAGGAGAAAAGGACCTCTGCGGTCAATAGCCCATTTGTCATTAACCGAGCCCTTCAAAAACAGCCTAAGAGTGAGCTCAGTGCAGCAGAGGATGGGAAGGAGATGGACCTGCCTGCATTCCTGTGCCCGTGGTGCTGATAGTGCTAATGGGCTGGCAGTGCTGAGCCTGGCAGGAATGAATAATCAGGGCAGGGAGAGAAACTCAGCCGGGAAATCTGTGAAGGTTGGGAACTCGGCCAGATATTTATCAAGAGGGAAGTTGATACTGTTGTTATGAACAAGGCTTTCAGCTGTTTCCCCAAAGATAATAGCAGGCACATGGTGGTGTTTTTATTATTATTATTATTATTAGTGTGCTGAAGAAGTGTTGGAAGACCTTGGCAGGTTACTTGGCACGTGCCAAGTCTATTAAAACTGACCCATGAGGACCAGGTTTTTAGGGTCTGGGTGCACAAATGAGCATTCCAGTGCTATTAAATTTCATCTCTCTCCCTCAGTTGCTGTTTGGGTGGTCTGAACATCATTCTCTTCTGACTTTTCCTCAGTCTATTTTGCAGCAGCAGGAGCAGGGAGGGAGGGAGAGAAGAGGCAGCTGAAGGCAATGGAAATAAATAGCAACATCTTTCCAGAAGAGAACCAATTCCCAAGTGTGGGATTGAAAATCTTTTCCAAAGCCAAGTATTCAGCTCGGAGAGGAGGCAACTGTAAGAAGTGGTTTGTCTGAAGAAGCTCACCTTTTTCCCTCTCCACATCTAGATTTCCTTCCCGGGCAGCAGGCAGTAATTTTGCAGTCTCCAGACTTCAAACAGTCAAGACAGTAAATACAGATTTGGAACAAGGGAAGATTCAATCCTTTCATCTTCTGGGCCTTGAAATTTAAAGGTACCTGTGGACTGGGCAGGAATACTTGAGGCCATGAGTAAGCAGCAGGAGTGTTGTTAAGCAGAGTTTGGAAGTGAGGGAGGCAGCATATCCCGAGCAGATTTAAGGCACTGCTGACCAAGAAATAGGAGAAGCTGGAAAATATTTTTCAAATGTGAATTTACGTGTGCTTGGAGTGAAAGAAAGCAACGTTAGAAATAGAAACTGGGGTACTGTGGAACTTAACTTGTGTTGTAAATACAGCCATTCCTCACTCCCAGAAGCTGCTGGGGCCTCTAGGATCTCTGGCTGGACTTGGCAGGGAGCCCCACTGCCTTTGTAACTGGGCCCAAGTGGATATCTGACATTATTTTGGAGGCTGTGTTCAGGATGTAGAAAAAAATACTTTATTTTGCCTTCTGGATGCAGGTCACTGTGATTCCCAAATTGGTTGTCCTGCTTGAAAGAGAAGAATGTAACTAAAAAATAACCCTCCACTGCTTTATATCAAAGGGCTGTAAAATAATTGATCTCACACTAATGGATGTTGACCTCATACCTGTAGGTAACAGGAGAGTTATAGGATCTCAAGCTTGTGAGACAGGACACAGGTGACAAGGTATTTTAAAGTTTAGTGAACTGAGAAGATCTTTGCTACCATATTTCAGCAGCTGGAGATGAATTACACAGCCAGGCAGAGCAGCTCTTGGATTTCTGGGTCAATGTCAGATACCCTGGTGCATTGATAAGGTGAAGCACAAGGCTGGAGGTCAGCTGGGTTGTGCAATTTGTTACAAGTGGTCTGCCAGGAGCTTGATTCTGGAGGAAAAAAGTGGGAAAACAAAGCAAATGTGCGTGTCACGTGCGAGCAGATGCGTTTTGCTCTGCCTTTCCTGCACAGCAGCCCTGCAGGGTGGCACCAGGCTGGTACCTGGCCCTGCCAGTGCCAGCAGTGGTGTGGCAGTGCCATTAAAACTCTGTGTGGTATTGGTTAACCAAACCTCATTCTTGTCTCTGTCACTTTTTCCCGTCAGGGTTTCTCAGTCTTTCCATTGCCTCGCTCTTGTAAAGCCTTTTTTTGGTGAGACATGGGAGAGGGATGTGCAGTGAATAGTTCCTACACCCCCTTTTGCAGAACTGCCGCTAGAAATCCCAGTGAGGCAGAGCTATGGGGGTTAAAATGTTTCTGGTAGCACTTGGATTTGCACATATTTTTGTTACCAGACAAGTGATGGATAAAATAACGCTTATTAAATCTGGTAGCCAGGCACAGAAGTTACCCAGTGGCGTAAAATTTGAAATATTTTCTGTAGCAGAGGGTAACACTAGGAGGAGCTCACAATATTTTTCCAGAGGCTGCTGTCATTGCCCCATTTCATAGACAGTGAATCTAGGGCAGCGAAAGATAAAAGAGCTTTGCTCAAGGTCAGCCAGCAGCAGAGCTGAGAGCAAACTGAGCTTTCATGAGTCTCTGCTCAGTTTTCTGCCCCTTGCCAGCACTGCTGCTCCATTTTCCATTACTTTTCTTTTCCATTACTCTATTTGTCAAACTTGCAGGCTGCAGTTTTGGCTTTGCCCTGCAAGCAGCATCGATGATCTGTCGATCTGCATCTGCAGAAAGTCCTCTTGGAGGAAGGCAGAAGCGGGTGGACCAAGCACTAGGAAGGAAGAGAAACCCAAACAAGTCTCTCCCCTCCCACCATCCCACCCCCAAAGTAAACACAACCCCCCAGGAATCTCATACTTCGGCATTTGTGGTGGTAAAGGGATGATTCACGCCTTTTTCCAGGACAGCACAGGCACTGTTTGGAATGTCTGCCCTTTCTCTATCTCTGGATAGACCTCAATTTATGAAGGTAAAGCTTGGCTAACCCTTGTTTTCTTTTGTATTCAGACACCAAAAGTGGGCAAGCAGAGGCCGCTTATAAATACGAAAAATACTCGGATGGGCCATAAAACAAAGCAGAATAGGTGTGTGGATAAAAATATCACTATTTAAATAGCTACTGTTGACTGGAGGGCAGTGAATATAATAATTGGAACTCTAAATATCTTCGGAAAATGCGTACTTGACAGAGTGAAATGGAAGCCTGCTCTCCCTTCAACCTTCCTTGAGGAACTACGGGAGCAGCAGGGCGCTGTGTGACAGTGGCTGCCTCACCAGCCGCACTGCCGCCTCCTTGCTGCACCTCTCCAAGCAGAGTGGCAGAAGGAACATCCACGTTACTCCAGGTTCATTTCCCAGCCACTCACTGGTTTCTCATGTCTGCATTGTAACAAATCTGGGTGGTCTTGGAGTGATTCTTGAGACAGATGTAGGAAATACTGCCAAAGGCTGACAGATTTTTCAGGCTGTTGAGGCTTTTGCAATACAGTTATGCTGGGTTCATGTATTGTACAATTACAGCACCCCAGAGTAGGAGCAGTGTATGTTTTATTGCTGTTCTGAGGGTTTTCTGTATGTTTTCCTATAGATTTGATCCTTATTTGTATCAACTCCATGTCACTCTTAAGTCCTGCCACAGCAAAGTGGTGAAATCAATGCCTTCTCCAGCTGCAGAAAAGCAGCATCTTAGGAAGCTTTTTATAGGCTTTCCCCTTAAGAAGGTTTTTTTTTAGGTTAGAGAAGTTTAAGAAGCATGAAAACAAGAACTTGTTTCTATTCCCTGGTGTCTTCATACCAGGGTTCCTGGAAGTTGAAGCTGAGTCCCTCTTAAGCGAGGATTTCTTCTGAAGATGCAGTGTGAAAGTTTCTCACATACTTAAAATGAGATCTTAATGGGGTTATAATTTTAGGAGGAATTCTCAAGATCAGACAGCTGCTGGTTACATGTGGGATATAGGAATTACCACATCGTTGGTACTTAATGGGCGTTTTGAGGTTATTTTGCTGGTTCTCTGCCTGTAGTGAGCTGGAGCTGGGAGGTAAAGCAGGGTGATGACCCCACTTGGAAGGGACGCAGACTGAGCAGGGCTGGAAAAAAGGAGAGGAGAAATTATTCCTGACTCATCTGTTGTATTTTCAGCCTTCTGCAGAGAAGAGAATACGTCCGCTTTAACCTGTTGGCTGAAATATTCTGTTCCTCTGTCTGCAGGAAGTGGGGCAGACTCTTTTCCACAACTACCTGACTTACATTTCTTAGTGTTTCCAGCTCAGACAGGGCTGCTGTTAGTGACATTTTCGAGCTCAGCACTCTTTGCCCTTGTCCTGAATTGCTCTTCACCTTTATTCCGTGCGTCTGAGCATCTCCCTGCACTCTGCCTGCCCTGCTCGTGCCACGCCTGGTGCCCGTGCAGGGCACTGCCAGCACTGCTGGCACGGCCACCGGAGCCCTGTGCCTTTGTCAGAGGGCTCCTGGCTCCCAGTTAATTTGTCATCTCGATGAGCCCCCGCTCAGCGCTGTGTTAATATGGCAGTGCTGCTGCGGGAACAGCGTGTTCCTGCTCCCAGGGCTGCGCTCCTCCTTCCCGGGGCTCCGGGCCTGCCTGTTTATGCACAAGCTGGGCTTCCTCCCACCTCACGGCTGCTGTTTACAGAAGGAATTGCAGTTTCCTGTTGTTTTAGATGGAGCTGTGGCTCCTCTCTGGATTCCTGCCCTCCCTGCTGACACCCAGTTGCTTTTGAGCCTCATCAGCTCGAGAGTCTGGTGGCTTTTGCTCAGTGCTGCTATAACTGTGAGTCTGTTTTGCAGGGGCAGCCGGTGCACTTGGTTTATAAAGGAATTTCTGGCATTCCTGAGAGTTTTTATATACATATTTTCTCCCTGTGAAGTTCTGCAAGGGCTGCTAAAGCCTGAGACTGTTCCAATCAGATAAAATAGGAGTTATGCCCATTTTAGAGATAAATCTAAGACACTAAAGCACAAATTGCTTTTCACAAGTTGCATGGAGACTGAGTAACATGGCTTGGACCAAGATGCACCCATCCAGGGCGTTCCTCCTTTGCAGAACTTTCCAACCCTCTGACCTGTAGTAATTCAGCAGCTGAGTTTGGTAACAAAGATGTTCCGAGTCTGATTAACTTCCCACTTATTCTGCCTTGTAGATAAGTGGTAGGAAAAGTTCCTGTTTGGCTAAAAATGTAAGTGTAAATCTGAAATTATATAGGAACTTCCTAGAGGAAAGCTGTGGGCATGTTACATGAGCAATTTGCCCGTTGACCATTTTCAGTGGCAAGAACATCCTGAGCTGCCTTGGTACTGGATGCCAAAGAGGTCTGATTCCCACTAAGAAAGAAGCTGGGCAAAAGAGGTTGGACCAACGTTCTCTGAAGGCTTTGCTTTACAATTTCATTATCTTCTAATACTTTTTGTTGTTGTTTTCTTGTTTTATAAACACACAGGATCTATTTGCGTGTATTTCTCCCCATATAGCCTGATGATTCTTACTATCACAGAGTGGTTTGGGTTGGAAGGGACCTTAAAGACCATGTCACTCCAACCCCTGCCATGGGCAGGGACACCTTCCACTATCCCAGGTTGCTCCATGCCCTGTCCAACCTGTTCTTGGACACTGGCAGGGATGGGACGTCAGATATTGGTAGCGTTCTTGTGTTGCCAATATCTGCTTTTACTTATCCCTGCAATTGGATTCTCAATACCTTTCCCTTTTAAGCTCTGCTCAGGGCAAGCATTAATTTGTGGCCAGTAGTGAATGAGTAGAGTATCAATTAAAACGTGAAATTTTTTCACCTTCCTTTTGTTACTCAAATGTGCTTTTGTTATATGAGCAACCACACATTGGTCTGAAAACTGCCCTGTGTTACCATTAATTTGAGAGCTGTTCTGTTCTATGAACTTTGTGTAGATTCCCTGTTTTGTTTAGCTTGGCAGCTCTTTTGGGTTTGTTTAAAATCGGTGATTAAAATGAATGGCTTTATGCTTTTGGATTAGCAGGGAAAATACGAAGTCCTTGTTGAAGGCTGCCAAGAAAGAATTGATCATCTAAATATTATGATGATGAAAATGGACTTCAGTTTCCCTTTGCACGTGTGCATTTATGCCAAATAGCAATTTTACTTAAAATCCTTGCTTTAGTCTTGCAGTGGTTCTCGCTGCAGGAAATATTTTAAGTGAAGACCAGATTTGTGCAGTTTACTGTTTGGAAAGATTTCAAGCATTTTATTCTACCATTATTTAGGGCTATGAAAATATTTTTTTGCTTTTAGGGATGTCACAGTAATACAGACCTTCCTCCCAGAAATCTGTGAAGTGTCTTGAGTTTCTCCATGGATTACACAGGCGGAAAAATAACTGATGCAATAGCATCTCTATTAACAAGGAGCTGTGGTTTAAAACTCTCAAAATTCCCTCCAA
This sequence comes from Rhagologus leucostigma, assembly GCA_013397725.1. Taxonomy (NCBI): domain Eukaryota; kingdom Metazoa; phylum Chordata; class Aves; order Passeriformes; genus Rhagologus; species Rhagologus leucostigma. Next base: position 3,731,821 of record VZTD01005736.1, read on the forward strand.
TGACCTAAGAGCTGCTCTTGAGCAAATTGCCTGTGACACGTAGAATGTTGTTTCTTATTTTCTTAGTGTTTTTCATTGCGTAATACCCTTTTTTTGGTGAATTACACAATTTATCCTTGAATAGGAAGTGGAATATTTAGGCTTGCAGTTTTCTGTAATTTAAAAAAAGAACGTGTGGCAGCAGATTCCCACACGTTTTCTTTGTCTCTCTCCAGCAGGGCTTGCTGATCCCCCTGTTTTCAGTGTGAGCCGAGCACCTTTGCTGGAGTTTTTTTTGTCTCCATAGTCAGAGGTTTGAACGTTTTTTATATGGCATGAATGGAAGTTTGTACAAACACCAGCGGCTGGAGTTTTGTTTGGGAGGGTGGAAGTTCTCCAAGCAAAACTTGGTTTGTGGTTTGTGTCAGTAGTCACCGGTTCTGGCAGCCCAGAGGTTTCGTGAGTGCTGGAGCTCTTTTGGTTTCGTTCTGCAGAGAATCCCAAACCCAAGCTGTGCTTTCAAACTCTCGTGTGTGTCTAAACATGCTGTTAAGCGAGTGGTGAGTGCAGGAGGAAAGAATCACCTATTTTCAGCAGCCTGGGTAGTTTAATATCTTTAGTTATCCCATAAACTTCAGCCCTTCAGTGAGGGTGGAAGGGAAAGACTTGCTGGGATGTGCCTTTTTTCCCTGTCTTTGTGTCTAAAAGTCCCACTGAAGGGGGTAATTGTGTTGGTTCTAACTTCAGTCAGTGAGAAGGTCCTGATGAAGGAGAGCAGAACCCCCTCTTTTGAAAAGGGGAAAACAGGTGAAAACTAGATGGGGGAAAGCCCCATGTCTGACTGAGATGTGCCCAAAGCTCTGTTTGAAGACCTGCTCTCTTCTCTATGCCAAGAGAAGCAGTCACGGCTCTCCCAACAGAAGAGGAGAGGTCTCTTCGGTGAGATTTCTATCTCCAAAGCACCTCTTCAGTTTAGCTCAAAACAACCACCAAAAGCAGCGTGTGTGAGCTGTGAGCATCACGGCATCGGTGCCACTTTGAATAATGACCTAACCACAACCCAGATCTTAATTTGCTTTTTGGCTCCTCTTTGTGGAACCAAATTACTTCAGTTGTTTACAGCTGGGTGTGCTTTTTCTCGTGGCTGGGTACTCTGTCTTGCTCTCCTAGCAGTCTGTTTACTGATTATTAGCCCTGTTAATGGTTAATGCCAGTTGGCAGAGATTTACCTTTTCATTTTGGGGCTGGCAGCCAGCACACCTTTGAAGTCCTTGAAGAATTAGCTGCCTTGGGAGTTCTTCATGCTGTAACCTGTTTATTTATTTTTTTTTCTCATTAACAGAACTCACAACAATCATCTTTATAATGTCATTAATAAAGGTTTCTTAGCCGTGCTCATGGGCATTTAGGTCATTGTGCAATGGTTAAAATAAAAATGTTACAAAACACAATAATCACAGCATATAAATAGACAGACGAGCAGTCTGGGAAGATTTGAACGTCAGAGCCTGAAGGTATTTAGGAACTAGAGCTTTATTCAAGCCCAACTCTCAATGATTTAAAAACAAACCAAAACAACACCACCCCCACCCAAAAAAAAAAATCCCCCCAGACCAAAACCCAAAACATAAATTTTCTGCTAAGGCCCTGAGCTATTGGTACAGCTGGAAAATAAATGTGTAAGAGAGAAGAGGAAAGTAGATCTGGTGAAGTTCTCAGTTTCACTGCTGTCCTCTGCAGTGGCTGGTGATGGCTGGAAACTGCCCTGTGGTGGTGGAGGAATGAGCATCTTCTCGTATTAAATTCGTAATGTTGGTGTTTCTACGGCCATTCAGGCTTCCACAGAGTGGTTTGTGCCTAGGTTCAAATCTTAGATAAAATTTCACACAGGGATGATTTCTTGTAGGAAAGATCAGTGCACTTCTCAGCTCCCTGTGTGTGGCTCAGTAATCCCAAAGAGCAATTAGCTGTGGGGAGCATTAAGTATATGCATAATATGCAAATGATATGCATGCTCATTTTGGTCTCGTTTTTTGCCCCCCGTTATTCTTTATCTCAGTGAGAGAAGAAATTTTCAATGTACTATTACTTCTACTACAGCCTTCAGGATTTATGTCATCATGAGATGGTAAAGACCAGTAAGACCCGTTCACAGGAATCTTTTTGCCAACAGTCGTCAATGAATTCACCAGAATTAGTGCTTTGACTGTTGTTTATTTGCTTTAAAAAGGTATGTTTTCCATTTTAACGGGCAGTGGTTCAAGAGCTGTTGCAAAACTGTGTTACACAATGCAGGAATTCCTAATACATAAGCAATAGGCAGGCGTGGCCAGCTGCTGTGAGCTTTTTGGGTCAGTGTGCCATGAATTAGTATTTATTATCTAACTTTTCTGAAGTAGGAAGTTCTGAACTTTTTTTTTCGCTCCACAGTTTAGTTTGGGACTGCATGAGGAGGTGGATTATGCACAAAATACTGTTGCCTCTGAAGTCCTGGCTTTTCTAGGCTCCAGTTCCAAGGGAAGGCAGCTCTGAGGTGAAGTATTAGCAGTCTCACCATGTGCAGCCTGGGCACCCTTTTTCTTCTTCAATGGCTAAAAGCAAAAAAGATTGAAGGCATAAAAAAAAGCTGTGCTTTTCCTGTGCAGTTCCCTCATCCGTGGAGCTCTTTTTTTTTTTTTTCCCCCAAGGGCAGGATGTGACCTTTGGATGTCTACAGCATTGCAGCTGAGATGAAATCATTTTATAAGCAGTGATCACAAAGTATATCGATGGATGCAGCAGTGCCCCATGGCATTTCAGTCTAGTACCACGTTAATCCCATCTGATAATCTGTCCAAGCACCTATTTAATACAAGTGGATAATTCCAAACTGCATTTCTTATTGTAGCAGTTTTCCAAAACTATCCCCGTTATAATTGCCAGCTTTACAACAATGGCGTGACTTGTTTGATACCAAATGTTTCTAGTAGGGAATATAAACCCTTCGGTAAATTGATATTTCTCAGTCAGCAAGCCCTTATGCCTCTCTGGGGTGAAAGCCCAAGGGCAACAGCTCATGTGTAAATCAGAAAGCACTGAATACTCTTGAGGAAGAGAGTAGGTGAGGACAAAAGTTTCCTGATCGATGTTGCTGCTTCACAAAGCAGATAAACATTTCCGAAACCGCACAGCGGATTTTGTGGTTACTGCTGCGGCTGCTGCTGGTGACTGGCTGCATTTAAAAGCCCTTGAGATGTTTGACAGGGTGTAAATAGGAAAAAAACCTGTTCTTGGGTGACAGATAGCGTTTGGGTAAAGCATGCACCCGTCTCATGAGGGCAGCGTGTGCTGGTTGGCGTTGGGAAGTCACCTGGAGCATGTTTGCCCCTGAATCAAACCGGTGTCTGGCTAGCGTTAAAAGCAGTGGCATTTCGTTCCCAAATCATTATTGCCTCCAGTGTGTACTTAAAAATTTGCGTGGTTTTCCACTCTGGTTTTTCCAAAAGCAAAGGGCATTCGGGGTTTTTGGTATTGGGATGGTTTTATGGGATAGTCCTTGGTGTCCTGCGATTCTGCAAATAAATCGTCCTCTTACACCGTCAAAGGCACTTACAGCATCCACAAGCTGCTTATTGCTTTAATCTCTGCACGGATTTAGAAGCCAAATGGCAGAGGTGGATGGGAGCAGCACAGCACATTAATACTCCTCTGGAAGTCTGTTACAGGCTTGGCTTGTGCCTGTATAGCGTGAGATGGGTGCACCAGATAAAACTGAAGTGAAAACAAAGGGTGTTTCTCGCCTCTGAGGGAATACAAAATAACTCTTTGGGGTGTTCCCAATTTGCATAGCTGCTCTCGGTTTTAAAAAGGAATGTTTTGCCCCTGCACTGCTCGAGAAGGAGAAGCTGTGCCAGAATCGTGAGTTTTTCCCCGAGATTTTTAGACATCTCTTGTGCAGACAGGTTTTCTGTTGGCCACAATGGGAGTTGGGTATCCAGTTGCTTTTGAAAATCCCACTGGCCCCTGCTGAATACTCAGTGGCCATGAGCTTTTGTTACGGCACTGCCCAGGAATGCAGAGCTTTGTGGTCCCATTGTGTTGTTATATCTATTTTATAGCCCTGGGGGTGGCTCAGTAACTCCAAAGCAGGGTGGGATCCACCCCTCCACGGAGCTGATGGACCTCAGGGGGCATCAGTGGAAAGGATGCCTTGAGTATGGCTGTGTGGAGGGTGTGGAAGGTGCTTCCACGTGTAGGTGCCAGGCAGAGGCTGCTGGGTCAGGCAGTGTGGGGACACTGGTGGGACAGGAAGCCCAACCTTGTAGCCGAGTTAAGCTTTCTCAGCAGCTGCTGAGGGCTTGCACTGGGGTCAGGACCTCAGTGTCCTCAGCATTTTACAAATGCAGCAGCCTGAGACTTCAAAAACCTCCAAGAAGGCGTATTTTGGCAGAGGAACAGAGCTCGTTTGTTTAATCTGAGAAGACCATACAAGCTAAGTAGACCATCCAGAAAAGGAGAGCAGCAGTGGAGGCATCTGAGTACAAAATCCCTTTCACAAAGGGAGAGTGGGCAGTGCAGACAGGGAATAAACCCTGTGCTCCTCCAGGGCCTCATCCCTGGGCACCACAGAGGGATGAGCCCATGCTGCCCCATGGCCCAGTGGGGTGCACTCCAGACCAGGAGGGTTCATGGATCATTTTTCCTAAGGATAAAGCACTCTGCCTCTGTGCAGAGAGGCAGGAGGGAAATCTAGGGCCAGGAGTCCTGCTGCAGATGACTTTTAAGGAAGGGAAAGATACCCACTCAGAGCTTTTTTTAATTCAGGTGTTTTGCAATGACCCTCCCGCAGTCACTTGAAGAACTCATGACATGTCCTCTGTTTCTATTTCAGGCCAAGAACACCCGAACAGCCTGAGGCACAAATACAACTTTATTGCAGATGTGGTGGAGAAGATCGCTCCTGCTGTGGTTCACATTGAATTATTTCGCAAGTAAACAAGATGCCCAGTCTTGATTTTTTTTTTTTTTGTATTCTTGGAAACAGCATGCCAGAAATGTTGATTGATGCTATGAAATAGCAAAGAGGTTTTGAGATAATAAATATTTGTCATGCTTAAGAATTAAGGATAATTTAAGAGTCATGGAAAAAAAAATTAGTTGGACTAATGGATGTGCTTTATCTTCTTAATGAGAGTAACAGCAGATAGCTTAAGACATTAAAACTCACCAAACTCCTTTTGGCTGTGTGTTATTTGAAGTGATTTGTGACCTTTCAGCTTTTTTGCAGCAGTAAACGTTTTATTGCCCTTGTCTTTTAGACTCCCTTTCTCCAAGAGGGAGGTTCCTGTTGCCAGTGGTTCGGGGTTCATTGTCTCTGAAGATGGGCTGATAGTGACCAACGCCCACGTGGTCACCAACAAGAACCGGGTGAAGGTGGAGCTGAAGAACGGGGAGACTTACGAAGCTAAAATTAAAGATGTGGATGAAAAGTCAGACATTGCACTAATTAAAATAGATTCTCAGGTGAGTCGTTAAAGCAAGACACATTTTATTCCTCTAATTTAGCATGCTCCTTTCTGAAAATGATTGCTGATTTTCAGGTTTGAAGGAAAAAACAAGTGGTTTACTGGGCTGGGTTGTAGAGACCATATGAACTAGGTGGATACACATTTTTAAAAGCTGATGTTGTGGGTGGTAGTGGTTAATTTTGTCACCTCTCAGTGTAGTGTAAGTATTACACAGCACTTTTTTATGCATCCTCAAAATAAAAAACAACACCCCAGTTTGCTGGCTGGTTTGCACACACTTTATCTGATACAGCTCTATCTCAGAGAAGAAATGGGGGTGTTTTGCTTGTGTTAGTCTGTCTTGAGTGCCTGTACTGAAGCCACAAATTGCTTTTAGAGGATACATTTGTCCCTCACTGATATAGATATTAAAATGGAAAATATCTTGGGGAGCATCTTGAACATGGAAATTAAGCCGGCTTGGAAAGATGAGTTTACACTGCGAGTGGTTTTCTGAGCAGCTTCCCATCCCTGCTCTTCCTCCATATCAAATGTTCCTCTGTCAGCGTTATTGTGCCTCCTGCCACAGCAGAAAAGCTGTCAGGAGGTTCTGCACACGTAGCAAGCGGAATATTGTGTGGAAATGCTGCGTAATGGAGATGCAACGAGCTGAGTGTGGCTGTTTGGGGTGCTGCTCGTGTTGGCTCCCCTCGTTTGGTCTGTCAGTCAATGACCTCCAAGTTTAACGGGCAAGAACATTTCATTTGAAACACATGACTCAAAAATGAGTAGATCTTGCAGTGTTGCTTTAGTTCAGACCTATTCCCCAGTGAGGTCAGAAGTGTTTGTGCCAGAGTTCATGACTAAGTCAGGCGCCTAACGCAGAGCTCTTGGATGACCCGAGGTATGAAGTGCTCCTGCTGCTCCCTTGCCACCTTTATCATTTAAAAGGTTTTTCTTTTTCTTTTTTAAAAGCTTCTTAACAGCAACCAGGCAGAAAAACTGAACAGTACCACGATGGTTTTGCTATGTTGTTTTTTCTCTGTTTCCATGGGGTCGCTTATTTTCTCATTTTTATCTTAAAATAAGCAAAAGCAGTAACAAAGCAAAGGGAAAGATCCCCAGGATGAGCACTGGCAGCATTAGGATGAGCAGGATGTGGCAGGGAGTGAAAGGCAGCTGGAAAAGTGCAAGCTGGAGTTCTGAGAAGAGAGGTGGCAGTCAGAGAGGAGCCACTGAACTGATGCAATAGATCATTTTGAGGACTTAGGAAAAGAGCAGACATGGAGGTTGAGTGTTATTTGATACCCTGAGGAAATGGCTCCAGGTTGCCCTGGGAAGCTGCTTGCGGGATGGGAGAACCTGGAAGTCTGGAAGCAGCTTGGAAAGAAGATAATGCAGCCAGATGAGCTGCTTGTGGTGGAAACCACTGCTCAGCAGGGCTGGAATTGGTCTGACATACCCTTGGAAGCATCTTATCAGCTGTACAACCCAGTACCTTGCGTGTTGTTCTCCTCCTGGCCTCTCCCATTGCAGCTCAGGATAATTTTGAGAAGACTTGGGAAAAATTTAGTGGGATGAGACACCCAGATTTCCAGCCAGCTCTGGTAACATGGCACCAGGAAATCCCAGCCCAAGGTGGGGCCTGAGGCACCTCTGTTCACTGGGCAGGTGTTGCTTTGCATTTGAGAATTAACACAATATTTTATGTGTTCACAAAAAAAAGTTAAAATGGAAACACAGCTGAGAAATTGATTCTCAGACTGAACTTTTATGGGACATTTTTATATACCCTCTCAAGTTCGGTGTTTGAGCTTTCCTTTTTGCACTGAAACGCCTTGCAGTCATCCAGACACATAAAAGACCTTTTTAAATCACACAGGTAATAATTTCTTGAATTTAAAATGTATTTGCTGGCTAAAGAAGTCAGCAGGATGGTACAAATGACCCTTTAAAAGTCTGGATATGGCATGAAAACCATCCCTAAGAATTTTTCTGAAGTAAAAGTTGAAGTTCTTAAATTGGAATAAGTTATTTGAAGGTGACGTCAAAGATGCAGAAGGGTTTTTTTCTTCTTTTTTTTTGTGTGGCATGCTAAGGCAGGATCTGAAGGGTGAAGAATGCTTCGTGGTTAGGAACAGAGCTGGGCTTCCGTAGGGGCTCGGGCTGTCAGCTGGTATTCCTAAAGCTGTTCAGATTTTGCAGCAGCCTGAATGCTGTTTTGCTTTAAGGTGTGAACACCTGGTCAGAGACATTACTAGAGCTAATTTGGCTTTGCTGAGTGCAATAGGAAGTGGAGGAGGTTGGTAAAATCTGGGCACCGGTAAGGATGAACCGTTTCCCTGATTAAATTCTTCTCTGTGGAAAAACATCTTGCAGTCAATGAGGAACAGAAACCTTGGAGCAGTTGTTCCAATCCTAAAATGTGCTTGTTTTTACAGTCTGTAAAAGAGAGCAACAGTGTTTCTCATGTCTGTAGTGACACAGAGCAGTTTGCTGGAGTGCTGAAAGTAGGAAGTAAGATTGGAATCGATGTGGTAGCCATGAATCCAATCTAAATATCCTTCCAAATGCAAGGAGGAGACCACAGCACTAGAAAGGAACAGTGCAGTTGCAGACAATTTGGATACGAGCATGCAAAATTTGTAAGACTTTCCTAGAAAAAATTGGATTTTGGCAGCATAGGCAGGAACTGGTGAAATAAATAATCTGTCCTGCGTGGCACGTGTGATACTGCAGCGAGTGTGAAACCCATCAAAACTATTGCACAACACTCCAAAGGGAGAAGTTGCTGTTCTGCTGGCAGAGCTGGACTGTGGGATTCATCTCAAGGCAAATAACTACCTTGTTAAATCAGAATGTGTGATACAGCTGCTGAAAAATAAACACCAGCAGGAGGGGAGGAAATTTCAGGGTGGTTTAATGGACAATGTCAGGGTTAATGGGAGGCAGAATCATAAAAGAACCCAACCCAAATGGAAACTGGAAGCCCAAAGTAGTGGAAGGTGGAGGGGGCTTTTGCCTGGAGACCCCTTTCACCCCTGGATATTGAACTCTGTCTGCAAAAATGATGTCTGTGGTTTGGCACTGAAGGGAGGAGCATGGTGAATGGCTTTATTTTGAGGTGTTTCTTCTTTCTACGTGCCTAAAAACCAGCCATGAGACACGGACTCTGAAATCACACCTGTGTCGTGGAATACATGCCAGGTCCTGAAGATTTTTATTCCTCAGTGTGGCCAGTTCCTGGTTCTTTATCCCAGACAGGATCTGGCACTGTGTGGTGCAGCAGTGGTGGGGTTGTGACCCAGCTCTTAATTTGTGGCAGCATTTCATCCCCTCAGCTGAAACCTTCAGCTTAAGGTTTCTCCCGCATCTTATTAATAAACACTTAGTTTGACACTTTTAAATCAACAAGACCTCCTGCCCTCATTCCTCTGGTGGTTTCCTGAGGCAACGAGCGTCTGCATCTTTGTGGTCAGAGGGGATTTGCTTTTTTTCCCCGTGTGTACAAACTGGAGGAGGCAGGAAACCAAACTTTCCTGTTTATGCATCAATATTTTAATAGCCCACGTTTTGAAAAAAAAACCTACTTGGATACCAGATGTAAGTGGCTTTTCTAAGATGCTATTTCACTTTGAAATCTGTCGCTGGGTAATACGTTGCTTCCTCTCAAGAGCCTGAAGAAGCCCACATATTGCTTCCAGAAGCCTTCAGGACCCATAGAAATGAAATAACTTGTAAAAAGCTTGGATCTTAACTACTGTTTATTCATCAATTTAGGCAGCAGTGGTTTCCTGACATCTTCAGCTCCTAGTAGCCCTCACTGCGGGGACAATGTGCTGGTCCAGCTTCCCATGCAGCAAAATACTCACACATCTCCAGGGTGGGTCTGCCAGCACCAGCATTTTTTTAATTACTCTTTTTATTTTATTTAATTTTTTTTTTAATTGTAATTTCATTTGTATTTTATTTTTAAGGGAGAACAGCAATCTCTTGCCAGGCAATTGAAAACCTGGTGACATATCAAAACAACACTTCATCCTTCTTTTTTTTTTCCTGCAAGCTTCCCATGCTCCATATTTAGATAGGGAGACTCAGTTTTGCTTTTCTAACTATAGATGAAATAGTTTTGGAGGCTTGTAATGCGTTCAGCTTGGATTTTTCATTTTCTTTGGCTCTCTGTCAAGCAGTTTCTAGATTGTGGATGATATCGTACATTTTTATATGCTCGTGGCTGGTGTTTTTATTTTGCCGTAACGTATTCTGAAAGCTGAATATTTGCATTAGTCAGAACAGAAATGCAGTTCCCAGGATAGTTACATGTTTTGCCAGAGTTACACTTAGAGCTGAATTAGTGTTCCACAGCAGCTTCTGTGTCTTTCCCACCTAAAAATAAAAGGCTTGAAGGAGATCTGTTGCTGGTTAACACAAACTGAACTCAGAACTTTTGTCTCCTCTTCATCCGTTTATTGAACTGCAAAGTGCTTCCTGCAAATTCCTGACTTTCCATCCGCAAATGAGGGGGATTACAGAACAGAGGAGGGATTTACTTGCTTTCTGTGCCAGCATAGAGACACATTCACTTATTTCATGGATGAAAAGGCTCAAACCAAAACACCTCCTGGTTATGGCTGCCTGTCTCTTGGTTTCCATTGCCCTGTGGCAGTGGCTGTGCCCGGTGGTGGCTTTGTGCTTCCCCCTCTTTTAGTTTTCGAGCTGTTTTATTCAGGTTTCACTTATTTTACGTGACTCAAGTTATGCTGCTCAAGTACATCAGGTGAACACCTGTGCTGGCCGTGCTGGGGCTGCACCTTGAGTCCTGGGGGCAGTTTGGGCCCCTCGCTGCAAGAAGGACTTTGAGGGGCTGGAGCGTGGCCAGGGAAGGGAACGGAGCTGGGAGGGGGCTGGAGCCCCAGGAGCAGCTGAGGGAGCTGGGAAAGGGGCTCAGGCTGGAGAAAAGGAGGCTCAGGGGGGACCTTGTGGCTCTGCACAACTCCCTGACAGGAGGGGGCAGCCGGGGGGGGCGGGCTCTGCTCACAGGGAACAGGGACAGGAGGAGAAGAGACTCAAGCTGTGCCAGGGGACGCTCAGGTTAGATATTGGGATAAATTTCTTCCTAGAAGCTCAGTGTTGGAATCCTCATTCCTGGAGGGATTTAAAAGCTGTGTGGATGTAGCACTTGGGGACATGGGTTAGTGGTGGCCTTGGCAGTGCCGGGTTAATGGTTGCACTGAATAATTTTAGAGGTCTTTTCCAACCGAAATGATTCCATGTTTCTGTGATTCCCTCTGGCTCCTGGCTGATGGTGCTGATCTCCACCTCTCCTGTTCTCTCGTGCCACAATAGCTGCGTCCTATTGTTGGATGGAGCCATTTCTTGTGGTGGTGTGCAGCTCTCCACGTCGTGGGAGTTGTGTTTATCCAGGGTTTGAGTCAAATCCCTATATAAAAACGTCTGAAGCCCTTTGGGATGCGAAAGGCTTAAAATATTAACCCTAATTAATGGCTCCTTCTCTGGCTGGGTGTAAACAGTGAGTCATGTGCCACTTAGGGGTTTGCATGTTTAGTCCTATTTCTGTGTGCTTGCAGAACGCCTGCCTGCAGATTTGTTTTATTGAGTAAACACGGATCTAGCAGAGCCCCAAGGCTTCATCAAAAGAAGAATTAGAAAAGACAGGGGTAGGAGAGACATTCTCTGTTGCCCAAAGCCTTGCAGTGAGTCACGGGGAGAGCTGGGTTTGGGTGCTGGGTGTTCCTGGCTCCCTGCTGGTTGTGCTGCAAGGCACGGTCCTTTGCCCGGCAGTGTTAATTAACTGCTGTAGCAAACCTGTAGTTAAAACAGGAGAATCACGAGTTGGAGTGGTGGCTATGTCATCCTGACGGCCATCAGACATTATGTAGAAATTGAAGAATGCACATTTATTAAGTATAGTTATTAAGGGCCCTGAGCTCATGCTCATCTTACAAGGATTCCTGGACTTCCTCGGGATGAGCTCGCCAGTGGAAGGGTGTGAGGGCACAGAGAGGGTGTTCTGACACGATCCTGGTTACAACACTGCCATAAATGCCTGCCTGGCATTGCCAGTGCTCTTCTTGAGGACTGCAGAAGGATGTTTTTCCCACTCCATCATAAGGTTTTGATAGGTTTTATACTGGTTTCGTTTCAGAATCACGTGTTCAATTTAAAGAAATACTTTTTTTGTTTGTTTTTGGTTTTTTATAACGGAAAATTTAATACTGACTGTGGCAATGTTTTAAGCTATTTTAGAGAGAGCCCCCCAAGTTTAAAGCCACTACAACACATATATTCATCATAACCAATTCTTCATGGCATTGCTTTGTATATATAAAAATATATTTACGTGAGTGCTGTCAGTGTGCTCTGCCCCACACCATGAAATCACAAGGAACACAGGACACGTTTTCCGAAGCTGTGTTTCATAACATGTGCAGGACAAGGCAGTTTTTGCAATGGATTTATGTTTCTAGCAAGGGAAAGGTTAGCCAGACTTTCCAGAAGGCATGTTGAATCACAGGGGTGACCTGCAGCCAATCCATCCAGCATCAGAGTTTAAACTGAAGCCTGGCTAGTATAGGCACAGGCCTCAAAACTCAGCACAGTCAGAATTGTATTAGTCAGAGATCGTTCCTGTGTTTTCTCTCTGCTGCCAGATGCGATTTTGGCTTTGTGACTGTTGTTACAACTCAGGAACTTTGTATAAATTTTTAACTTTGTACACGACCAGAATTCTCTTTTTTTTTTTTCTGTTAATGAAAAATAAAAAGCATTTTCTGTTTTCTTTCGCTTGTCTACGTTTCATTTGCTGATAAATGTCCTTCTTCTCTGCAAAGTATCCATGTTCAGCGCACTGGGATACAAACAAAAGCCACTTTTTGTCTTGTGTTGTGGGGTTGTTTTTTTTTAATAAGGAAAAGCAGTGCCAAAAAAAGATGCTCATCTTGACCAACGACATCTTGCAAACACGTGCTACGTAAGCTCGATAGCATCTGGTCAGAGGAGGAAGGGCCAGGGTGCTCCTTGTATCCAAACAATACCCATATGGGGCTGTTTGTGCTGCACATGCTGAGTGCTTCCCAGCACAGCTAATCGTAGCTGCCTGATTCCCGCTGTCCTGGGCACATCCCTTGGAGCCAGGGCTGTGGGCTGGGATCAGGGACTGCCCTGGGATGCTGCTGCTTCTCTGCAGTGCTGCAGACGCCACGGGGAAACTGGGCAGAGCTGCTGGATCCTCGCCAGCAGTAAGCCACAGCCTTTTTACACAGGTTTATCTGCGGCTGTGGCACTGATAAGGGCTGTATTTTATAATTATTATTTAATAGTAGGGCACTGCTGGTTGTGAAAACTTTCCCTTGAAAGGTAACTAGACATGGAAATGTTTTCCTCCTTTCTCTGCTGCCTGTTCTGTTGCTCTTCCAGCTCGCTCTGTTGAACAAGCAGTTGGTTTAATTATTTTCTTGCTGTCTGTAGACTGAAAAATAAGTTTCCATAAAGCATCTTATCCTGTCTGGAAGCTGGCAATGAATTTTATTGAAACAATCTGCTCATCTGAGTAAAATTTCGCTGGTGGGATTGTAACAAAGCTGGATAAAGGATGCACGAGACCCGTCTTGTTAAACATTAAAACCATAGCTTCTGTATTTGCAGCAGCATATAGTGATAACTGGTGCCATTGTTTTTTACTTTCTACTTTGCAGGCATTGTCTATCTCTTAGGGCATTTGAAATAAAACAGGTGAAAAATACAAAGTGATGGGAATTTGGGTTAGTTTATATCAGTGGATTGTTTTCCCTAAGGATGACATTAATGCAGAATTTCAAATTTCTGGTAACAAAAGACCCCTAAAGATCTAGCAATGGGTTTCCAAATTAAACATGTAATATTTTCCCTTTTTGCCAAAAATTTAGAGTTTTGAAGTAGGTCAAGCTTGGAGAAAAGCTAGGTTCAAGTTAGCTTTGCCAAGCAAAAGATAAATGCCTCCAGACTTCTGTTTTGATTTTTTGGGTTCAGTAACCTAATCCTCCAAATCCTTAAGTCAAAACCTGTATTTATACGTGTCCAGGTTCATTGATGCTAATAGAAATAGTCTAGTGACATGTACATAGTTAAATTACCTGGGAAGGGTCAGGATTGTTTAGATAATAGATAAACCAAATATATTTAAAAACCTGTCACATCACTATAAGGGTAAAGACTGACTTTTGAAAGCGTGAAGAAAGGGAGAAATGGCACTTGATGTGTATTGTACAGGGTGGTGATAAATCAAAAAAAGGTATTTATTTGAAGTACGATCTGTTTCAGAACACCCTTGATTCATTGGCAAGAGTATGTGGATCCAACCTTCCCTCCCTTTTTTTATTTTTAATTGCTGTACAGCGCAGTGATTGCTGGATTTTAAGAATGTTTTAGTGGGAATGTCTTCAACAACGTGATATTTAATATGTTTAGGGATAAGATCTTGAAAGGGAAGTATAATGCTATCCCCTACTGTCATAACAGAATAAGCACATGAAGTCTTTAAATCTTAACATCTTCAGAGGAAGACGTCACTGTACGTAGGAGGCAGTATAATTATTTAGAAGAGATACTTCATTTAAAAAAAAGTAGGGTGAAACATTAGCTGGTGTCTTGTGAGATTATAAAATGCTTTTAGCTGTACACATGCATGTTTGTTGCTTCCATGATTCTTTAGTGTTCACTTTCAAACAGTGTCGTACTTTTACTTCAGCAGCTGTTGGCTAATTATTTCAAGAAGTGTTGGAAACGGCTCCTTTCTAGTATTATCAGATGTTTGCTTTGTACAGCAGAGCATAAATATTCCTTTGGTCTTTTAATTGTTCTTGATTTAATGGGTACCTGTTGTGGAAGAGTTCTCCTGCAGTGTGAAGGGCCCACACTCCAGTGCAGATGCCCATGGGGATGTTTCTGTACCCACCCACACAAAATACTCAAAGAAAACAGAACAAGCAAAATCCCTGAGGGATGAAAGCCTCTCTCTTTTCCTCTACCCTGTGAATGTATTCATCCTTCCGTAACGTTTGTTCTGCCAGTGGAGCAGTGTCTTAACTTTTTAATTTTTCTTCTCTTTTTTTTTTTTCTCTATTTTTATTTGCAGGGTAAATTGCCAGTTCTTCTGCTTGGTCAGTCCGCAGACCTGAGGCCAGGGGAATTTGTGGTGGCGATTGGAAGTCCCTTTTCACTTCAGAACACGGTGACCACGGGCATTGTCAGCACCACGCAGCGCGGGGGGAAGGAGCTGGGGCTCCGCAACTCTGACATGGACTATATTCAGACAGATGCCATCATCAATGTACGTCCCCTCTGAGCCTGCTGCCTCCAGTTCTTACATTTCTCCAGTAGCTGCTTTGAAAATTCCTCCTGTGATGCTGTTCTTAGGAGCAGGGGGCATGGCTGGCTCTTCGTTTTCTCTCCGTGTAAATCTGGACATCTGCGCTGCAGCAGCGCTTGGTTGTTGTTTAGAAACCCCCCAAGGAACCACACCAGGCACAATATCTGCCTTCACTTCAAACTCCTTGCAGGATTTTAGGGAGGAGGCAATATTCTCTGGCAAATAAATATCTTTTTGAAATCCATCTTGTTTTCTGAAAAAGAAGCCAAGCTTAGTTTAAGGATTCGAGTTTGTTTCTGCATTAAGGCAAAACAATAGTTTTTGTACTTCAGATCTTGGCCTTGTAAGAAATCTTCACTAACAGCTCCCAGAGCTGTCCTAAAATCTCAGTTTCTAGTGTGGCACTAATAAAAGGAAAACCTTGGCTTTCTTAACTTACTTTGGCAAGAGAAGAAAAACTAAGCATTTGCAAAGCTCAGCTAAAATGGGTGATGTTAAAGTGTAGTTTATGGGTTTGGCTGTTTAAGACTGTTCTATTGCACATATTTAATAGACAATTGAAACAGTACTACAGAAATATTTCAAAGATTTCTTTCATGTTTTGCTTGCAACAAATTAGGAGGTAAATATTAAAATGTGTTCTTAACTTATGTTTCTTTTCAGTATGGGAACTCTGGAGGACCCCTAGTAAATCTGGTAAGAGTTTCTCTAAGTTTATTTAGTGTCGAGCTTATTGCTTTTTAATTTAAAAACAAAACAAAATACCCCACCCAAACCAACAAAAAAGCCAACTCCCCCCACCAGATATGTGATTCAGAGCTTTCGATATCTGGCTGACTACGCAAAATTCACATGGTTCTTACTAATCACTTGTCTGTGTTGATGTTGGCTAAAGGCTACATTTGGATTTCAATATTTAAGATGTTTATGGTTTGCATAGTTTCGAACAAGTGTAATGTTTTTTTTCTGGCTCATGCCTTCCAAAAAGCAAAAAACACATTTTGCAGTGGGGTGTTTGCCCTGCACCTGCCAATTCTTTTCTTTTGCACACTGCGACTCAGTTCAATGTTTCTAAAATGTATCTACCCTTTCATTTTGAATGACACCAAAAAAACCCACATATTTTCAGGATATTAGGATTTATGTGCCAATATTGTAGAATGAACTGAAGCAGGTTGCAAAACTGTGTGAGAGCTCTCAGGTCTCCTGGGGGTATGTGGGGTTGAGTCCTCAGGAGGCAAGGCACAGGCTGAAACTCAGAACTACTCAGAGTTTCTGCCTTGGAGGAGATTTGGCAGGTTTTTTTCCACCCAATTCACAGCACACATTCAGTTCCACTCGACCTTCACTTAAATAAAATTGTGGTTGGATAGTTTTTATCTGGGATGAACCAGGCAAAGAAACTGCTGAGATTTCAGGAGAGATGACATCAGAGATGTTTTATCCGAAGCTCTTGGAGTTATATTGCCAGGAAAAGTTTTGATTTTGGTGAACTGTCATTTTTCTTTACGTTATTATGTAATAGTGGCTCAGGAGCAGTCGGTGCCATGCTTTAGGTGGTACTTGCTGAAGTAAACACAGATTGGCTACAGAATATGTTGCTCATCTGCTGCAAGCATGAGAATTGCCCAGTTTTGATATCTTCTGCAGCAAGATGAATAATTACATTGATTTTCCAAAATTCTTAAGTAGTGTTTTATCAATAGACTCAAAAAATTAGACTTAAAACTTTTAGAAAATTGAAGACCAGCTACAAAGTGTGAATTTGTCTTTGTGACTGCTTGGAAGAAACGATCCATTTCTCTTTGAGGTGTTCCATATTTGCTAATAATGACTTTTTTTATTTCCCTAGGATGGTGAAGTCATTGGAATTAACACATTAAAAGTTACAGCAGGCATCTCGTTTGCTATCCCATCTGATAAAATAAAGAAGTTCCTAACTGAATCCCATGACAGACAAGCTAAAGGTACTGTACTTCACTGCTTTGAAAGAGGAAAACGTGAAAATAACCTGGTCTAGTGGGTGGCATCACTGCCCATGGCAGGGGGTTGGAACTAGGTGACCTTTAAGGTGCCTTCCAACCCAAACCGTTCTGTGCTTGTGTGAAAACAGTGATAAACCAGAAAGCCAACAGCCTGCGAGGCTCTTTTGGTCAGAGAGACTGATCAAGACCTCCTTTCCTTTTTGTAGGAAAAGCTGTAACCAAAAAGAAATACATTGGCATACGAATGATGTCCCTAACTCCCAGGTAAGTAACCGAGGTGGCTCCTCACCTTTCCGAAGCGTGGTCTCTGCATGCGTTTGGATCAAGCTCATGATGTGCAGAAGCGCCCGGGAGGTTTGAGCCAGCACCGTGTGTCTCTGTGCGTGCTGGTGACAACTCGCAGCCCGTTCTTGCCACCTTCTCCTCTGCATCTGCTACGCGGTCAAACTCTCCTCTAGACTCTTGTGTGAGCTAGATCTTAAACAACTCCTGGCTTTTTCTCCTCCTTAATGCTTCAGAAGAGAATAGCTAGTGACTGTGACTTTGTCCTGGGGTTATATCCATGTTGTTGTATATGTTTTCATGACTTACATCAGCTACGTGCGTATTTCCATTTCTATAAAATTATTTTCATTAAACAATTCACTCAATGTCAAATGAAGCTTTTGTGTGGACTTGCTTATTCATGCTCATACTATAAGAGACTCATGAGCAGGTAATGCCTTGTCTTGTAAAAATAACCAGAGGTTTTCCCTTGTGCAGGATCCATAGGTAGAACAAAGCATTGAAACACACGGGGTTGGGGTTTTTTAGGTGTTGAGGGTTGAAGGAGGTGATTCTGTCCCTCTGATCTGCTCTGGGGAGACCCCACCTGGAGTTCTGCATCCAGCCCTGGGGTCCCCAGCACAGGAAGGTCATGGACCTGTTCGAGCAAGTCCAGAGGAGGCCACAAAGATGATCAGAGGGGTTAAGCACCTCTCCCATGAGGAAAGGCTGAGAGAATTGGGATTGTTCAGCCTGGAAAAGAGAAGCTTTGAAATGATACAATTGTGGCCTTCCAGTACCTAAAGGGAGCCTGAAAGAAAGATGAAGAGAGACTATTTACAAAGGGCCTGGAGTGACAGGACAAGGGGAATGGCTTCAAACTGACAGAGGGTGGGTTTAGACGAGATATTAGGAAAAAAATCTTCCTTGTGAGGGTGGAGAGGCCCTGGTACAGGGTGCCCAGAGAGGCTGTGGCTGCCCCTGGACCCCTGGCAGTGCCCAAGGCCAGGCTGGACAGGGCTTGAAGCACCCTGGGACAGTGGAAGGAGTCCCTGCCCATGGCAGGGGGTGGCACTGGATGGGCTTTAAGGTCCCTTCCAACCCTTCAAACCATTCTGTGATTCTATGATCTGCTAGTTCTAAAGTTTTGAAATGTTTTAACTCTGATTGTCTCTATTGAAATGATTGCCTTTACCAGAAATAGACATTGAAAAGCTGTATGCATGCAAAAAGTGTAATGGTTCTTGAAATATACATCTAAGGGTTAAAATGAATGCTGAAGTGACATATCAATGTGTGTAAAACACCTCAGCTCGGGGTTATTAAGTGACTTCAGTAAAAATGCGTGGGGGGGGTTTTTTCTTGTCTTGACAAAATATTTTTTTTGCTATTTCTTCATTTTCCAGCAAAGCTAGAGAGCTGAAGGATCGCCATAAAGACTTCCCTGATGTGGTCTCTGGGGCCTATGTTATTGAAGTTATTCCAGAAACACCAGCTGAAGCGTAGGTTGAAGTACTTTTCTCTCCAAACCACTGCCACTGACTTAAGGGGGTAACGATGGAGACTGTTCCCTGCTTAACTGGCTTTCTTCATTATGCTAAATTAACAAAGTTTCGACCATCTGATTGCTATTAGGTTGTCTGCTGGAAATGGATTTGTGGTTTTAGTCTGGTCCCTGATGGGCAATACTGTAACTGTATCGAGGTATTGCAGGGAAGCCCTGTCAGCCTTCCAGGCCCAAAGGGCAGGGATTCAGGGGGTGTGAAAACTCCCTTTTCATTCTTCTCAGCAATTGCTTCCAAGGCATCTTTGTACCAGTGCCAGTGCTGAATAAAGACTTTTGCTCCTGCACACTCTCCAGGGCCCTGCTGGTCACTCTGCAGGAGAGTGAGGAGCTTTGGGTCCACCTTGGGGAAGATGTGTCCACCTCAGTGTTGGCCAAACCCACCAGCTCCCCTGGCACGCCTTGGGGCTGAAATCCTCTCTTGGCAGCAGACACTTTTCCATGTGAGAGCTTTGTCAGCAGTCACATTACTGGGAAGAGCTTTTGGGTTTGGACAACTGATTTTTTTTCTTCTCATTACTCAGTATTTGCTCAGAAACCGCCCTGCTGGTTGGTACCACGTCTGGATGAAGCCTGGCAGCTGGGCTGTGGTCACTGGCACTGGTCTGGCTGGCTTTTGCTGGAGACACTTTCCTCTCAGGGTTTGCTTGATAGGAAACTGCTCAGTAATCCAGGGCAGGAAATGGGAAACCTTATTCATTCTCTGAAACTAGTGATCATTTAAGAGAAGAGTAAATCTTTGTGGCAACAAAGAGGCTTATGTTGCACCAAAGGGATGTAGGCAGAAAGCTGCTTGGGGCAGGCATGCATTACCTCTTAGGAAGACTGCAAGGATGGTTGGATGGTGTCTTTTTGGCAGTTTGGATGTAAGATAAACAGTGTTAGCTGTCTAGTGTGCTCTGTGAACTATTGCTGTGTTTGTAGATGATTCTTGTCGGCAGTGCTGGCCAGGCAGAACACTGGTGAGTGTCTGTAATGTGAAGGAATGTGTAGGAACGATTTGGCTGCTCCAGTGTGGGGCTGGAATTGCTGCCTTGGTGTGCAGGCCCAATCTGAAGGTGCAGAAAAGTCATTTTAGGAGGGTGGATAATAGCAGAGAGTGGGAGAAGGACTTTAGAAGGGGAGAAGAAATGTGAGGCAATGTAACTAACCTTCGAATGTGAAGGCAGACCCAAATCTAGGTGCTCCATCCAAAGGCTGGCCTGGCAGTTAAAATGCAGCCCACGTTGGCTCTGTCCCCACCACTCCCAGTCCCCTTGCCCAGGGGTTTCCTTCTTCTGCTGATCTCTCCAGCACGTGTTGTGCAGATGTGCTGGTGGGGCACTGGAGCAGTGCTGGAGCGACCCGTCCTGCCTTTGAGTCACATGGAGAGGCTGCAGGAAAAACCGTGGAATGGCTTCCTCCAGGAACATGTTTTGAGCCATGCCTTCGGTAGGCAACCAGATTTGTTGCAAACGTTGGCCAAGGGCATCCTGCTTGCAGGAGACGCTCGTGTCAGGCGCCTTCTGTGGGTGGAAGAGGCCGATGAGTGGTCTGTGGTTTCGTGAAGGATTATGCTTGTGAAGGGTTGAATCATGTCTGATCTGTCTCGGTTAATTTTTCCATAACTTGGAGCCAGATCGTTGTGCAAGACTGGGCAAGATGTTGTGGTCTGTGGCATCCCTCACCAGCCGTTTCTTGGGGCTGGCAGCAGCTCCAGCCAGCTCGGGGAGAGACACGGCCCCGGTTGTGCCGCGTCTTGCTTTGAGTCAGGAAGGTTCCGTTTTTGAGGTCAGAAAAAGGGATTTTGGGTGCTATGGACAGCGCCCAGAGAGGAAGGACTCGATTTTTGGTGACCAAGCTGGATAACTACATGTGTTACTTTGCTCTGGTTTAAAACACGAAGGGTGGGTGAAGTGGCTGCCAGCGAGCTGCGTATGGAGAACAGGGACTGAAATTCCTCGTGTGTTAGCACACAGTGCCACTCAGGTTGGTTCTCTATGTATTCAGGAACAAAAGCTTGGGAAATCTTCCCTCTAAAATGAGTGTGCCTTGTTGCAATTATTTCAGAAGACAGATATCAGCACCTAGGATCTTTATTGCAGAATTAACTGCTATTTGCAATAGTGAATTCCTTTGAAGACAGTGAAATATGGGATTCATCAAACTTGTACATCCATCAGATTCCGAGGTTTCTGCACTTTATTGTAATCTTCACTGCTTCATGAATTGTGATTGCTTTTCTCATGCCTGCCGTGTCTGCACAGCTGCTGTTGGGTGGGAAATAGAAATAATCCAGCAATCTTTTTTTTTTTCTTTTTTTCGAAACAATAAAACTGCAATTGTAATAACACATTGCTGCTTTGTATTTTCAGTGGTGGCCTGAAGGACAACGATGTGATTATAAGCATCAATGGACAGTCGATAAGCTCAGCCAGTGATGTCAGTGACATTATTAAAAAGGACAGTACGTTGCACATGGTTGTGCGCAGGGGCAACGAAGATGTTATGTTAACAGTAGTTCCCGAAGAAATCGATCCCTAACCAGAAACATGAGCTGGATTTCATGTTTTCTTTTAACAGCAATGGACTGCTTGTATTCTCTCTGTGCTGGTACAGGAAACGTTAGACTTCTGACCAACATTCTGCTTGTTCAGTGGATTAGTATTGGCCAACAGAGTAACTTCTACTAGGTTTAAGGTGCAAAATCAGTGTAATTTCACATACTCCAGACGATAATTTTTTTCCTTCTGTATTATGTATGCAATGTATTCTTTACTGGCTTTTACATCCCCCGCTTAACGAATTGATGTTTGCTTCCCTGTGTTGAGTAGATTTCCCGTCATTTCTGCTAAGACTTAAACAAAACAGAACCCACGCACACAATGTGTGTTGTGGCATTCAGGTATTTATAGGGTAGCTGTGTTTTAACTGGAAATGCCATTGTAAAGGAGTAGTCGGCTTAAAAGAAAACACAATTGGGAAACAAAGTTTGGTTTATAAACACAGAGGAATCCCAACCCAAATAACCTTCTGAGGATACCGTGCAGGACTTTAATACTATGATATTTTCCTAGTGTTATTAAAAGAATTCAACAGTACTTCTTGTGAGTGACTCATTTTGCTTCCCCTTGTGGAGTGGTTTTCTTTGAGTGGCATGTCTGCCTGGGAGGATGTCCTGGTGGTCTCCTTTTAATCATCACAAATAGCATGACTTAATTTTTCAGTATGTGCCTTGTATTTGTGCTTTTGTGCATCTGTTCTCCTCAGCAAGGCTGGGTTGAATTTGTCATATTGCCTATGTCTTCCAGATGTTAATGCATTTTCCTTGTTGTTTTAATTACAACTTCACCAGTGCCTGGAATCTGTTTGCCCCCTGCAGAAATTGCCACATGGTGGATCACAGATCCCATACCATTCTCGTTCAGATATTAGGATGTCTGTAACCATTTAGATCTGGCCTTAAGCTCTTTGAAACAGGCCTGGTTTATTCAAATCTGGAGTGCTGGTGTGTGTATGGACCTGGTTTTGACTCTGGGATATCGGGCATTCCTCTAACAGGCATTAATCTTTATACATGTGTTTATGGATGCCCTTGAAGCTTGAGGGTGGTGAGTGGGTTTGTCGTGCTGTGAAGGAGAACAATCAACCACACTTAATTACAAGGTAATTACTTGCTGGGTAAACAATAGGCTCAGCAGCCTTTTCTCTCCTCTGTTGAAGCATGTATCTCAGAGAATAAATCCGAGGGCTGTAGACAAGTTTTGGTGACTGTCACTCCTAAACATGCTCTTCTTTTAGAAGAAGAATGTTTTAGTAAACCTCTCCAGCTGGGTAGCTGGCAGCTTATGATTTTCAAAGAAAGGGCTGTATTCCACCCAGTTACAGCAACAAATCCTCTAGAGCTGGGCTCCTGGCACTGCTTCTCCTCCCAGCTGTATTTTAGTCCTGTTTCAGCCAGTTTATCCCGATTTGAGGAGCCTCTCTATCTCCAAGTGCCAGTGCCTGCCCCTGTGCACCTGGATCACTGTAAATTTGCAGAGTGTATGACATTAATTAGTTGCAGTGCACCTTTCAGTCCAGTATCGACTGGATGGAACACCTCATGACCAACTTGTGCCACGGCTGTGGTAAATCACATGTGTGAAAATCTGCCAAAACACTCCAGTGCCAAACCCTGATAGTCTGCAATCCTTTCTGGCCCCAAAGATGCAAAGAATGGTCTTGCAGAAGTGTTTTGTAGCATCTTTGCACTGCAAGTTCATCTTGCCAGTGTTGATTAACGTTCCAGCTTCCTGTTGAATTGGTGTTATGTTTTGTAGTCCCTTTGTGCGCTGGGTAGCACAGAGTGGTGACACACAGCTCTCAGCAAAAATGAGTTTAAAAATCACCTGCCTTCTCTAGTACTCCACCTAACCCAACTAGCAAAAAATTAAACTAAAGCCCCAAAGCCAGGAAATTGTGTTTAAACCAGAAGTTATTTTCCATCTGCCTTTTTATTTCAAAACAAGTGCTTGTACAATTTGCAGAGCTGATTGATTCTATTTGTTCCTACTGCTTGTTGTTGTGGTCTATTAATATGCGAAGTCATTAATTTTTTTTGTGTGGGCATTAGGGAAGAGGCAAATGAAATTCTGTAAATGGTTTTCCTGGGTCGCTGGGATTAGTGAAATATTTGACCAGAGTTCTAGCCCTGAGCTCCATCTAGTGGGACGTGAGATGGTCTCATATGGCAGCCGTTCACTTTGAGAGTGGTTTTCTGATTTACCTTTTCTTAATTTATAATTAATTTCTGTGCAGCGGATATCAGTAACCACATGAATATCATGTGCAAAATATTTAGAATTTACTTTTCTGGTATCCGACCATGCAGCTACCTAGATGGTTTCTTGCAATCAAAGTATTCTCTAAATGATTTTTAAGTTTTTGAAGCAAGATTACTGATAAGCAGAGACATGGAGGCAAAGTTTTTCTTTAATACAATTAATTACCTTGTATTTTTGATGTATTACTGGGTTATAGATCTGGAATGGTTTTTATTCTTTGTTGCTTCAGCACACAGTTCTTTCCAAAGTGCAATTGAAAATACTTTGTACTGAATAGCTCTGGCACAGTTTGTATAAATATCAGTTTCCTGGAAATTATAACAAGTGTTGGACGCCGTATCAGGGAAATTGGAATTCTGGCTTGATTTTTAGTATTTTAGAATGTCTGAAATGGAAACTGGAGTTACTGTGTGTGATGCTACATGTGGCTACGCTCGGAGGTAGTTTTGAAATGCAAGTTCACTTATTCCATAAGGGAAAGGTCTTGAGCCATAAAAGAAATGGTCATGACTAACAATTGTCTGGTTTCTGTGGCTTAGATGCCAAGAAGTAAAATCCTGTCATTTCATTGCCAGAGAACTTTTTTTTTTCTTTTTCCCCTCCGTATGCAGAACTATTTTGTATTCATGCTGAGGATATTTTTAAAACTACGTCTTTCCAAATTATGGTAAGAGAGACATTTAGTAAGGCATGGTTGGATTATATACAGGTTCTTATTGCGTATCAGAAAAGTGCTGCAGAATTAACTGTTCTGATCATATATAATACTGGTTAAAACTGAAAACATTCAGGAGAAATAGAGGTGATGAAGGTAGAAGTCACCAATCCAGAGCAGTGACTGATGAGTGCACTGAGAATTCAGTTGTATGCGATGGTAGGTCACTGTGTGAGTCCTTTTCAGGTCCCCTCAACCCCAAAACCCCATCTCTTGTGCAAGATGCTGGCAGGGAGGTCAGAGCTGGACACTCTGGCCCCAGGATTTCAGCCACTTCAGCCTCTTTGTACCATTCCTCTGTAAATATGCAATAACTTGATTAGTTAAGGATTGTTTATTGCATAAAATCACTGCTAAAACCAGTGCATATGTAAATTGACTAACTGGGCAGAGAAAGTAAAGAAAGAAACTACCAGAGCAGCTCATCAGTTTAATCCATCTACATCTGCTGGGAAGTTTTCCTCCAATTTCAGGGTTTTGTTTAGTAGTCATGGTACTGCAGCATCTGTCCCCATAAACTTTCTGAGGAAGTGGGTAATAATTAGCAACTGATTAGAAGGAAAATGAGCCAGAGCTAAAGCATACGAGTCAAATTTACTTAATGTGGTAAAGAATTCACTTTAGGAGCTTGGAAAAAATAACATGCTGGAGAAGAAAATTAAATATTTTTTCTGTTCATTCCTTTTCTGTTCAGTGTTTATGCAGAGACCACAGTGATTTGCAGAAAGTTTGCCTTGTGGACATTTGAGGGAGATGGTCTGTGTTACAGCAGCGCAGTGTAATCTTCCTTTCCCCTCTGAAACGGAGCCAATGGTGCAGGTCAGCACCTCACAGAGGAAAATACATTTGTGAGGTGCTATTGATTGAGAAAGCTGTGATTTAGGCTGTGTCCATGCAGTGACTGTGGGATTTGCTGTGTCTGCCTGGACAACCCCTTTCCCAAAATCCCTGAAAGCTGAGAGACAGAAGCAGCAGCCCTTGGGCCTGACCCTGGAGCTGCAGTCCTCCAGGAAAAATAGGTATTTTTCATAGAATCAGAGAATGAGTTCGGTTGGAAGGGACCTTAAAGACCATCTAGTCCCACAGGCATGGACACCTTCCGCTATCCCAGGGTGCTCCAAGCCCCATCCACCCTGGCCTTGGACGCTTCCAGGGATGGAAGAGCCGCAGCTTCTGTGGACAACCTGTTCATAAGAACCTGTGGACAGGTAAGTCCACGAGAGGGCGAACTGAAGCTGAAAACTCAACCCCATCCTCTGTGGAAGCTGTGTCTGGATGTGTCACTATGGTTTGGGGCACTTCTTGCTGGTGTGTGTGGCTGTGCTGAGGGGGTGACCTCCTGCAGGAGGAGGGGGATGCAGGGGGAAAAGCAGATATCCGTGGAAGTGTGAATTTAGCGTCTGTTCAGAAATAAGTGCTGAAAGCTGTTCTCATAAAAGTTGATTCCAGTCTTCCAAGGAACCGGGCAGTTCTGGCAAGGAAAAAGTAGATTTTGTCTGCAGCTCATCTCTGGTAAGTTCCTGTGCTGGCAAGGAAGGAGAGTTGACTGATTTGGAAAACTAGAACGTTTCAGCATGCTGTGACTGTTTTAAAATTCTTTGCACTTGTAAGAAAAAGAAATCAACCCACCAAACCTGCAAATCAACCAGAAACAGGCAAATGCAACAGAAAAGGAGCTCTAGCTACCACTCTCCGGTGCAAAACAAACCTGTAATAAAACCCAGCTGTAGTTAATAGAAGAATAAATGTACATTTCCTCACATCTCAATCAACATTTGACTTGGAGGTTGGGATCCTGAAAGGAAACCTTCCTTTTGAAGAGGAGTTGGCAGAAGAGCGCTGCATTTCACCGGTGCAGTTAGTGGGAGATGAATATTTCATTGACGTAACAGAGGAGGTCTTACAGCCATGCAAGTGTTACATCTACATAAACAGAACTATGTCAAGGATAATGATATACTGAAGCTTTGACATGCATCTTGGTTTTGCCTTGCAATCTAATAGTTTTGCTGTTATTTATCCTCAGCTAAAGGGTTTTTATGTTTGTTTGTTTAATGAAAAAGCACTTCCGAGATAAGGTAGGGCTGTGCAAAAGGAAGAGCTCTGCTGGGATCAGTTCCAGCCTGTGCAGTGAGCTCCTGTGAGCGCTGAGGGACACTGCAAACCTTGCCACTCCTGCAGAGGGTTTCCTCTGCTCAACTTGCTTTATTGCCTGAAGAACAGACCAATGTTTTTCTTTCTTTTCAAGTAAAAGCCAAAGTTCTCTGCTCAACACTGTCTCTGCCCAGGAGAAAAAGAAACAGCAAGAGCAAATCCCAACCCACAGATGTTCATGGTGTCCTTTGCTTTGTTACCCAAGTACTGGACACTGCAGCTCCGCTCTTGGCACAACGCCTCTGAAGACAGAGGACAATTGTCCTCAGTGATTATTTTATTCTCTTTCTATCTCAGGTCACATTTTCTATCCTTGTCCTCATTACTGGACTCTTTTCAGTTGGTTCAGATCCTTTTTGAGGTGCCCAGCCTGCCCACAGGGCATACTTGCAGCCATATGGAGAACGTAAAGCTGCACCTTCTAGAGAGTCAGAAGAGACAGCTGTTCATTTATCTGTAGCTAGTGTGGAGTGATGTTATATAGGATTATATTCATTTTTTAGCTCTGGCTTCAGTATGGGAGGGTTTGAAATTGCAGCCTGAAGACCGAATAGGATATCATGTACTTTCTCATCTTTATCAAAGAAGCACTTCAGACTTGCTTAAACAGAAGTGGTAGAAGATTTATTGCTAAAATTGAAAGGGTTGTTTATTTCATCTGCCTCAATCCAGATGTCATCATATCCAGGTGTTACCTTTACATAAATTTAATATGACTTTAATATGACTACAACATGCTATTAACCACTTATTTTATGTAATTGTAAATCCTGCTATTTATAATCAACCATTAATCATTACAGTCAGATATGGTAATTGCCTGTGCAAACCCCCTAAGCCTGGATGACATCCACAAATTGTATTACATTAATGATTCTGTTATTACTAAAACCTGAATATTGCACTCATTACAGGAGAAAAATTATAGCAACCTACCAAACATTTGCGCTTAACAAAATTATTGATATTTTGAACAAAAAGGCAGTCCTTCAGAAGAGGTTAGCTTCTGGATTTCAGGATGCCCACATTAAAATCTGACCTATGACAATTCAATTCCTTAAGTCTATTCTCTTCGCCTGCATTTCTCCTGGGCAGCAAGGACTCAGAAGGGTTAGCACAGGATTTCTAAGGTGAGCCCATGTCCAAGATAAGTGTATTTAGGTTCTCCCATGGAAGTGGGCACTGCTCAGAAAGCCAACAAGATGGACAGTCAGTGCTGAGCTTACAGGAGTCAGACAGTCTTGTATTTATAAAAACACATCATATTATGATAGGAGTTTTTTCCTTTTTCTGTTGTTTGAGCCCTTCTGTGGGAGATCTTGGATGGGAATGTGAAGAAGGTGCCCCGTTGTTTCAGGTGTCGTTGAATGAGAAATAGTTCAGCAGGGTGCTGGACAGATGGCTGGTGCACTGAGGAAGGTGGCACAGCTGGATGTTGATAAGAAACATGGTTTTTCTGAAAGGATTTTGCCTCTAAGTTTTGCCTGGCACTTCGTTATTGTGATAGGCTGCCTGTATGTATTTTATAAAGTGGGGATTACAATTCTCGCAGTTTTGCAATCTGTTTGGGATCTGCTTTAGGGCATTTGCTGTTTCTGTATCAGATTCTTGCCAAACCTCAGCCACAGCAGGGAAACTGTGCTTCCAGGAGAGTCTGCTTCAGCAAAGAAATATAACTGTTTTATTTAAAACAATGGCCACAGAAAATTATTTCCAGACACTGGGCAGTGGCTCTGAAGAACAAGGAATGCGAAATGGCACAGAAACCTAAGGCAGAGAAAAGAACCTTGATCTGATCCCAGATCTCCTGTGGAAGGCTAGTGCAGGAGAAGGGAGCTGGGGCTGTCTCCACTGGGAGCATCAGTGCCAGGCTGGAGCTGTGGCTCGTGGCTGGTCCCTCAGAGCAGGGACCTGCACTCAGCTGTGGCTGGTCAGTCACGGCTCTGGTGAGCACTTGGGTCTCTCTGAGCGGGAGGTTCCCAGGGCCTAGCCTTAAATGTCTGAGTTTATGGCATTTGGTGTTGGGAGTCAGTTTTGCCTCAAATACAACTTCAGAATTCAGTCCTGTGTCTGTGCTGGTCAAACAGCTGTTCCCCTCATGAAGGACATATTTGTGTTTTCCCTTTTGTCTTTTAAATGACCTTATGGATACAGTCTCTCTCTTTCTTAATACAAATGCCCTTAGCTTTGACATTTTTTAGTCTGGCTGTGGTCTTAT
Organism: Rhagologus leucostigma; assembly: GCA_013397725.1. Classification (NCBI taxonomy): domain Eukaryota; kingdom Metazoa; phylum Chordata; class Aves; order Passeriformes; genus Rhagologus; species Rhagologus leucostigma. The sequence continues at coordinate 3,760,358 of VZTD01005736.1, forward strand.
TTATTTCGTCAGGGTGGCAGAAATGTTTGATGCAATTACAGGTCGTGTTGGGAAAAGGAGGCAGAACTGCAAAGGTTATAACTAGCAGTGATCAGCCCAGCTTAATTAATGAAACCATTAACTGTCCTAAATTCAAAACCAGGTGGGATGGAGTGTTTAGAAAGTTGGCCAAACTGTACAGGCAAAAGTATGTGTTAATAATACATAGCACTGTTTCTTTATGCAGTGGGAGAGAAACTACGTCAATATTTGTTTGATAGTAGTGTTAAATTTTATTTAATGACAAAACAAAATGTTTTAGCATTTTGGGGGGGCTGAAAGAACTCATGACAGGTTGTGAGCATTAACACCAGCTTTGGGTCTGGAGTTCTTAGTTACAAATAAATATAAATTTTCAAGCTGTGGTACCTGTCAAGTGCTTCCGGTTATCCTTAAGTTTATGGTAACGTTTTTACTTTTCAGTGAAATTTCATGGGATTGTGGTTTCACGGATCATTCCACTCATTATTTTCCTTTTCTGGGTTCAGCAAACAATAAAATCTTTCAGACCCACCCTCCTGCAAATCACAGCAGTGCATTTTTCAGCTTCTGCTGTTTGTTGGGTAATAGATTAAATTTGTTCAACAAACATAAGGCAAGATCCAAGGGAGATCTGGGATGGATGGAGGCTGAACTGCCCTTCCCTGTCTCTTGCTGGCAGCAGTTGCCACAAACCTTGGAGGTACTTAAATTTGGTTATTGGGACTCAGACATTTAGCAGCTGCCTAAAGGTCTGAAATGGTGGCAGCTATCAGCGAGTGCCAGATGAGGGTACTTAAGATAGGAAAGCAGAAGCTGTTTTCTCTCTGAGCAGGGGTGGTTCCCATCTTGAAATGGCCTAAGAGTTATTCTGCTCAGCAAAGAAATGCCCCAGGTGAGAAGGGGCCAAATCCATCAGTCTCATCCCGGAAAGCCAACCTAAACACTTCATTACCAGTTGGCCAGGGTGGGAGAGGTCTCTGTGCTTCTATCTGTGTGGTGCCAGGCACGGAGAACTGCAGGGTAAGGAGCAGCTTTCTGCACTTTTAAAGGTTGTTTGAAAGTATGGAAGCCTCAGTCCTGCTCTAGGTCTCATTACTGTCTCTGTTGCAGTAGCTCTTTATGTAATTCTAAGGTATTAAGATATCATAATGACAAGGATATTCTCATTTTTCATTTATTTTTCCGTTGCCATTGACCCTTCATTTATCTTTACCAGCTGCAGGCCTGCGTATGTTGATTTAAGGAGTGGCTACTATATGTTCCTATAAAGGAATATCTTGTGCTCTGACATAGTGTGTGAAATACTGGGGTATTTGCTACCAGAAAGCAAACAGGGATCAAAGAGTTCCTGTTCTGCACGGTGTCCCCTGGCTGTAAGGTAGAAGATTTCTGTTATCTCATACATACATTTGGTAAGCAAATCTTTTTGCACTCAGAGAGGTTGGTGTTCTTCAGCTGGGATGAGTTGGAGTCAGTGGAGGTCTGGGAGAGGGAGGAGTGCTGGAAGCAGATGAGGTGCAACCAACAGGAGCACAAAAGGAGACAAGGCACAGGCTTCCTTTCATCTGCCTAGCACTTTTCCCAGATAATCCCAAGTCCCCTCACTTCCTCAGCAGTTCAACATCTCTTCCAAGCGTGGGAGAGCAATTCAATAATAGCAGGGCTGGTTGCTTAATAAATGTTTCAGCTGCAATCTTTCACTCCCTCAAAGGGACTGTGTCTCAGGCTCTCAGGTTCTTCAAGCTTTAAAGAAAAGACTGAGTCAATTCTCAATAACTTTATTTGAAACATCTTGTTATGACAGGTCCAGAACAGAAATTTTTTACACTTTAGCATTTTGGTCAAATGAAATTCTTTGCTGAATTCAGCCTGAATTTGTGTTGAGCCTTTTTTCTCCCCATTTTTCAACTCTACTCTTGGCTAGAGAATGGTTACTGCTCAGGAATGTCATGGATCCTAAGTATCATCAGAACAATAAAATTATTTCCTTATAGAGCTCTTAGCTCTCACGGAGATCTGTCCCCACCTGCTTACCTGGATGCTCTCACCCGTAACACACCAGGCACGAGTTGTTTGGACAAACACTCTCTGCCCTCCTGTGAGCTGCTGGTGTGGGTCCGAATGTCATTCCTCTTGCGGATGAGAGAGACAGAAAGAGAGCAGAGAGGAGTGGGCTGGGAAAGCAACAGCAAGCCGAGAGAGAGAGGGTAGAAGAGGAATAAAGAGAGGAGACCCCCACAGCCATGCAGAGGGGACTCGGTGTCTGTGTGTCTGTCTGCAGCTGTGGTTTCTCTGCTGGTACTGCAATCAAGATCTTTAATTGGTTCTGTTCCAGGTGTGCATGGGCTCTCAGACATCCGTGGTGAACACGGCCACAGCTGTATAAGAAGGAGAACAGCAGGAGAACTGAAGGAAAGCTTGCAGAGGTGCAGAGGGAATCTCTAGAGGATCAGTGGAAGGGTTGTACGGCAGAGCAAAGCAGCCAGAGAGGACAGGGACAGAGCAGTGCCAGCAAGCCTTCTACAGGAAAAGTCTATTTGACCCTGTTTTCTCTCCTCACCCGATGCACCACCGTACCTAAGGAACACACTTGTAACCTAATGGCTGCAGAGAAATGGAACCAAGCGCAGCAGAGGGATGGCAGGAGGTCTCTGTTACGAGGGAACTGGTATTCCCACAGCCAGGCAGCAAGGCTGTCTCCGATGTCAGATTAAAACATTTAATCTTCCCTGTCCCAAGCAAACATAGCTTAATCATAAATCTTGATTTCCTGATGTAATCAAACCATTCCTGCCTTACAATTTGCTTTGGTATCCTTTGTGCAAACAAAACTTTGGACAGAAGTGAACAAACGGGAAGAGGGGACAGGGAGCTGAGAAGCTCTGTGCCATGGAGGCTGTTTCATCTCGGGGTGAGTGATTGGTACCTGCTTTCTGGCCCTTGCCATGAAGCATCACTGATGCTGGAATAGAAGTTACGGTATCAATTGAATTTGGAGGAGTTAGTGGGAGCTGACTGCTTATAACAATTAACAAAAAAGTGTGAACATCCTTTCTCCCATCCAAAGGACAAGCATTTCATTGCATAGTTGACTTTTAAAGCAAGTATGGATCTGAACTGAAACTAATGTTTCCACACGTTCTCATCAAGTTCCAGCTCTGATAAAATGAGCCAAGAGTCAAGAAAATCCCCCACTCCATCAGCCATCCTACCTGGTAGGAAGAAAGGTATTTTTGTGCAAAAAACAGGTCAGTACCAGAGTACTATTTTGCTGCTGGCTCTTTGAATTTTTTTCTGCAATGTCAGGGCAGCAACCACTACAAATGAAGCAAATGCAATTAAATGGAGAGGGTGGTTCAAGAGGTGCCAACCAGTGTCTTGACTACTGACCCAGCAGCTCTGGTGCTTTGGTGTGTTCCAGCCAGCTCTGCAACTGTACCAGCTCAGGGCCTGGCTGAGTTGAATTTAATTATTAAACTGTATTTTAAAAAGTACGAAATGCCACGCAGGAAATGAGGATTTAGGGGGAGAAAACATGAGGAACAACCCCACAAACACCAAGGTTAGAGGAGGAGAAGGAGGAGGAAGACGTGCTCCGTATGATGTCCCCACAGTCCACAGAGGGCCCCTGTGCTGGAACAAGAGCACATTTCATGAATGAGCTGTGGCCATGGAGAGCTGATGCTGGATTATCCCGGAGGATATCCCATTGGTTTATGCCGAAGGACTGCAGCCTATGGGAAGGACCCGAACGGAGCACGAGAAAAGGGTGAGGAGGACGGAGCAGCAGTGACAAACTGCCATGAACTGACCACAGTCCCCATGTGCCACTCAGGGAGGAGGAAGGTACAGGAGTGGAATGAAAAAGCGAACTTGAGCCTGGGAAAAGAGAGAGTGGGGAAGGTGTTGTTTAAGTTGTCTGCATTTCTCATATTCAAGTCTATTTTAACTGGCAATCAAGTTATTTTTCTGTAAACTGAATCTGTTTTCCATGTGACAACAAGTGATTTCCCTGTCCTTATCTCAACCATGAACTACTTCACTTTTTTTTCTCCTCCTGCCTTGTTGAGGAGGGGGACTGAGAGAGGGACTGGGTGGGTGTCTTGCAGCCAGCCAAAGGCAATCCACCACACTTCCTTTTTATCTGAGGAACTGAGATGCTGGGCTCCATGTAGAGAATGCCAGTCCCGGACTGGGATAGCCATGCAGTGGTGATTGCCACTGGCATCTGTGCGGACCAGTCACCCTGAGCTCGAGGTTGTGTCACAAGTTCTCTTTTTGTGTTCAAAGAGTACCAATTGTCATTAAGTTTTGAATGGTTTTTGTCTGGTTTTATTTTTCTTTCATCTCTCCAGGTACGGAACAGCTGCCCCAATATGTTTACCAAGCCACATCCCTTACTTCCTCCAGTCCCTCCAAATGACCACTTCCTCCACCTGCCTTGCAAAACCCTGAGAATGAAAGTCTCCCCGTGTTTACAGAGTCAGAGGACTGTTTGCATGTCTAACAAAATAATCCTTTCGTTCCCCCCCCAGCATTCTCACGATGGAGTTTGTGCTTCCTTTCTCCTTTTGATCTTCTTTTGGCTCTCCTGCGCTGTGTGAGGTTGAGCTTGGTCATTGGCTGTCCAGGACTACTGCACTGCATGGTTCATGAGGCACAAGAAACCTGTTCCTGAGTTTCTGAGAAGTAATATGTTTGCCAATCAGTAATAAATCCAGAACTAACAGCAGGAACAACCAGCATGTCAAATTTTTATCTACTAGAGGTTTTTGCATGTTCTCGCTAGAAAAGAAAATGCAGAATTCCAAGTTACACAAATGACTAAGACCCTGAGACGTTTTGAAGATTGACTGAACTTTGAAGAGAACCCTGCTTTGAATTGAGGCTTGGATCAGGGGCGCTTCCAGGCTAAATATTTCTGTGATTCTGAAGTTTTATATACTCTTCAAACATCGCCGCGTTTGCTGTGCAAATGTGGGGTCTTTGATGAGAATTCGGATCCGCTGAAACTTCATCATGACCTGAGATAGTTTCTCTTCGTACAAATCCATTGTAAGTTCCACTGGATGCCATTATTTATCTATTATCTGAAATATCTTGTAAATCCCAGGTGCACAACTGTGTCAAGAGATCTGTAAAGTTTTTAAGAGCCTTGGAAATAGGGAATTTGGGATTAATTTACCCTTATTTTCTATACTTGCCCCTATCTCCAGACTTAGAACCCTTGTTCTCTGGGAAGGTTTTGTGCAGTTTAACAATGATCAGCGTGCGACCACTGAAGTTTGGCTTGAGTTTGTGTCAAAAGTCAAAAGATTACTTTTGATGAACTTGCAGAGCTTAAACATCCTGAGTCTTGCTGCCCTGGTGAGGATGGAGCACATCGAGGGATGAGCAGGGGGAGAACAGAAAAAATGAATGTACTCACTTTTACTGCGTGTTTTGGTGACATCTGTTAGGACAGAATACAAAAGGTTTCCATAAGCTCTTGGATTGTTTCCCACTATAGTCCTACCCTTCCACATGTTCAGTCACAAGAAGAAAGGCACATTTTGCACCAGCCTAAAAAGCAGCTTTGGTGCAGATACAGCTGAAACCCAAGAAAGGGACAAGTTACATAAGTGACAGCCGCAGAACTCCACAGCCAAAGAGGGATGGGATGGAAAAATAGCAGCTACTGCAACCACTTTTGATCTCTGCTTTCCCTGGATCGATGCCAGGTGTTGCCTTCTTGTAGACCCAGGAAGCTGTAAATATTGGTTAACAAATCAAACATGTGGCCATGGAAGTCAGGGAAGTGAGAGCAGCGGGGAATGTGGTATTGAGCTACGGAAATGAGAGACTGGGCTGCTGAGCTCTACCCTTTGGCATCTCTGCCTATAAATTCTGGTGTTCTCCTGCATCAGGAGCTCCAAGGAGATGGCTGCCACCAGGATCTTGTCTTGGATGGTGATGATTAGTCTTCACATTCAGGTGGATGCAGGTAAAGAGCCTCACTTCTGATCGCCTTTGTAGCTATATTTCACCTTGGGCTAATGTTGAGATTTAAGGGTAAAAGAGAATTTACCAGCATGCCTCAGCTCTTTTGAAAACCACGAGCAGGTCAAACCTATGAGCTGAGCAAATCAATGTTACCAAAACTGCCTAATGAGTTTAATTTTTTCTCATCATTTTTCATAAAGAATCTAGTAAAAGAAATTAAAGTTAATATACTGCAAAGCCAATGATAACATTTTCCAATCCTTTATATCAGGGTAACGAATTTAAGGACTAATAAGTGTTTTCTGGACTAATTATATGTTTAATTTAAAGAAGGTGAGGTGTACTTGAACCGTGGGGTTTGTGTTTGATTAGGTACATTGTTACATCTAACACCTCGGTGTTTAACAAGAGAGTGCCCTAGATAAGTATGGCACATATCCCTGCTCCTGTTATTATTAGAGTTATTAGACTATCATAGAAATTGCTCTAATTTTTTATTATTCTAATTTCCCATAGGCTAATGGCCTAGTGTAATTTGATTTGGTTGCAGAGTCAATGATCTACACAGCTACTTTAATCTCTTGGGGGACAAATACAAATATTGGTGGGTCTGATGGGAGGGGAGATGCTTCAAACAGGGTGAATTAGGCTTTTTGTGTTCAAAAAACACCTTCCCCCTTTTCTGGGTGAGGCTTCCCTGACTGAGCAGGGTGCCAGCCTGGTGCTGGGAGAGACAAGACCTTTCTTTTTAAGCAGCTGCTGTTGCATCCCCTATGCAAGGATGGGAAAAGATCAAAAGTGTTGCCACAGCTGCTGTCCCACTACCCCTTCCTCTTTCAGGTGTTAAGTTCTGGAGTGAACTTGACTTGAACTTAGGAACCAAAAGCAAAAATCTGCTTTCCCTTTCCGTGCTCCCACACACCCCGTCACACACAGCAGAAAGAAAGAACATCCAGGGCTGTTTCCAGTCTCAGGTTTTTAATGCCCTCATTATTTGCTCCCTCCATAAATATTTGAGGTGCAATTAGTGATACTGGAAGCTAAGCTGGGATGTTGATGTTCAGCTGGAAAATACCGAGTTACTGTTTAACCCTTTCATTACCATCCAGCTAATTTAGATTTAGAGCCTTGCATGCATGAGGAGCAGCGTGGTGGGATGCGTTGGAAAGTTCCCTAATATCTGAATAAATGACAAACGTCCCTGTTAGGATCACTTTAAATACATGGACTGTGAGTTTGAGAGCCAATGTTACAGGTCTTATCAAACATATTATTAGCGAGGGCATATTTCCACCTCTCAGGCTGTCCACAGAGCAGGACTTTTATCCCCAACAGTAGCTGGAGCTAATCCACCCCAGTGTAAATCAGCTGACATCCCTTTGCCAGTGCCACCAGGGCATCCTGTGCATGCAAACTTCCCGTCCTCATTACATAATTCATGTAATATTCCTTCAACATTTTAGTTGCCGTTGGTTTTGTTTATGTTGACACTGTCTGCAGCTTGGGCAACAGCAGATTCTGCAACAAAAATGGCTCTAACAACAGATAATTTTAAAGTCACATAAAAATGTACATCATTCATAGAGCTGGCTTTGCCAAATATTCTCTCCAGGCTGATGCTTGCATTTGAAAACTCTTCTAGTCCAGTGGTAGCCAAACTATCAGTATAGTCAGTGTCCCTCAGACTGGGCTCCCAATGCTGAATGCACCCGTATAGAATCCATATTCATATGGTAGCACATACATCCACTTAAAAAGCAGCATATAACTGAGTATTTGTTACTCTTCTCACAGAAAGAGTGAGAGTCATCCCTGCAATGAAGACCTCGGTTGAATCACTGCTTGGGTTAAAATCTTAGGATAATAAAGCCGTGTTAAAAGTGGAGGCTGTATAAATGCAGCAGTTTCTGAGTATCTCTGAGGGCCCAGAGCAAAGTTATCCACAGTTTGAAACAGACAAATTTTGGCTGAATACAGGTTTGCAGACTGCTTTTCAGTGACCTACACAGGGACAGAGCAGGACTGGCACGAAATGCCATCATTAATTCTGGTTATAGGTTTGGTGCTGTCACCCAATCACAAATAGCACCGGGAAAGAGATCACCTTTCTCCGTGTGCCAGAGCCCTTTCCTGCGGGGCACCTTTGATCTCTTAGTGCCACCTGGAGGCTTTCCATCAGTCCTAGCAGGGAAAACCCTTCTTTGACCCAGTTATTGACACCAGCTGCGTGGTATTGATAGAATCAGTGGTGCTGGAAGTGGAAGGGAACGAGAAGTAGCCTAGATGAGGTGGGACCGTGAGCAGAACCCGGGACAGGGAGTTTTGGAGACCCCCTTTTGCGTGCAGCTGTGCACAATGAGATGTGCAGCCTCCCTCGTCACTGGCCTTGCTCTGACCACCTCCCCGGATACTTTATGTCATTTTCATTTCTGTTGAGGTTTTCGTTGTTCTTGGTTTGGAGAAAGGGAGGAAGAGGCAGTTTTTCACAGCCTATTCTCATATCAGTAGTAGAGCCATCAGTTCCTGATCAGGTCAGGTGAAACCAGCAGATAGAATCAAACAGTTGTTCCAGTTGGAAAAGACCTTTAAGATCATCTAGTTTAACCATTAACCCAGCAGTCCCGCACATTTACATGTCTACATGTGCCACATTTACATGTCTTTTAAATCCCTTCAGGAATGGTGACTCCACCAGTGCCCTGGGGCAGCCTGTTCTTTCCAGGAAGGAATTTCTCCTTATCTCCAGTCTGACTTGAGGCTATGTCCTATCACTTGTTACTTGGGAGAAGGGACTGACCCCCACCCGGCTACAGCCTCCTTTCAGAGTAGCTGCAGGGAGCAATGAGCTCCCCCCAGCCTTTTCTCCAGGCCTCACCAGCTCCCTCGAGTGGACCTCATCCAGCCCCATAGACTTGTGAATATCTGAGGGGTGTAGCAGGTCGCTGACTGTTTCCCCTTGGATTATGGGGGCTTCATTCTGCTTCCCGTCCCTGTCTTCCGGCTCAGGGGGCTGGGTAACCTGAGAAAACAGGTCTCACTTCAAGGGCACTTGGCACTCTCTGGGCCAGTTGCAGGTTTTGGTGGGTTCACAAAGAGTTTTGATAGTTAATGGAAGAAAAAACTGCTGAGATTTACTAAAAGAGACATAACTCTCCTGGATCTAAAGTTCATCATCTACAGATTGCTAGAGACTGAAGCAGCATTTTAGGAAGTTTCATGTTAAATTTGCCTTGTTGACCTTCACATACGCTATCCTACTTTTTTCTTCCCTAGAAGCAACAGGTCCCCCAATAACCGTTGAGCCCACGACTTGTAAGTAGAATCTATCAGATTATTACTTTATATAATAGTGATAGCTTTATGTTTTTGTCACAGTATTTATTCTTGGGAACAAATTAGTATGATTTAAAAGCTCACGTTTTCTTTAGGGTGGGGCCGGGGATGTACATGTACATGACAAGTAAGTTATCTGGGAGGCAGGAATTTGGGGACGGCTCTGCCCTCCAGCAACCAGCCTCCTTGCAAGAAAGAAAAAGATCTTCTGTCACTTGTGCCCTTCACTGGGAGCTTGACTCACTGGGGAAAGGGTAGAGAGCACTGACCTGACAGTTCCCAAAGAATTTGTCCTAATTCTCTTGCTCTCTGTGTGTTTTTTTCCTGTTTGTTCTCCTCCACAGTTCCGTTCGTAGCTTATGGTGAGTCTGTCTGCCAGGGTTCTTGTCGTGGCCTGGGCACGGGGATGGGATGTGCCTGCCCCTGCTGCCTTCACCTCTCCATCCCATGCTGTGGGAGCCTGAGAAGCGGCTGCCAGCCCTGGGCTGTGCTGCAGGTGAATGCAGCCATGCCCAGAGAGGATGTGGGATGTCATTGCCTGGACCCAGAGCACTGCTGGCCTGACCGAAGGGTTTGTGTCTCTCAAAGAGCTGCAGGTGAGGCTGAGCGGTGGGCCCAACTGGTGCGCAGGCAATGTGGAGATCTACTACTTCGGAGCCTGGGAGAAGGTGTGTGGGTACCTGTGGGACATGCAGGATGCTGAGGTGGTGTGCAGGCAGCTGGGCTGTGGCTCCCCCCTCGCAGCCACGCCCTCCTTCCCCTTGAACAACTTGTACCCGTACATGATCACCGAGGTGAACTGTGCGGGCTACGAGAACTACTTGTGGCAGTGCCCCTACAACTACCAGTACCGTGTCTGTCACTATGGAGATGCTTCTGTCGTGTGCTCAGGTGGGTGTCTGTGTTTTGGTGGCATTTTCCTGAAGAGAACCCATCTGGGGTTGGTGTGAGGTGGGATGAAGGCTGTCCAGCCCTTGCTCTGTGCTTGACGGGGCAGCAGCAGGTCGTAGGTCCATGTCCCTGACTCGGGGTGGCGTTTAAGAGGGAGCATCAGTCTCATGTTTGCAGGCTGTGCCTGGGAAATGTGGGGTCTGGGCAACACTCCTGCACAGAGCAGGGTGTGAGGAGAGGGATGGTTTCTAGTCAGGCCATCCTCTCCGTGGGTCCCTCCATAACTTTCCATTAAATCAAAATACGTGCTCCAAGGGGAGCCAAGCAGTCTGACTGCCTCACACCCTCTGGTTTTCTCCTTCCAGACTCGGGAATAACAGTGCCTCCAGCAACAGGTAACCAGAGATTTCTGTTTATATACAGCTTTTCCATGGGGTTTTCTGTCTCTGGGATGCTCTATGTAGGCTGCACTTACAGGCCCTGGATAATGTCCCTAACATTCAGGGACATGTGCGATGGCTTGGGATCCTTTGGGATTGAGCAGCCCACTTCTTCTGTGGGAAAGGTTTGGCACTGGTCTTCGTGGTGCTGCAGTGGGGATGCCCTTGAGCAAGTGCTGTGGCAGTTGGCACTGCAGCCATAGTCCTGCCGCATTACAGTGCTGACCGTGGGCTTTGGGTTTCATCTGGGTTCAACGGGGTTCCCATTGGAGAGGGGAGACTCCCAGCAGGATGATCCCCTAAGGCAAAACACCACTTGCTCACCTGCTGCTCTCTCCCTGCAGCACCAGCTGCCTCCAGGTTGATGTTCCCCACGTCATGGACTGCAGGTATGTCCAGAGGGGCTGTGGGGTTGGACTAGCTTCTGCCCTCAGATTATGCATCACAGAATTACAGAATGATGAGGTTGGAAGAGATCTCTGGAGTCCATCTGGTCCTACCCGCTGGGTAAAAGCAGGATCAGCTAGAGCTGGCCTCCCAAGACCATATCCAGAGGGCTCTTCGCTATTTCCAACCTCTGTGGGCAACCTGTGTCTGTGGTCAGTCACCCTCGCAGTGAAAAAGTGTCTCCTGATGTTGAGAGGGAACCTCCCGTGTTTCACTTTGTGCCCATAGTCCCTTGTCCTCTCACTGGGCACCACTGGAAAGAGCCTGGCTTTTGGAGAGGGTTGACACCCAGCAGGTTGTTTCTCTTAGGAAAAATGCGGGAGTCAACCCTGCTGATTTCTCCCTGCAGCACCAGGTACCTCCAGCTCAACTTCCCCTATGTCACTGACCACATTGAGGTCCAGAGGAGTTAAGGGGTTTGTTATCTCCTTCCCCAGGTGTCCCCATGGGTTGGGGTTACTGTAAGAGCTGAGCACAACCCATGCCCTGGGGTGATGTTTTGGGGTGTCCGGGAGGGAGGGTCTCTGTGGGGCTGTGGCAGAGCCTCCTTGGCAGGGCCGTGCCCTTCTCTGATGGGTTCTGGCAATGGAATAAGAGCTCTCTGCCCATGCCCGGGCTCCGCCCTTTTCCTCAGGGACTCCCTCCTGTGGCGGCTTACTTCAGGGATTGTCCGGCACCATCCAGAGCCCGGGATACCCCAGCTCCTACCCCGACAACGCCTACTGTGTGTGGCGCATCCGGCTGTGGGACCCGGATCGCAGAATCCAGCTCCAGTTTACGGATGTGGAGTGAGTCTGGCTGGGCGCTGGCTGTGGGCTCGGAGGCGGCTGCGTCCCCACTGTGGGGCCTTGGCAGCCTCTGCCCAAGCACTGGGGCGAGGCGAGAATGGGGCCGGGTTGCTGGGCCCTGCAGCTCGTGCAGCCTGTGGTGCAGACAAATCTCCTTTCCCTCCAAGGCTGGAAGGCAGCAGCTGCCCCTACGATGCCATCGAGGTGTACGACGGAGGGTCCCCCCAGAGCTGGCTCCTCGGGCTTGTTTGCAGGAACGACCATCGAGTCTTCAACTCCTCCGGGCCCCAGCTCACTGTCCTGTTTCGCAGCGATGGCAGCGTCACCAGGAGAGGCTTCCAGGCCTACTACTCATCATTCCTTGCCTTCAGTAGCACCCTGGGTAAGACCAGAGCTGTCCTTTATTCTTTGCCAGGGCAGAAGCTCAAACTCAGTCACAGAGCTTCTGGCGGCCCCCAACACCCTATGGGCATTCAGACCCTCTGGCCCCACTGAGAGGCATCCTAGCTCAAGGGCATTTTTCGGGACAGGATGGCCATGAAGCTGCTGCCAGATACTGTTTCTTTGCCTGGTGGGCTGGAATGGGACTCTCTCCACCTCCCCCAGTGCTGGCACTGAGCTACCATCAATTTTCCTGGCATATGCTGTAGGCAGAGGAGTTGCTCAGCCCTGGCACACTCATTGCTGCAGAGGCCAAAGGCTGCTTCTTGTTTTCGCAAAACAAAGAGAGCTGATGTGCTCAGCCACAGCGCAATGAAGTCCTTTTGGCAGCTAAGGAACTGTGGAGGAGCCAGGCTGGCTGCTGGTCTCTGTCTGCAGTGCCAGGGTCTCTCTGGATGGCAGCAGGACCATCTGCTTGACCGTCCCCTCCTCCGTTTGGTGTCACCAGCAAACATGATGAGGGTCGGCTCTGTGCCGCCCTGCTGACAATTAACAAAGGTGATCAAGGCCCTGCTGATGAGAGCTGTTGCACATGCAGAACACAAGCTGCACCCTGGGCTGGTGGGTGGAGGGGGAAGATTGGAGGTGCGGACACACAGGGACCTGCCATGTGTCCAAGTAGTGATTGTGGGTCTTGTGCTTCAGTGTCCCTTCAGGAGCCCTTCTGAGGAGGGGTGACTCCCAGAGGGCAGTTTCTTTTAGGCAAAATGCTGAGTGTTCACCTGCTGCTTTCTCCCTACAGCTCCCAATATTCCCAACTGGATGACCACCTTGTCATCAACCTCAGGTAGGTTTGGAGGTCTTGGGTAAGTTCTTCATGGTTAAGAGTTGGATATTTATCAGCTTTCTTATTTTGAAACAAAACTATTTGATGTTTTTTCCTCTCCTCTCTGGTCATTAGCAATTGTGATAGGGGGTTCCTCTTTCAAGGAACAGCTGACCTCCAGAATTCAAGCCTCAAAAACTGTGCAGTTCTGTGGCAAATATTTGTGTCCTGCTAGTGCAGGCACTGCAAATCAGCATTATAAAATCTATTCAGTGTGGTTAGCATCTTCTAACCTGCATCCAAGTGTATATGAACCTAATGGAGAGACCTCTGAAGCTGATAGAAGTCACTACATTTAGATATAAACTTCACACAGGCATACTCCAAAAGCAACCCTAAAGGTGCATACATATCTTTTTCTTCTTGCATTTTTCTCTACAGAAGATTATTCTTGTGGTGGCTTGCTTTCCTCTTCATCTGGTACCTTACAGAGTCCATTTTACCCCAGAAATTATCCAAACAATGCCAACTGTGTGTGGGAAATACAAGTAAAGAGCAACTTCCGTGTCACACTTGTATTTACAGATATTCAGTAAGTAAGAATTTATTACTTGGGAAGATGAATATATGGGACTGACCACTTGGACTTACTAAACAAAAGCCTACTTGATCTTTTTCAAGGCTTTTAGTACAACTGGAGAGGAAAAATATGTTCATTTTTGCTGATTTAGTTAAAAACATGGCTAGTGTCTACTGAGACAGAAATTGGAGGCTGTAGTTTCTGCTCCAAAGATTTGACAGTCCTATCAATCAAATGTATTCTTCTGCTATAAAGAGTTAATCTGAGTAACAAACCGAACCGAACCAAACCAACAAGCAAACAAAAAACAAAGAACATAAAAATGAAGCATTTAGCTAAATAGTTACGTTTGCTTCCCAGGATGGAAGGTGGCAGATGCCTCTCTGACTACGTGGAAATCTATGATGGGCCCCTCCACACCTCTCCTCTCCTTGGGAAGATTTGCTCTGGTTATTACCGCACGTACACGTCGTCCTCAAACCTGCTGACCGTCCGCTTTTACAGCAACTCTCGACACACATACAGAGGGTTTCAGGCCAGCTATCATTCTACTCCAGCAGATGACAACACCAGTAAGTTCATCTTTAAAGCAGAAACATGCTTTTCAACTATTTTCTAATTCACTGATCGTTAATCTTGTTAACGTTTCAAATTCTATCTGTAACGTTTTCACGGAGATTCAAGTCCATGGTTTGGATTCTGAATTCCTTCTGGCATATCAGATGCTTCTGCAAAAGACATTGTTTATTCAGTCCGCTACTTACAACCTCTTTTGGTCACTTCACTGAGTTGTAACATATTTTCTTTGTCATCCACTAGCACTGCAGTGTTTGCCAGACTACATGCATGTAGTTGTGAGCAGATCCTTCCTTCAGTCCCACGGCTACTCTGCTTGGAATCTCACCCTGAACGACCCCTTTTGCACACCCAACATTACATCAGAGTATGTGGCATTCCACATTCCATACACTGGCTGTGGCACTGTCAGAGAGGTAGGACTGAACATTTCAACAAAACGGGCAAATTATGGGAGGATATAAAAATTCGAACAGAAGAAGTTGCTTTGAAAAGCAGCACAAATTGAAACCTGCCTGGGATCTTCAGGGCCTGGAAGTGTCCTGGTGATTGTGGGTTGTCTCCCTCTCTCCTGAAGGATAAGATTTATTAGCACTTGCATTTCCTGCCTCTGCTGCCAGAGCATTCTCTTACAGCCTGCTATCAATCTCCGAAGGAATAAGCTGTGGAAGAATACAAATACTTGTCATTTTCAAGGTCCAAGGCTGAGTGTAATGGTTAAAAAAGCCTCAAAGCTTTCACTAAATATGACTAATCATTTTGTAGCCAGATTTCAGTTTAAATACTGTGCTGGACCTGAACCTTTACGTACTTAATATTGTACAGGTTGTATTCAATTCAGTTATGTCCGCATTTATTGTGAGTAGTTTTCTAGGCCAAAATTGTGGGCACTGAATATTACATGAAGATTACAGATTCTTATCTTGTGAATAGAAATTACTAGATTCAGACTTTTCCACGTCAGATTTTCTGGGAAGTAATGTTTTTACAGTGCACATTGCTGTAAGGATACAGCAGAGTTTAGAATGTGTAATAGGGTACCTGACTATATGAATTAATTTTGCATTTTATTTTATGTGCCAAACAGGGAAACAGCAACACAATCAGCTATTCCAATGTTATTAGAGGGTCGTCTTCTAGTACATTAATCAAAAGAAATGGAAATCTTCACTTGCATGTCAACTGCAAGATGCTCCAGAACACGTGGGCACAAACGATGTATGTCGCGGACGACAATTTTGAAGTCAATGAAACTCAATACGGCAGATATGATGCAAGCCTCACATTTTATGACTCTTCAAACTTCTCACGGCCGGTGTATGATTCACCCTACTATGTCAGCATCAACCAGGATTTGTTCCTGGAAGCTTCCCTGCACAGCTCTGATCCATTGCTGCAGTTATTTCTGCACACTTGTGTGGCATCTCCCACTCGCCACAATTCTATGGCAGGAGTCTACACTATAGTCAAGGATGGGTGAGTTCTTATGCATTACAATTACAGATACAACTGCCTCTGAACTCCTGTATCTCTTATTAATTTTTTTTTTAATTTAATGGAATAGTGTGAATATAGCACACATTAATGACAGCTTCTAACTAATTAATAGACAAGGGCATTCAGGGTTTACTGGAAAAAAGGGAATGGATTGACCCAAAATACAGCACACACACACACACACACGCACACACCACAGCTTAAAATAACAAGTAGATGAAATGGCTATGGCCAGTTCACCATGGAAGATTAGTAGTAGTAGTAGTAGTAGTAGTAGTAGTAGTAGTAGTAGTAGTAGTAGTAGTAGTAGTAGTAGTAAACAGGTAACAGTGACATACTTCAGGTAAGGTTAATTTACCTTCAGAAAATCATACAAACACCAGGTATCAGACACACAACAGGCTGAGGAAAGGTGACGTGGTTCAGTTCTGTCAAAGAAAGGCATTTTGGTTTTCCCACTTGCAGCTTTCTGAACCTTTTTCATTATGTTTAAAAATCTCTTCTTGTGTCGTGTGTTTTATTGCATGTAAATGACTGACTGCAGCATGTATTCACGAGAGGGGGTTTTTTGTTTCTTTTTAGGTGTGTTAAAGATCCTACCTACGCTGCGTTTTACTCACCCCACAGACACACCCTCCGGTTTAAATTCAAAGCCTTCCAGTTCATTCGGAGCAATCCGGTGGTTTACCTGCAGTGTGAGCTGGTGGTGTGCAGGGCCTTTGACTATTCTTCCAGATGCTACCAAGGCTGTGTTAAAAGGTCAAAGAGAGAGGCAAGCTCTGGCCTAGAAAGTGTGATTGTTGTTGCTGGCCCAATACAGCTTTGGGAACATGGTTCTGAGATTAGGAATGAACATGAATCTGAATAAAACTGTCTCCTTTGACAGACAACATCTTTAAATGCCAGTTGAATTCTGGAAGAAATTATGCTGCTAGATTGCCAGAAGCTCTAGAATAAATATTAGGAATGTGCTTACTGACTCATGCCTGTTAATCTCACATCACATCATTCGTCCCCATACAACAAAAATGCTTCTTTGCCAGTTCTATGGGCAGTCAAATTTGTGATCTTTAAGCTTTTTGTTCATTGTTTGCTTTCTTAATGGTAGAACTGAAAATGCTTAAATTGCATTTTAAGTTCTATGAACAAATTCTATTAATATACACCTGAGTCTGGATGTTATCAGAGTGCAATAAATTGGTTGATCTTTAAATCTAGTCTAGAATGCTATTTTCCTCCCACTCTTTTTGTTTTGGACATAACACGATGAGGGATAAAGCATGACCAGGTCTTTTCATCTTTCCCAGAGCTGAATTCTTATGTCATCCAGGAAAATATGAATGCAGCTGCTGTTCCACCTGATGTTTCTCATGCATAATTTAATTTTTGCTGTCAGCCCCTGGCAGTTTACAGAATCATAAAATATCCCTGCACAGACACCCCAACAATCCCACCCTGTGCCTGAGAGCGTTTTCCAGATGCTCCTGGAGCTCTGGCAGCCTCGGGGCCGTGCCCATTCCCTGGGGAGCCTGGGCAGTGCCCAGCACCCTCTGGGGGAAAAACCTTTCCTGATATCCAGCCTAATCCTCCCTGACACAGCTTCAGGCCATGCCCTCGCATCCTGTCACTGGTCACCAGAGAGAAGAGGTTGGTGCTGCCCCTCACTTCCCTTCACGAGGAAGCTGCAGACTACGAGGTCTTCCCTCAGTCCTTGTTTTCACTCCGGTTGGGTTTCTCTTGAAGCATAAGATGAAGAAAGTAATTCCGTACCAGATTATGTAAACCTTGGTAAACGCCTGGTCACATCGGTTGAGTAATTTAGTGGATTGAGCAATTTCCTTGCATTAAGTAATTTCATTGATGATTCAAGATTAAAATCCAAGCCTGACAGGCTTTCTGTGGTGGAGGCTCACTTCATGAAAAGAGCTGGCCTTGACATAACAACTCAACATTGAAGGAAGCCAAAAGACCAGGGAAAGTTTACCAACCCTCAAGTTGGTTACCACCTTGCAATATTAGGCTCTCTTATCATAGTACATGAACCATAAACTGCCTCTTCTCTAGATGGATATCTTGACTCTGCCAGTGAAAAAAACCAGCCAGATCTGCTGTGAGATCAGCACAGCATAACACTTTATGTCTGTAACACCTTATGTCTGTCATCCTGAGTGCCGTCACGTGGCTCGTACAGGACAACTGGGGAATCGACACTGCTGAGGCACCTCAAATTTTGGGTTCGGTTTTGGGTCCCTCCCTGCAAAATGTCATTGAGGTGCTGGAGCGTGTCCAGAGAAAGACAAAGGAGCTGGGGAAGGGTCTGGACCACATGATTCGTGAGGAGTGGGAGCTGGAAACCCGTAGAACTTCCCGAGGGAAAAAGCCTTAGATCAGACTTCAATGCCTTTCACTTATTCGCTGTGTCGCTGTGATAAAGTAATTGCACACAGCCGGAGGAAATTTTTCAGTGGAAGGTTACCGAAGGGGAAGAGGGCTGGGAGAGAACATGGACTGAGGATTGAATTGGATGAAAGTTTAATGATTCACAGGTGTTTAATATTTGCAACATTTAAGTCTGTGGAGTAGCTAATGGTTTCTGATGAATTTCTGTTATCATGCGACTATAACGTACATAATTGCAGCAAAACCCCACGTGTCTCTATAATTTCCCCCTCTAATAAATACTGGTGAATGAATAGAAAATATATCCATGTCCCCAAAGAGGTATTTGCGCTGTCATATTTGCATTAAGGTCTGAAGTTTTCCTCACCATTCCTTGGCTATGCATAATGAGTCTTCTCCAGCTCTATATCAAATCTCAAGTTTAGGGCAAATGGTGGAGTCATTATAGTGCTCTTAGTAAATGCAAATGATGATTATTGATAATTGACATCTACCCTCATGTTTTCTTTTTTAACCACGTTTCCCTTAAGTACTCCACCAAATCTTATTTGAAAAGGCTTGTGCTAGCATTTATTTCTCTTTCAAGGCTGCTGACCACTTCAGTAAAAGCCCATGTTATTATTACTCTTAGCTCAAGTTCTTGGTTCAAAACTGCACCAATCTTGCTACACTGTAGGGTGGCAGCTACAAAGAGAACAATGGAGTAAGTCAATGGCTATTGTCTCTCTTTTTGAAGGGGTGACTCACCCATCCTTATGACAAGACAGAGTAGATTCATTGTGTTATATTCACATAGACCAGGGAACACCAAGGCCAGAGCTGCAGTACAGTGAAATCCTCAAGAAAAGCATATAGGTCAGGGATGAGGATAGGATATAGCAGGGGATAAGATGTATGAGATTCTTACAACAGATAACTTGCAAACACAATGCAGAATCTTTTGAGAGTACTTTGAACATTTCTAGGGATCTGATCTGTTCTGGGAACATATTTGTTGAGCTTGAAGTCAGTCTAATAAATCTGAGTATCAATGAAAGCCATAATAATATATTTTATATCTCATTTTAAGATGTCTCCACCACCTTTTCCACTTTTATTCTTTCTGTTACATTTAGATAAATAGAACAATACAAAATTCATCTTCTGTAACAAAGAGATGTTTGCTGAAGTGCCTGAGTTAGTCAGGCAAGCCTTGTCAACCCTCTCCAGCAGACTGTGAGCACTTGGGCACCCAGTTACTGCAACCAGTGCCTGCCCATAGATTATGGTACAGCCAACTTCTGGGCTCTGTTCTTTACACGAATTCTTGGTTATTTATATAACAGCAAGCACAGCATGGAGCCCACTGGGCAGAACTCATCACTGTATGGCTGTCTTTGAATACTGAAGAACAAAACCTGCTGCTGGGCATGGCATGGCCATGCCCCAGTTGTGCCAGGCTCTGCAGGAGGGTGTGGCACAGTCTGGCTTGACCTTTGAGAGATTTCCAGTGTGGAGGCTGAGGTATGTTTGCCCTCAATATGCACTGTCATTGCGAAATTTATAAACCAAGAGTTTCACTCGAGCAGTGAGTATTTCAGCAAATATCTTCAGGATGGATTTTGAGAGGTGTGTTGGAGGCCTGATCAGAGGTTAAGGCAAACACTTAACTGCCCCAGTCATTTACAAAGAATCTGGGAGACTAGTTGTAGTAGAAAAGTTAGGCACATAACTTAATTAAACATTTGCTAATTCAAATATTTAATTTTAATTGCTTCTCTTGGCTCACAGTTAAATGTCAATGCATAATTTCCATCATGCAATATTTAATAAGCAATATATGTGTAAAACTGGTCTCGTTTACTGCGGCAAAATTAACCAACTTCTCTTCCCTGTTCACAAATTGTTATAGAACGCCTAGGAATGTGGGGAGTAGGGTGAGGTTTATTTCTAGTTGTCATTGCCCACTCAGTCAGTAAATACTGCTGCCTCAGATGATCAGACGCAGAGCACCTCTCACACCATAAAAAGCACACTGGCAGAAATTATCTGTTAGGTGAGGAAAAAAGTAAAATGTGGAAGGAAAAGGCTCATACTACACTTTGTATTCCATCTTGCTACATGTGTGATTCAGAGAAAATAAAGCATGCAGCTCAGAAAACTAGATTATGTTGCACTGAGTACTGGACTGCAATTAGGAAGAAATTTATTTTGTTCATTGGTAATTTTTTCTTTGGTGCAGATTTTAATTATTAAAACTGCATATTCCTAACATAAACTGCTTTTAGATCTTTGATTAGTGCAAGGAAGAATGCAGTAAGTATTAATAAGTTTAAAGATTTATGATAGATACAAACAAAAATCTGGTTCTACTTTAAATGACAAATCAAGGCACATATATTTTATACAAAAGGTATAAATTATTGGGGCCTTGGTCAGAGAAAATATAAAAGAAGTAACCTTGACTTTTTAATCACGGCTCTTTTGATTTTTTTCTGGTTTTTAAGCTTTGAGAGAAAAAATTCCTACAAGAGACGAAGCATGGAGCAGCAGCACAATGTAGACATCTGCTGTCCAGGGAATTTCTGGAAAGACTTCGCACGAGCTGGGCTGCATGGAAATTATCAAAACCACTCTCAGCTAGAAATGTAGATTTATATGTTTGGGAATTAAGACCTTTAGTGCAGTTGGCTTCTTTAGGATGAAAAACAATGTGTAAATTTAATGTGTTTTTTCTCTCTCTTAGAACCACGGGTGTTTCTCTGCACATAAATAGACTTGAAACACAAGTACTGTGAGACGTGGTACCACAGTCGTATCACAAAAAGGAATTCTTACTGTATTAGCTTTTGAAATGTCCTTAAACACCATACATACAGAAATTTAGTAACATTTTTTTTATCCACTAACATTCCAAGTAAATATAGTTTATTATTTTTAAAGTAGTTTAATTCAGCTTTTTCTTTGCATTTCTTTGTTTAACCAGAAGGAAAATTGCTTTAAGATAATTTTTTTTTCAAAATTTTGATAATTTCTGGGAGGTATCTAGGATGAACAAAAATCTTTTACAAAGATGTAATATTGTGGCCAAAGAATTAGTTTCACATACATTTTCAAATCTCATGGCGTCATTAAAAGACTTCAAAAATATGTAATTCTTGTCAAGTTGTGGGAACAAAGGGAGCAACATGAAGGCTGGCTAAAGGCAGACATAGAAACACATTCTTGAAAAGAGCCAGAATGCTTAAAAGCATTTAAATATAGAAAGGTCAATTTTAGCTTTCAGGACTTTGATGTTTATCACTTTGTATCAGCTTTAAAGTATCATAAAAGTTGAGCAAGACATTATAAACGGATTGGTGTTGAAAAGTAATCACTGTGAATCTGCCAAATGACTGATTAACTTTCCGTTTCTTGCTTTGAAATAACCTTTCTTGCAGATAGAAATGCGTATTATTTCCTTCTATTCTTCCCTTAGGTTTATATGAACATCATAAAACACCCCGAAGCAGCACAACACCTCTCATGGATTCTCTCTTTTGACCACCAGTGGCTTTTCATGCATTCAGGTATTTTTGCACACGAAGAGCTGACTTTCCTTGAGCCATTCCCTTTGGCAACTGGCAGCATCATTTCTTTCCTGCTGATCCTTCTGGCTTAAAGGCAAGGTCAGGGCAAGAAGGTGAACAGATGGTAACACTGAAGAGAGTTGGAAGTCTGGGAGCCAAGTTGCTTTCTGCATTGACACCTTCTCTTTCAGTAGCTATTTGTCTCGGAACCCCCCCAGATCAGGTGCTTTTTTCTCTCAGTAAAACTCAGAAAGGAAACTGGCGTAAAATGAGCACTAAAGCTAAAAAACACTTCAAAGAGCTAAGGGTGATTTGAACAGAGGAGTAAAAAAAGGGTCTGGAGGTGAACAGCCAGGTTTGAGGATCAGCTGTAAAGCAGTAGGAAAGAATGTAGCTGCAGGGTCACTTAAGGCAGGAGCACATATGGCCCAATAAGAAGCATCCTCCAAGGTTGTTCTCACACTCTCTCCCAGAAAACCTTCAAATACGGGCAGTTCTGACTGCTGGGGACCTTCACTCATTATGTGACCAAAATGCACGTGTCATGTCACAAGGGAAGTGCAGGTCTGTTCATACAAGAGGTATTGAGGACATGAGACCCAGGACATCACCCAAATGTCAGACACAGGCACGGGTGGTGTACAGATTGATTTCACCTGCATATGGCTTTTCATAAGATGTCCGATATTTATTTTTGCCACTGTCTTAGATGTACAATTTTTCCTTTTTTGAGGATGAAGCAAAGGAGACTAAGAGTAAACGTCTGAGTGCTGGGTGCTCCCCTGGTGAGGTATTTCCCATCTGGTACAACAGAAAATGAATAGGGACAGATACAGGAATTGAAGTCCTGCAGAGCATTCCTGGGCAGATACAAAGAGACTGATTTTGTTCAAGCTCCCTCCTGCAAGAAGCATATGACAGAAAACCAGTCCACGGATCTACAACACAGAGTGTTATTGTAAGTAAGTCTTTTTATTCCTTTGTTCAACTGAAAGAAAATGATTGATCAATGAACATAGCAGAGCCTTCTGTAGTGTTTAACAGCTCTGAAAGCTGCTAAAAATGACAACTGTGATTGAAAAATTCAACAGTTTGAAACCTCATTTTTTATTGAAATGGCATAGAAAACATCTGGGTTTTCATCCAACTATAAGAGTATAATTTATTGAACACTTGTTCCAGCAAACAGCTGACCTCTGAAAAAACATGTTCTGAGTTAATTGAGGCTGATATTCTTCGACAAATGTCTTAAGACTTCCTGTTCCTCAAGTCTTTTGATTACGATACGACAAATTTTATCTCACTGATAGGTGGTTAAGAGCCAAGGCAACAGTTTCGTTTATTCCTGGTGTAACAGCAGGAATAGATTGCTGACCTGCTGCCAGGAATGCAGTCTTATAACTCACTTTTTTTGCGGACTTTTATGGTACTTCATTTTGCATAAAACTTCCTGCTGCTCTGATCTCAGTGTGTGCAATAGATAAGACAGATAATCTGAGGTACTTTTTGTAGAGAACATTGGAATTTTAGCCTCTACAAATCAAATGTGCCTGTTATCAAGGCATAGGTCCTCACGTAAGTTAAAGAACACTTACTGGAAGTGCCAGAAATGCACCAGTAAGCTGAAACTGGTGAGGCCCAGAAAGAAGCCTGAGAGCCAAGTTTGTGTTTATGAACCATGCTAGTGGATTTGATTATTGTGGATACATTTAACTGCTGTGTATTTAGTCCTCCTCTATTCTTGAATCTCCTTGATATCATCCATAAATTTTCTGTTCACAGTGTCTCCAACCAGCTATGGCTGGACGATCTAGAGATCCTTGAGTCCATCCCCTTGCTCAAAGCAGAGTCAGAGAAAACAAGTTGCTCAGGACTGTATCTAGTTGGTCTGAATATCTTGAAGAATTGAGGAATCTATAAAATCGTTTGGCAGCCTATTCCACTGCTTGTCCACTCTCACAGTGAAATTCTCTTTTCTTATTTTAAGCAGAGTTTATTGTACTTCAGTTCATGCCCATTACTTCTCATCCTGCCACCAGGCACCACTGAGAGCAGTCTGGCTCGTTTTTCAAGAATCTTGAGGCAGAATTGTGACTCCATGCCTCCCTCCCAGTGACAGTGTGTGATCACTCCACTGGGCACATAGTATTGTTTTTGCTCTTGTCAGGCAGTCAGGAGCAGTAGAGCTGTGAATAGCAACGTTCAGGCTTCCGTTTCTTTATTAGCGTCCGAGTACAATCAGTTGTATTTACCATTGTACTCCAGTTTGTTTGCTTTTCTCAGTAATGGCTTTAACAGCTTCTGATTTTGTTTCTAGACTCTGGCCTTTCGTGTTTTTTTCCTCTATTAGAGCACTGTGAACTTTTGCAGGAAGAGCACTCTTTATTCCCCTTGTCTCTAAACCCAAGCTGTGCTTTTCTACAGAAGGAAGGTTGGAATATATCAGCAGGAATATTAAGTTATGTCCAACTACTGCAGTTTGGTTGTAGTTGGTCTCGCAGCCAAAATGAACAGAGAGATACAGCCTGGAAGGAGTGTAATGGAAAGAGCATTAGACCAAGAACTGGCCTGTCTCTATCTGACCTCTATTTCTCCTCATCAGCTGAGCAGAAGCAGTAGAAATGCAATATAATGACCCTAGCAGACAGAACTGTGGGCTCTCGTGCCCCCAAGTCATCTACAACTCCGTTAAGACTTCACACAGACCAGGCAAGGAAACCAGCTCAACAGGACTTTTGATTTCAATTCATCCTTCTTTTCTTTCTTATAAACTGTGTGATTCAAGGGATTGATGGAAGCCTCGCTGGCAGATGCATCTGAGGACCATAGCTGTAGATTGAGGGAAGACACCAGTAAAGCAGAGCAAGCTCAGCAGAGGCCCGCAGGTCCACTTAGGGTATGTTACAAACAGTTGGCATGAATTAACTTTTGATTCCTGTCTTAATCCCATTTATGATGTGTTGTTTGTGTACAAGCAGCTGGGGAACAAGCCTACAATTTCAAATGGAGAACTAAAATATAAACATTTATGAGACCAGGACTCTGCTGAAGAATTTATTAGAAAACCTGCTATGAATTTGCTGCCTCACCCTGCAATGCATTGAGGTCTGCACAATCAAGCAATTACCTATAAGCAATAAATAAATAAAATTGGGATGGTTGAGGCAAAGAAACACGTATATTCACCAGGCTGGTTCCAAAGGTAACTCTGGGCCTGCACACGCAGTTAAGATAATTTAAAATAAAGGCATACCGTGGGTTTGGCTGGCATAGAGTTACTTTTCTTCCTAGTAGCACAAATTATCTAGGAAATGGAAACTTTACCGCTCCTATGTAACCCTTCTGTAAAGATCAGGTAATCATAAAAAATATTGCATAATAAATCAGACACAGCATGGGCCAGGCTGACCTTGGGAGCCCCAGTCTTTCACCAGTGCAGAGTATAAATTCTAATGCTCGGTTTTCTTGGGATCTCTTGACAAGATGAGTGTCACCAAGGGCTTGCTGTGGTTGTTCCTCTTAAATGCAGCATTCCTGGATGCCATCTCACCTAATCTACACAAAAAATATTCTTCCCGAGAAGGTAGGAAAAAGGGTCTTACTTCTCTACGCTGGGTCTATATATGGCACTCACAGGCCAGTTTAATCAACACTTTGCAAAGATTAGAAGACAGATTGAAATTAGATAACATCCGGTTGTCTTATTAAAAATATGAACCAATCGATATCACAATTAAATATTATTTTTATTGCAGTGAATTTAGTGTGATGAAATAATCATTGTTTTGCAGTAGTGTCTTGTGGCAAAGTTTAAACCTAGTTTGAAAAGAATTCTGACATGAAAGACTGAGAGACTTTGTTCCTATAAACATGTGGGTTTCAGTATGGAATTATGAGGGATTATAGTTTCTTTGGCTGTACTGCATATTTGCTTTTTAATACTTCAAATTCCACCTTGCAAATGCACATGGAACCACCCAGTAATTATTTCGCTTGTTATAATTTAATGGGAGTGCAATAGAAAGACACAGTTGCTATGCTGTCGGGCGTCAAGAAGTCACAGGTTTGTGCATTTTTGCTAACTTGGGACTTTCAGGCATGTGGAATAAAAACCTGGAGACTGTAACAATCCAGTCTGCACCCATGCAAGCACAAAACAGTGGTGGGTTTCCTCAGAAACCAATATTTAGTGTTGCTGAGGACTTTCTAAACACTATCAATATTTGAAAAAAAAAAAGGAAAACAACAAAAACCCAACAAATGAACAAAAAAGGTATGACTCTCACTCCTCTATCACAGAAGATATCTGAAGTCTTATGCTCCTGCTAGGAATTTCTTCTGACTCGGACACCTCTTTGTTCACTGCTTTTTGCAGCTATAAATAAGAAAATAACACCCATTATATCCCTGGGAGTGTTGGTGATAGAGTGTGTGTTGCTAATTTTGCCCACTGCTTTCAAAAAGACAGTTCAAAATGCTAGAATTATAAAAACAGAAAACAGAGAAATGAAAACTAACCCAAGTAAATCAGAATAAGAGACATTTAAAACAATGAAATCATAGAACAACGAAACCAAAAGGGTCTGATATCTGTCTCACTGTATAAAGTCATTTTCTGTATGTCTGGGAACTACCAAGTGCTTTGTGTGTGCTACTCAGATAAAAAAGGCTCGAGAAAGACACAGTACTCGTGAAATGCTGTATCAGACCATTGACCCTGACTAAGCGTGTCACTGGTTTATTTTTGCATGAAAATCATGAATACATGTATGCAAGTTTTCTTTGTTCTTGTTTTGGGGTTTTTTACTACTCATTTCATTTTCCAGATAAGCCTGTGTATATAAACAACTGAAAGACCTTTGAGTATTTCAAATTACAAGTGCAGATTTAAGGGGCTTCCACAAATATTCTGTATTACTCACTGCCAGTCACATCTTCCTGTAAATTTTGAGTATTTCACTTTATTGGGTTGATGGTAAGACTGCAATGCTTGGTTTATTCACCTCCCAACATTTTCTGTTCATTCCTGGCAAATACACATTAAGAATTGCCACTAAAAAACTCAAATATTAGTCAAAAATCCGAACTATTCTCTTTAAACTGACCGAACATTAATCCAAACATGCGTGTATGAAAAATAGGTTGGCTAAATGGCAGATTTGCCCTCAGTTGTCTCTGTTTACATCT
Organism: Rhagologus leucostigma; assembly: GCA_013397725.1. Taxonomy (NCBI): domain Eukaryota; kingdom Metazoa; phylum Chordata; class Aves; order Passeriformes; genus Rhagologus; species Rhagologus leucostigma. The sequence goes on from VZTD01005736.1 coordinate 3,787,255, forward strand.
TTTTATTAATTGAAAAGATAATTTTGTGAGGCTACCATGCCTTTGTGGAATATGAATATTACTAATTATCTCTTATTTCGCAAAGACCAGAGTTTTGCCCTGCATCCCAAAAGATGCAGCTCTCTAGGGAAAACATACCTCATCTGAATTTGTTGATCACATGTACTGTAAATTAAGTCACTGAAATCAGCCATGTACAACAAGAATCCTAAAGTAGTAGGCTTATGGAATCACAGAATCATAGAACTATTTGGGTTACAAGACAACTTTAATAATCTTCTGCTTTACACCTCCAAAAAGAAGCAGAGTCAGTTTAAAACAGAAGATGCTAAGAGCCACGTCTGACCTTGAAAGTTGCCAGTGGAGGGAAATCCATAACATCTCAGGCAACAGAAAAAGATTAGGAATCATTTGATAGAAAAAAAGTGGCTTGAAGATGTGTCCAAAAATTCTTGCTTTTCTTGCTCCTTCCACAGAACACCCTTGAGATTGAGACATTGCTCTCCATCTCCCATGTGACAGGGTGACACCAACATCCCCAGCTCTGGGAGAAACCCGGTCATGCTCCTTCACCCACCAGGGCCTCACCTGCTTCTTTCTCTTCCTTCTCTACAGATGCCACCAGCAATGATACACGCAGGTTAATGTCATCTGCTCCTCCAGGTGCGTCTGAATCTGTCCACGATTTCTGGCCAGTGTTTTTGAGGAGCCAGTAATTTCTGCAGAGTTTGGGGTTTGGTTTTCTTCATGGGACAGCAGAGCCCAGAAAAAGCACATCATAATGAAGCCAAGACTGGCAGTTCTGGTGGTCTGAAACTTGTAGAACAATGCCAAGTCCCCAACCAGGGAAGGTGCCTGCTTGCGGCCTTGGTGGCTGGAATTCGGAGTGTTTTGCAATGAGTGTAGGGTTATATTTTTGGTTGATCTGATCATGCAAGACCACCCTGCCGAAACACGCAGGCTCTCCATCTCCCATGTAATGGGGTGGAACCAGCATCCAAAGTACTGGCAGAAACCTGTCCATCCTCCTTTTTCCACCAGGGCCTCACTTGCGTCTTTCTCTTCCTCCACTGCAGATGCCACAACCACACCCAGCGACACCTCCTCTGCTCCTCCAGGTGGGTCAGAACTCGTCATGGGATTTCTGGCCACTGCTTTTTGCAGAAAGAGTTAGTGTCTCAGAGTCTGGGATTTAGTCTTCTCCACGGGAGAGGGGAACCAAGGGAAAAGCAAAGCACAATGCAGCTGAGACTGAGAGTCGTGGGAGACTGAAATTCATAGAGTGATGCCAAGGCCCTGGCAAGGGAATTTGCCTGCTTATGGTCTTAGTCGGCTGGAATTCGGTGTGTGTTGGGGCTGAGTCCGGGATTACGTTTCTGGTTGATCCCACAATCAAACACTACTGCGCTGACACACTCAAGCTCTCCATCTCCCATGCTGCAGGGTGGCACCACCGTCCCCAGCACTGGGAGAAACCCA
>VZTD01005737.1:0-138325 GCA_013397725.1 Rhagologus leucostigma
ACCACAGAAACATCTTACAGTGTTGGATCTCTCTCTGTGGGCATTTTAAACCCACTGTTTTGTTCTGTGTGCTAATGTTTTCTATGGGTTATGACAGTCATTCATGTTCTGTGAATTTATTTGCTTAATGCTATTCCAAATCTTTTCTAAACAGCCCTGAACCAAGCATGGCTGGCTGCCTGGAATGCTGACAAATATCAATGTTCATGGATAGTAACCAGAGCAATGAGCTATGCACCACCCTGTGTAGAACATACTGTATTTTTGAACGGTATAAGAACAAATGTATTTCTCTTTCATGTGTTCCAAAATGTGAATGAGGTTTTTTAGCTGGCAATAGCAGAAATAGATTAACTGGTATGGCAAATACAAGCTACCTTTTGCTTGAGCTTTGGGCAGGGGCAGAGCAGAACACAATGACTTTTTTTCTGACAGAAAACTTCTTTTGCACCTCATAAATTAGTCAGCCAGTTAAGGCTCACTGATAATGCACCAGAATATACAGGGGCCCTTGTTTAATGTATTATACCTGCACAACAGCACCTATGACTCAAACTGGAATGGGGTAAACTGCTGCTTCACCATTTATATAAAATTCTTCTTCTTTGCTCACATGAAAGTATTTCTTTGCTTTTTCATTGGTTTGTTTGACTGTTTTTACAGTTGCAGCTCTAATTCGTATTTTACTGGGTAATGATGGTGACTACTAGATATTTTGTTAATATATTTGTTTCATGAATTTTCAGAAGTACCTGGGACTAAAAATGCATAATGAAGTATATCATTTAAACTGATAATATCCTCTGAGATGGTAAGTCACAGGAATTTCCTGTGTTTATCCTGATCAACTTATTGCTTAAAAGCTGGAAATTAGCATAAAATTTCTATCTAAAGATTTTTTGGGAAGAAAAAAAAAAAAAAAAGGTAAAAGAAATGAAAAAAGGATCAAATTTGATTAGCTGGTATAGTTGGCATATACTGAAGCTTTGAGATCAGAATGGTTTGGGTTGCAAGGGACCTTTAGGATCACCTAGTTCCAAATCCTCTGCTGTGGGCTGGGACACATTCCACTAGATCAGGCTGCTCCAAGCCCTGTGCATGAAAACTTCCAGGGATCTCAGTTTCAACCAAACAGACACCAGAGCTCGACAGAGCTTAGAGCAGTCATCTCCTTGAGCGTAGATCTTCCTAAAAAGCCAGAGGAGGTAGCAAAAGGCATTGGCATGATCAGGTCAGAAGCCAACTTTATCCATCAAGTAGTGATGCAGTAAAGCCCTGGGTTTGCCAGGGACAGAGGCCACTGAGTTGCACTCAGGGTTATTGGCTCAGGCTCAGAACTATGTGAGTGAGAGTACATGGCCCTTCACATACTAAATTCCCTGATGTCTCAAAATGTCCAACTTTAAACTAGCTTGCAACATGTAATTTTTTTAAAAAGAAAGGTTTATCGCTATTATTATTTTTAGAAACACTGTATTGACTTTGCTGCAGGCAATAGGTAGCAGGATAACCGCAGTGTGACTCAAGAAAAGATTGTTAGCATTCAGTTAGAGTAAATGACTGCCGTTAGCATTCAGCTGGAATAAATGATTACCACCAAAAGACAGCTATACTGCAAGCTCTTCAGCTGTTCTGGTTCAGTGTTACTGCTTAGAGTTGAAGAGGCTTCTAAAATCCTGCATTCAGTCTTCCAGAAGAGTTATCAAAATATGAGATTTCTACTCTTCTTGGGGAGTGAAGGATAAGTCTGTGTTTAATGTTTGGCATAAGGAAAAACCTGTAATAACTTCAGCAGCCTGAGAAACAGTCCATGCTCTAGATTGTTGCGTTATAAAGCTGCTATCACTTATACGTTGATTAGAGGAGAAAAAGATGGTGAGAGATTAAAGGAGAGACATGTTTGCTTGTGAATTTTTTAATGTGATACCAAATGCAATTGGCCACCTACAGACAGAATTCATTAATACAGAATTTTATTTAAGGTTGGAACAGCAGGAATTTATTGAACATAACTGGGGAAAAAAAATTCAGTCCATTTAACTCCTTTCATTTAAAATCTTTCTTTGAAAAGCTGCTATGAATTTAGGAAAAATGTAGGTCTCATAGTCATAGGATGGTAGCCTATTTCTAACAAAAAAATAGAAAACAATAAATTAAATCATACTATCATGAAGCTAGAGAGTCACTTTGTGTTGTCTCATTTATTGGGAACGATAACTTTTAAAGATTCCAGTGAACACACAAAATGTAATCACATGGCCCTTTCAGCTTTAATCACGCAGGTGGAAAGCACAGTCCATTGCAAACTGAATTCTGGCCTCTCAAAATGTGCACTTTAGCTTAGCTTCCAGTGTAGGATTTAAGAAAAGGAAAGGTTGGACAAGGGAAGTGGCTACTGATAGTGGCAGTCTGCTAGAGGGGGGAGGATGGTTTTCCATGGAAAATGAATCTGATTTTTCCAACAGTGTCACCTGCCCAAACAGTGTCCAGCTCCTGCCCGTATCCTGGTGCTGCAGGACAGAGCCAGACCCAGAGCTTCTTCCCAGAGCTGGAGGGTTGGCTGCTGCCAGAAGCTGCCCATGTGGCATCAGGAGCAATGAGATTCTCCTCACAGCTGCAGGAGGAACAAGGAGCAATGCACTGCTGAAAGCTCTTGATCTGTAACCGTTCACAATCGAGGTCCTGTTTCTTCAGCTGTCTCTGAGCAGGCTGTGATCAAAAGCCCTCACTTGTGCAGAGCCCTGGGAAGAACTGCACGTAGACTTCTTGGAACAGGAGTGTACTTGAAAGATTATTTAAGGCTTGCAGGAGGCAAGATAGGAGACAATAATGCAGGAAATCTTTAATAATGCAATATATAAAAACGCAATATATAAAAACTACAATACATGGTTTGGTCTGACAAGAATCTGTCAAACTTGAGGATTCACCATTACCTCTAAGTGGCATAATTATTCTTTTGAACTCTGCAAGAAAATAACTGTTAAATGGTGTACACGAAAAAAGTAACTGTCAGTGTACATGCTCATTTGAACTTCGTTACAAAATAAAATCATCCATGTTACAGCTGATGGTTTCACTGATATTTCCCATATTAATCTCCTGGTTTTTGTCATAAAAGGAGTTTACTTTATTTGAGCTTAAAATTCTTTTCCAGCCAAAATACCTTCTTTTTAACAATACAATGAATGTGCTTTTAAAGAACATGTTAATGTCTATGGCTTCTTTCTGAAGCTCTACAAATATGAGAAGGCTGAACTTTTAGCCTTTATCTTGTACCAGCTCAAAACCAAGTACAATATCTAGAAGAAAAGGTAATTGTTCAAAGGCCTCTGTGAATGTACAAAATGCGTTACACAGTTTGTCTTTTTCCAGAAAGATACTTGCCAGTTATTCAGATCTAATTTTAGGCCACCAGAAACAACCCTTGTTTTCTTATCCTAACAGTTAAAGAAACCCATAATGCAACCTACATTGGTGTGCTCTTCAATAGGTTTTGAACCCAGCAATTGATATGCTGAGTATGTCCTAAGTTTATAGCCAAGTGCTGAGGAAAAGAGCTGCAGAATGGAAATGAGGAAGGGGTCAGAGTGAACACTGGAACACTGCTTTACAGAGTATCGTGGTTTAGCATAGCTTGGTTTTTAGTTAAGGAGAAATCCACCAGCCACGGAAGTGATTCTCTGCAAGGAGCTGCTAACAGCTTACTCCGAACCCGACAAAACCAATCAGCTGGCTAGTTTTGAATACTGACAACTCTGTTAAGCCACTTAAGAAAGTTGAACACGCCTCTGTGAAATCAAATTTAAGAATGAACAAAGCTCAGGAAAACCTCTCTTGCTTCCGGCCTCTGGACAAGTAACTTGGGGCTCGCGTGGCCCGGCGGGGCCAGGCTGGGCCCTGCTCCATGCGGCCCAGCTGGGTCGGCCTTCCCCCCCGCGGCTCGGCTGAGATCTCAGCTGCTCCTGCTTCGCTGGAGGCCTGGCACAACCCCCCAGTGCGGCCACCAAAATGAAATTCTACACCACAAGAGCTCCGGCTGCCGCCCGGCAGAGAACATGTGACCAACAGCGAGAGACAAATTCCTGATGCAAGGCCCGGGTAAGATTAATTCTTTCAGCGCTGTAAATTCCCCAGAACAGGTGAAACCTACAGACATCAATCCTCTCCCGAGTCAGAGGAAAGGAAAAAGAGAAGGCACGTGAAGAAAACAACATAGAGACACCAAAGTCAGTGAAGAGGGAAGAGCCGAAGCCCAGAGAGAGGAGAAAGAGGAGATGCTTCAAACCTAGGAGCTGAAATTCTTTTGTAAGGCTATGGTGATGGACTCTGATACATTAGAATAGCCGTTTAATTCATGAAAAGCATGGGGGGATGGAGCATTCAAACTGCAACCATAAGCAAAGGCACCTGTTCTGGAACAAGCAAATGTTGAAGTAGCTGTGATATAATGATATGATAATGATATTCTGACCCTGTCACTCTCTTTCTGTCCCCCCACCAATTTTCTACTTCTTTCTTTTTCTTTCTTTCTTTCTTTCATGAAAAAGGACTTTAATAATTGTCCAGAATTCTTTCCTTCCTAGAGTATTTCAGCATATTCTTTTAACAAATATCATGATCTTCATTTTTTACTTTAGAAATACTGTAGGCTGGATTACACAGTTGAATCACAGGCAGCTCAGTTTGTACTCTTGAGATGTACTGTAACAGCCTTGAATCAGTAGTGACTTCATTTCTCACTGTCTCATTGAAAAATGCATACTTTTGATGTCTTGGTGAATTCTGAAGAATCCTAAGAATGGAGAAGAGAGGAGGGATAGCTCCTATTTCTAAGCCATAATTTCTTTCCTATTACTTCATTACATTTGTTCCTCTCCTTTTACTCAAACCTTGACCTTTTCAACTAAGTATTTAATTCAGGATATTAATAATCTATGTTCACAGTTTATGACCTTTTTGTACAGTTTGTTACACAACTTCAGGAAAATTGACTTAAGGCTTTCTGAATACATAGTCCTCTGTGGAGGAGCCTACAGTTTGTTTTTCAAGGAAGCGCTCTGATATTCTGTGACAATTCCCTTCTACTGAACAAATTTGCGGCTAGACCTTTCAACTCCTTTGTCTGTGCTTGCTCCCAAAGAAATTCAGATTTTCAGATGGAGGACTGGTGGCTTAACTTTACAGCTGTGTGTTTTTATCACTAGAGGCTCTTCAAAGAGCCCGTAGTGCATTGAAAACTTTGTGAGCTTATGCAGGAAAGTGTGTTTACGAATAGAGATTTTTTTAAATTATTATTTGGTTTCTGAAGACCAACTGGATTTTCTATTTTGAAGATGTCCACAAGTTACAATCTTTATTTGATTTTAATGCGTGAGATATTTGCAAATATTTCAGCTGTTTTATGATGCAATGACTGAAAAATGGGCATTCACTGGCTCCCAGTGTGCACAGCTTCAGGTGCACCTGAACCAGGTATACTCATATCTGCCTGCCAATACTGAATATTTGAATAAGGGGATGAAAAGAAATTAGGTGCCCAAAATTCCTTATAATATAGACTGCTGTTCCTGGTTTCCAGTATATCCACAGAATTATCTTTTCTTTCAGGTAATTCCTAGGATGTGTTTATGATCTTCTTGTACAATTTGTCCTTAATTGCCTTTTATTCCTTTCTTGATTGCTAAAATATTTTGCCTATGGAGTTTTTTGTTATTTTTGTTTTGGTTTTTTCATGATAAAAATAATAGAAAACCCCCACAAAACCACAGTTCATGTGGGCATGAAAAACACACTGTGCATTCTTAATGCTTGGAGAAATTTTCTGTCGGAATCCAAGTGTCCATTTTTATGTGGGGCCTGACCAAGCTGGCATTGGCATTACTGGATACAGTGGTTGAATAATCAATCTTACTTGTGATACAAACCCAGAAGTATGCTAAGATCATACTTATGATGATGAATAGCAGAGCATAACTGGTGAACTAGCATATTTATTTCATCACTGTAAAAGGCATTTTAGAAAGCTTGCCAATCTATATTTGCACTGTTACAAAAATCTCATAGTTGTTTGATTTGAGATAGACTATACCATGTCCTGTCAAATTTTGTTTCCTGGTCTGTAACGTTTATGGTTGCTTGTTATATGTGGTGAAGTAAGATATTTGACATAAAGGGCAGCCCAAAACTGAAGGAATTTGACCTTAAAATTAATAAATAGCATATGGAAGCCAACATGACATCTGTGTGAAATTGTATGCCCAATTAAGAGACTGACTGTATTTTTTTTATTTATATGCTTTCTATCATTTGTTGGTAGACAGGTTTTTTTTGTCTGGAAGTTCTTGACAGAGAATAGGGTGAAGTCTGCTTGCAGATAAGGAGGAACACAAGTTGGAATGGCTACTGACTCACCTAAATAGTCAAGTGCAAATCAATGCTGAGATGCAAAATTGATAGTACTTTCTAAAATGTAAACCTTGTATTGATGAGAAAATGTACCAGCAGGAACTATGCTGTCCTGGTATGGACAGCATCATCTGTGAGTGACACTTCTCTGCTTTCTCCTGTGCACATCATGAAATAACTTGTAAGTCCCACAGCCTGTCTGTACATGCTTCACAGATATATATGGGTAGATGAGGTAAAAAAAAAATAAACCAAAGTATTCTAAAGCATCTTATCAGTTTTAAACAAGGAGATTTTTTTGAATTCAAGATGAAATATGGTGGGTAGGAAGGCTTCAACATTTTTATAAAACATTTTCTCTTAATAATCATCTTGGACACAAACTTACTACAAGGAATACTCCATGAAACAGACAAACTGTAAGCTCCAGAGTGAGATTTTTATAGTGACAAAGTTCAGTTCCATTACTGAGAAAATGAGAACTTGGCTCTGCAATCAAATCAAAATGTGCTGACTGTAGCACTGGCCCCCAGACTTAGTGAAATACTTTTAAAGAAAGTAAGTTAAAATAAGTTTTTAAGTAGTTTTCTTGTGTGCTAGTATAAGGCATGCCCAGGAATATTCACATGTTTCAAATTAGATGATTACATTTTATTTCTGAAGTGTGAATGGTTTTTAATTTTAATTTGATTGTGAAGTGTTTGAATTTAACCTGCTTATAAGACTGATGAGTCTCACAAGTGAGACTTACAGTTAGGTTACTTTCCAATGTGTGATGTCTGTGGACACTGCACAAGGCATAGATTTAGACCAACTCTGTTCCATCTGTACCATCACAGGATGAAGAATGATGGATGTATAAGATAAATGAGAAATGACATAAACATCATCTTTTAAGCTGTGTTCATGTAAGGTGCTAGAGAAGAGAGTGAAGCTTTTGTTTCTTCGTAGAAGATTAAAAGAAAAATAAAGCCTTAAAGCTTGTGATGTCAAAAATAAACTACATCACTCTATAAGGCAGCTGAGTAAGAAAAGGTGCATGCGATCTGGTAGTGAGAGCAGTTCTGTTAGGGAGTTAATTATATACACGTATAGACAGATCCTTACTCTTACAAAGACGAGGAACTGTATTTTATATGAATAATATGATTATCTTGTATTTGTCTAGAAAAAAATTCTAAAAATTCTTGACAGAAGTAATGGTCTGAGACATAAATGGCTGCTAATTGCACAGTAGCGTTTTCATGTGACAAATGTATTGCAAAATAGGCATGGTCCTGACCAAGCAGGATTTATGACTGTGAAGGTCAGCAAATAAATGTTGTAATAGTTTCTCTCTCATTTGAAGTTTATTGTGCTTCTGTAGATTGTTCTGACTTCCACGTGGATTATAAATGGTAGTGTACAGATGTTCGCACAAATTTTAATGCACATTACCTCTTAAGTTATTTTAGTGTTGTTAATAGAGCCGTAAAGCTATTATGAGATCAGTAGTGAAGACTCCAGAATTTCCTTCCTCATCAGTCCCAATACAGATTAAGAAGTTACTCTTTTTACAGACAGCAGGAAGATCAGGAGGGTAAAACATGCATTGATTAGTTTGAGCATGTTTTATAATGCGCTTACAATTGACAGCCTTGTTGGTAACCAGGTTTTTCCCAGGCAAGCACAGCCTCTAGTTCAGTTGCCCCAAGCAGTTTAGTTAAAGAAAACCAACATCAAATAACTTATCTGACTGATTGATCTAATTGTTAATTTGCATATGCTTCTAAAAGGACCTGCAAGTGGCTGTTTCTATAAGCAAGAAGCACCCAGATATTCTCAGGACATCACTGGTATCTGAGAATGGCAACTAATTTGCATATTGTTAAATCATGAGATATTTTCCAACCCTGTAAAATTAATCTGGCTTGTCCAGATAGTATCTGTTCATCTTCACAGTGGCTTTGTTATGCACCCTCAGAAAACAGCTAAGCAAGTGTAGGATACTCTGCTTTGCTTCTTTTGGCAAATTACTTTGTCTGCTGAAACTGTGTTCTGGCACCACTGTCCCTTATGGATCAGAAACAGTGTAGATTATTGTACTGGCTTTGGCTGGAATGGAGTTAATTTTAACTGTGTTTTGGATTTGTGCTGAAAACAGTGTTGCTAGCACAGGGATGTTTTAGGTAATGCTGAGCAGTGCTTGCACAGCATCAGGGCTTTTTCTCCTCTTCACCCACTGAGTTTTTTCACTTTTACACTTCCAGTTGTCCCTCCTGTCCCACTGCAAGAGGGTGAATGAGTGACTGGGTGGTCCTTGGTTGCTGGCTAGGGTTAAACTGTAATTATGCAGGGAGCTGCACTGTGCAGGTCTTCCTTGGAATCCTGAGAGCTTTTCCATGTCCGTCTGCTGGCAGTGACCAGAAGAGCTATGATGACATTCAGTCTGGCAACAGGCACGTCATGCTGCAGCTTTTGGCAGTCAAATCTGCTTAGACTTTCAGAGTCCCACTGTACTTAAATTCTGAAAACAGAATCCAAACTTCTCAGGTGTAACCTAGCAGTCTGGTAAGCATAGAACACGATGACCTTCTTTTTCCATTTGGAACATAGAAGAGGATGAATTTAAAGGCAGAAAATTTTTTGTGATTGTGAAAAATAAGGAAGCTTAACATCAGGTCATACAGAAAAAGTGATGGTCCTCCTGTAATTTCTCCAATATTTTTTTACAAACAGGTCAAGCAGGGGAAATACTAAAATACATGTGTTATTCTGCTAGATCTAGTAATTGCACAGTGTCTAATAGTGCCTCAGTTATGGCACTGGAATGGCAACAGCTGTTTCCATCAGCATGCATCATCTAAAGAAAAACAGGCAAGGACTTCTATACTTATACTTGATACTGCTTTTATAAACACAGGAATTAGATTCCTTTCATTTAGAAAAATACTCCAAGATTCCAGATACTCAGCTAGTTATACAGATCAAATATTTTATTAAATCATGTTGAATAAGCAGCATAAAACTAAACAAATTATACGTCTTCACAAAGGATGGTATTGCACAGCAGTCCAGAAACACTCTTACATCACTAGTGTAAAGTAAGAATCAAGTCATCACCTGGAACCAGCAGGGCTGCTGTTGCCTCATGTGACTTAGCTCATATCTGGCTCATTTTCTGACTATACTCCTAAAATGGTCAAAGACAGCTTCAAGGACTAAGCAGTTGAACAATATTTGTTTGTAAAAAGTGTCTTTCAGAGGAAGGTTGTCCATTATGTCAAAGGCTGAGGGGATTTTAGTGTTTAGTCTTACATTTTTATTCACAAGGAAAGACTTCAGACTTCTTTAGCTGGCTTAAGTGCAAACTGTGTGGAAATTTACAGAGAATAATGAAAATTGGAATGGTTGGAGATACATGCCAGTTTTAACTATGTTAACATCTTAACAGCATTTTCAATAAAAATAAACATTGGATCTTGCCCAATACAGAGTAGATATCTCTTTACTCACACAACTTGCTTCTTTTCTTATTTCATGAGAGATTGGTACCACGTAGGTTCAACAAAATGCAATATTTAAGGCTTTTGATCCATAAACTGCAAGACAATTGTCATTTGAATTTTACTGATCTGTTTTCCAAGCACAGTATTTATTTGTGTGACAGAACAGTTGTTTGTCTGTTCCTAGTTAGCAGTAAGAAAAATCTGCTTCTACTCACAATTATAGTCTGAGTTGCTGGTCTGGTTTTGGATCAGGAACCCTTGATTTGTCATGTGATAAAAGCTGCAGCTCAGTAATGAAGTTGAGAAAAAAAGGGAAAAAGTAGAAGAATATTTGTACAAGTAGAGTTCAACCTCTACTAGCTGTTAAAGCAGGAATAATTATACATTTATATGTTTGAAAGAACTGTGCTTTTTCCCAGTATTCAGCAAATTATTTGTCCACTCTTCAGTAAAGCAGAGAGGAAGAAACACAGGTAGAAATAGTGAACTAGAAGTGATGGTACTGAGGAGGGATAAAGCTTCATAGACGACAATAATAAAAATAAAATTAAATAAATACTTTTCTAATATTATTTTCCCAAATGGCACAGAAAAAAATACCGGATTTTTAGCAATGGAGTAGTGCTTGTTGAATTACATGGGCTAGATCATTGCAAGGCAGCTCAGAAGTAAACACACACACTAAGAATATCCCAGGAGTCTTGATGTGAAGTGAATGCATAATATTAAGTAGATTTGGACAAAATCTGCTTATATATAAGAAGCACTAATCCATTATAAGTTTTCTATCCTAATTTTTATTAAATAGGGGACAGTACATGAAAACACCAGAGTATTATGGTTTGATCTGATCAAAATGTCAGAAATAGTTACATAAAAATACTTTTATATCTTAATTTTTTGCATTCCATATCTTGTAACTAAAGGTTTATTGTGTTTTGGATCCTGCAGACATTATTTAGGGCAGTTTTTCCTGTAAGTCCTTAATACCATTGCAAATCTATTGAACTGTAAAACAGTTCCAGAGAACATGCATTTTTTGAAGATAATAATATCTAGACATGCCAAATTCTTTAATGTTGTTACAAAATATTATTCAATAATTTTATGATCTTGTAAGGTTTATGCTAATGCTGCTCTACCAGGACCCTGTTGTGTACAAAGGGAATTAGAAACTTAGCAACTTCACATCAGAGTAAATATTTGATGAGTGAAGAGGTTGCCTGTATTATTTTCATAATGGGTATCAGTAACAGTGGCAAAGCTCAGAATTTTCATATCACAGCAGTGAAGATTATTTCCAAGCATACAGAGAGACTCATTTCTTCCTCATGTTCAAAACCTGAGCTGAGTCATAAACTACAGAACGTAAGGAAAGCAGTCAAGTGAAGAGAATAAATAGGACACAATGATGTGCAGTACGAGTCTGTGGGGCTGCTGTGCAGCTGGAGCTCAAGTGGAAGTAGGTTTCTGAGAAAACAAACAAACAAAAAAACAAAACCCCAAACTGCATCCTAAAGAGGGTACTGAGAGGGATTGGAATCTCTTACTAACTTACACAGATAGGAGAAATAAGAAATGTTATTATTTACGAGTAACACCATACTGCTTCTGCAAGATAAGGTAGAAATCAGATCTATGAGCATCTATAGGCAAGAAAACGTACCTAAGTCGGTTGTTTTGGTGGGAAGCTGTTACTCTACAGCAAAAGCATAAAACCCAGCAGCTATGAGTAACAGGAAGAAGGGGATTAAATCATATTACATGTTATAATAATGCAACTCTGTCTGGGATTAGGGATTATACTGCTGTTATTATCTCAATTAGAAAAAATGAAAATACATTCTTAACTGGAATAGTTACACTAGCAGAAAAGTTAGCAACTTTCCAGGAAGCTCCTATTTTTTAATGGTTTTTTTTCCTATTTTTTCCTACTTGGGTTTATTCCAGTGAGAGTGGTATATATTATAAATACTTAATTTTGTCTTATTTTATTTCATTAGCTTGTTTTATAGAAAAGACAGGTATTTTTATATAGGCCCTCGTGAAGTAATTTCCTCAAATTCTTCAGATACACAGGTTAGGAGCCTCCATTGTAGTGCACTATTTGGACATGAAGAACGACTGGAAAACTTGTTTTTGTCATTGGGCTGAAGGTAGCAGAGCAGGGATGTGAAGGAAGAACTGAGTAAGCCACCCTAGCCCTGTCAGTAAGCTAAATAAATATTAAGAAACAAACTGTTGGATTTTAACCATTTTGTATTCCTGAATAAGAGCAAATGAAAACTTACCTTGAAAGAGAAACAAACCCAGAAATACTTTCTCATATTTTAAATTTTTACATGCTGTTTCTTTTTTCTGTTAACTTTTCTGTAGTATTCAAGATAAGAAACTAACTTACTGTATTCTTGTTAAATTAAAAGGCTAAGCCAAAAGTCCACAGAAATTAACTTGCAATTGAAATGTAATTTGCAGCAAAGAGAATGCTCTCACTTGAAGCAGTATTGGTTATTTATATGAATCACCTAATCAGAAATTTTTTAAAAATTACATTGCATTACTTAGTTTATTAACACCTCATACATATTTTGAACATGAAGCACTTGTGATAACTACTCCAAATTATATTCATGGACTCAGAATTGTCTGCTAAGGGATAGGATTGAACATTTCAATCAATAAAGGGAATGACAGGCAGCCTGAGAATGAAAAGAGGAGAAAGTAACTGACTATATAGTTCAACACAGCTCTGCATCAATGGATGCAGATTCTGCATCACTGCCAGTCTTTAGGAAAAACTAGATAAAAAGTTCATGGGAATATGTAGCTAGGCATATCTGAATCTGCTTTGAGGCAGGAGAATAGACCATTTAACTTAAAGGAATACCTTCTTCTCGAACTTTTTTATTTTTTTATGACTCTAATGTTGATTTGTTCGTTGTTGTCTTTGTTTTGGTCAGCCCAAATGAGAGGAAACATATTGGAATATTTTCTACTTTGCTCTGCTTTATGCTTAATCTAAACAATGAAATGCTTTTTCTGTTTGTGAAAGGAGGCATAATTCTGTTCAAGTTTAACAGAGGCTTAGTATCTCTCAGTAGAAGTGCTCTAATATCAAACTATAACTTTACGAAAAAGTTTTTAAATGCCTGCCATTGAACAGGTTTGATATTGTATGAAGATGTAGATGGTTTCAAAAGAGACAAATAGCATTCTCAAAGACCCTCTTTCTATGAAATGGATAGTGATATTTATGAGACAATGGGAAAAAAGATGCTTAGGCTTTCTTACTGATCTGTCTTTTGCCAGTAAGCGCATTTCAGTGTTAACACAACTGCTCTGCAGTTGGCAGCTGACTCTGTCCATATCCTGTACCAGCTGCAGTCACCTTGGCATGAGGTGGGGAGATGTGTGAGTGCACTGGCAGAAAGGTTTTTTTTACGGTAATGAAGTGTAACAGCTTGGGAAAATGCCTTTCTGAGGAGTTGTCTGGACTGAAAACAAGCCAGGCACATCAAAGGACCTAAATCCCTGACAAGGGGCTTGAAAAATAGGTCTGGGCACACAGAGGAACAAGAATCTCACATACATAGAAGGGAATGAAAATCTATAGGATAATGTCCAAAAAAATGTTTGAGTTTGGACACCTCTTTCTACAATTCTGGTACCACTTTACTGAATGCTTCTCTTAGTGGGGTTTCAGTCAACCATTCAGATATTTTCTATCAACCATTCCTCCTACACAGCTGCCGCTATTTATTTTTAGTTTGAATAACACTCTTAAAAAGTACCTTTTCAGAATTAGATTGAGTTGTATAGTTTGTCACCTTCAAGAGAATAAAATCTTTTCATGTGTCAGGAAAAGTAATAAAGGATGAAGGGTTGGATTTGTAAGGCTGGCATATTTTTATTTGTTTTCTTAGAAGACTTCAAAACCAAAGCAGATATAAGTGGGCAAGGAAACAGGTAGGAAGAGGTCTCAAGCAGCAAAGTATACTTTTTGAGAAGGTAGCTCTAGTAAAATAATCAGAGGTTTGGTTGAGGTGAATTTAGTATAATATTTTGAGTAATGTCACAGCATTTTTGTCTATGAAAGCAGAAATAAGAAGCAATGCTTAAACTGAAGATACTCCAACTATGGCAGTACAATGAGGAAGACATCTAAACATGCCTCCCTCCTCAAAGTCAAGCTTTAGGAATTACGTACTCCACATGACCTGGTTTTAAATCTGTTTCATTTGCTTCTGCTAGCTCTGGAGAATTTGAAAAACAAGTTAGAAAATTGACTTGCTGTGTTTTTTGCATTTGTTCTGACTGTGGAGAAGCAAACAGGAAAACTCTTTGCTAGTCTGCTATATTTTTTTTCAGCTTCCATTTAGATCTACAAGCCCTTTTTTGTCAGCAGTGTGTAGTATTTAGTTTGTTTGTCCTGGTATTTAAGGGCATTGTACTTTGTTTAGGCAACACAACTTGAACCCAATCTTCTGGCATTTAAAAACTCTTTTCATTAAATATCCTCATTGCTTCTTTTCTTTCCCCCCCCAAATCACACCCTATTCTTTTAATACAATTGTTTTTCAGCCATATCCATTACATTTTAAAAGTTGTTAGGCAACTTTCCAGAGATCTTTTGGGTTTATTTGGCAGTGCTTATTAGTCATAATTTCTCCAGCAGGTCCCTTTCTTCTGTCCTGCCTTAATAATAATATTTAATACCTAACTGGTACTAGTTGGTACTAGTTTGGCCCAAAACTGGTTTTGGTCACTTCTAATGACCTGAATTTCAAATCTGAAGGCAATAGAAGCTGTGGTACTCAGAAGCTATGAAAAAAAATGAAGACGAAATTCGGTAATTTGATCATTGTTGTGTTGGTCTTCCAGTTGCAAAAAGAATTTCAATTTTGCCTCCGAAGAACACTGCAGTGACTGATCTTTCTGGCTATGGTCTGTTTTGCAGTGTGAGTTCCAGGCAGGACCAGCAGAGCTGCCTTTTCTAGGTCACTGACAGCCCAGGAACTTGTGATTTTCAGTCCCTCTCTAATGGATTCATACACAGTTAATTACAAAGGGCCATTTTCTTGGATTACAGCCAGAGTCTACAGCTTTCTGAAAACCACTTTTCTAAAAGTACCTGAACTTGCTCCCCAAAGGTGAGGACTGTGAAGTTTGCTGTTCATCCACAGAGCAGATGGTGGCAGTGCCAATTTCTATAGGACCAGCTTACATGTGGAAGATCAGTCCTTCGGAGTGAAATGTTAATTAAGTGTCTTATGCTTTTGAGTCCTACTTTCTCTAATGATGGTGCTGATTTAGTCTCACTGCAAATTCAAATAAAGGCAGCAGCACTTACCAGGTGTCTCCCTCCATATCTTTCAGACATTCATGAGTCAGAGACTGTGATTCAGCTAGACCTATTTTTTTCACATTTCCAGGGAAAAGTAGCCTTCGAGTTTGAAATATTTCTGCTGTGTGAGGCAACTTTGGTCAGGCACAGATAATACTACAGAGATGTCTTATGTCAGCAAAACAGTGTCTGTAGTATGAATCAAGGAGACTACATGGTTAAAATCCTTTTAAATATAATTTTTGGCCTGAAAATGGAGAAGAAAATAATAATAGATTTGTATTCAGTTGTATTTACTTTCATAATATGACACTGTTTTGGAGAGAGAAAACCAAACTGGCTATTCCCAGACCAGCAGGTGTTTCATAAACACCTGAAGTCTCTGCAGTGGGAACAAGCAATTTGCAGAGAGAGCCAGAAAACAGACTTTCCCAGGACAACCTTTTCCCCACCAGTGAGTGTAATCCTAGAGTAACCTTATGATCTTAGTGAAAGTCAATGCTGCTGCTATCAAACTATGAATTATGAATTCTCAGTAGATCCATGTCTTGCACTTCTCCATTCTAAATTAGTCGCTGATATTTCATTTTTCCCAATTATTAATAATTAGGAGACTCTAGGAGCAGAATGGATTACAGAAAGCCAATGAATGAGATCAGATGATTTCCTAAATTAATTCATGAATAAATTTGAGATAATTTTTTTCAAAAGAAAGAAAAACATGTCCTGTTTTTCTGGCTTAAAGAAACTATGCTACATATCAACTGCCTGCCTTCTTTTCTCTGGCACAGTTGCTGCTGTCCTGAAAGAGGAACAAACCTCAGAGCAGGGAAACAATGGGGTTATGTGGTGTGCATTTCCCTTTTCAGAAAAAGGAAACTTGGAGCTTCATGAGTGCAACGGAAATGTACAGGGGTAAATTATTTTCTAAATATTTTGACTTTTAACTAGATTACGAGTTATATCTACCATATTTACCCCTCATGTGCTGCATCTTCATAATTTTCTTTTAAAATGTGATTTGTTTTTGTGTGAATGCTGATTAAATGCAAATTTTTATGTAGTACTAAGATTTGTATAATCAAAACTTGATTTTAACAACTAGAAATAGTTTACAAATGTCAAATTAAACAATCAGGAACAGAATGAATCTAATCTGAGTTTGGTGATCAGGGCACAAGGACTGAACACTTGAACAATCCAATACATATTTTGAGAGTTCTCTATAGGCTGCAATGCACAACTTGTAATGAATTGATAAAATATAGTTTTGAGTGAGACAAAGGGTAAATCAATTCAATTAATTGTCACCACAATGTTTGTGTATGGTTGTTCCATTTATAATGTAACTATGGAATTTATTTTCTGTATTTAAGGAAATAGATTTTAATTTTTTTGTTTTGATTTTTAGATGTTGTTCCATCAAGATCATAGAAGCTAGGAAAAAAAAGCTGTCATGATTTTAGTAAATTAACTTATTTAAGAGTTCAAAGCAAGCCACTGATATGCAATACATGCGAATTTTTAGGTTAATCAAGAAATTTATAGAAGTTAAATAGAGAGCAGAATGTTTCCTGATGCCAGAATAAGCAATATGGATATTTTAATGTGAGTTTGCTGCTAGAACACCCTAAAATTTCTTGTTGGTACTGGATATTGAAAATTAACAAAATAATTAATAATAATGTATAAAATTATTTTATTGATTTATGTTTACAGTGGAAACTGGTGCCAGTTAGTTACAATAGACTCAAAAGTTTAGACTCCCAATGGCAGAGTTAGAGGCTCAAAAAGGAGAAGCCGATAAAGCACAATCCACTAATGCTCCAAAACAGGAAGTTAAAAAAGGTTTGCAAACTCATGTATTCCTACTAACAGATCAGATTGCTGCCCATGCTAAGAACTTTGAGATATCTTTTAGTCTATCTTGGTCTTTTAGTTCAATTCAAATTATCCCATTGTAAACTTAGGATGTGTTGGACTGTTAGAGAGTGCTCTGTGTGCAGGATGATGGTTCAGGATGCTGCTTCAACCAGAGACATTGAGGTAAAAAGGCATGTGGAGTCAGGCCACTCTACATTTAGTGCTGTCAAAATACAATACAATGGAGCAATGGTTGTGACTTGCTGACATTTTGCTCAAGAGAAAACTGAGATTGAGTATATCTGTGCTGTTAGAAAGCTTCAGGGAGCTGCAGAAGTACAAGAGAAAAAGATGTAAAATAAAACCACAGTATGATCTTGAGGTCTTTAGAAGTGACACTCTCAAAATGATCCTTTGTATTCCTAAAAACAGAAGCAGTATTTGAGACAGTGATGGCTAAGAAGATTTTGTCCCAGTTACAGAGATTTTTCACCCCAAGCAGGTGGACACCATAGTGCGATGTGCTTTCGAAATTCCTATGGAAGAAACAGGAGAGAGTGTTCCATGCAATCTCAGGCAACAGCTATGGTTTATTAAGAAAATATAGCCATGGGATGCAGTAGAATCAAAACAGCCAGTGTTTTCCACCTCTCATCACCCCTGGAGTTTTGTTTTAAAGTGAAGAAACAACCAACAAGACCCACAGCTTGGGAACCAATCAATTAAATTCACTGTGAACAAAAAAAAGTTGGCTTGCAACACCTCACCTTTTATATTGTGTGTCCATAACACACAAGTGCCAATGTTCTGCTGCATCTTCTAAGCTTCAAAGTGATTTTGAGAAGAAAAGAGGTCAGGGATTTTGGCTGGTGTACAAATGGTATAACCTGATCTCTTTTCCACTGTTAGTGAGACGCTGTTACAGTTCCGTTCTGACCTGGGGTACGCACAGGGTTGCAATACACTATCAGCAGGTTTGGTACTGGTGGAAGTGGGAACACTTGGGTTCCATGCATTGTGACAGACCTCTGTTGGGGTCTAAGAGATATGGAAGATGCTCACAGTTTGAGTGCATCAGTTGGGGTGCAAGACTCTGTATCACATTGCCATTAAGATACCTCCTCTCCAGATTTGCACATTCAGACATTGAAGTCCTAATGCACTTTTATCCACAGTAAAACCCCTCTTTTCCCCTCCCACAAAATTTGTTAGATTTCCATATGACTTTAAGAAAAGGGAAATGAACCTGCCTAGTTGATACAATTGTGAATTATTTTAGGGCTTGCACTGTGTCATTCTTTATTCCATGAGTAGTCCCAGGGAAAATTACAAGGGCTGCAGAATTTGTTGAAAACAACTCATTTATTCAGAAGCATTTGCAGAAAATATTTACTGATCCACTGTGAGGGATAGTGAGATTTTTCACGTATTTTTAATTAAACTGAAAATTTCTATGTTTGCATAATAGGTTGCTTTGCTTGCTTGGTTGCATACTGGGTTTGCTCTTTTTAATTATTTCTGTTTCTTATGCAAGAATCCTTTTCACCTTCTCTTAGCTCTAAGCAGTTTGTTGTTGTTCACAGTTGTATTTTCACTGACAGTATGCTTTGCTGTGTTTTCAGTGCATAAAGACCAAAACATACATTTCAATCTCAATGACTTTCATTTTAGATTTGGAAAACTGAAATACAAAGTGAGCACAAATATAAAATCTTCATGAGAGAGAAAGCAAAGAATCTCTAAGATCTGCAGTTTAAACAACTCTGTAAACCTTTCATCTTTAATCCTCTTATACTGTTGTCACTGGCTGACAGGCAGGTGGGGAGATTTTCCATTTTATGGCAAATAAAGGACAGATTTGTGATTAAGGCATAGGTTGGGCCTCAAAGCTTTCTAGTTCAGTTTACGTCTTTTGATATAAACTTTGTACGGGTGTCAGTTTAGACTTCATATTGCCTGTATCTTTTTTTTTTTCCTTTTCTCTGTAAGGATAGCATTCCTCTGTGTATTTAGATATCGAAGTATCAAAAATGTTGTCTTTTGCAGGGGAACTCTAAATTTTGCTGTAATCTGAAATTTAGGCCTCCAGTTCAGGGATGTAAATGTGCATGTGCCTAATCCCTGTGGGAAGTCAGACTAACAGTGTATTCAGTGTGTCTCCACACACCTACCTGATGCTGAAGAAGGAACATAAATCAGAGAAATTCAGTGTACCAAACAATGCATCTATTAGCAATATGAAATTTGCATAGTACAATGTTCAGCAAATTTCAGTGTTGGGGGTATGTTTATATTTCAGTGTATTGCTAACTCTGCACTACAAGCAAAAATGAATATTCATCTTTTTGGTGCTGCACAGACAGCAGTGGATATTTCAAGGGCAACTTTAGTTGAGTTTGAAATGCATGTCAACATTTTAAAACACTCTTATTGGAAGGTATTACCTTTTACTTGCTGTCTGACACGAAGACAGTATATTTTGATGTTCACATTTAGTTGTTGTGGGTTATATCTCATCTTTTATGCTGTTCATCTCATCATGAAATCAGGTTCCTTTTCAGCTGAGAATAACATGCCTTGTTTTATTTCAACCTAAGTTTTGTGCACTGGGCAGCTGTGTGACCCCTCATATCATATTCAGTCTTTTAGACTTACCGTATCAGTCAAGTGAAGATTTCTGCACCAACAAAAGAAATTAATTTGTGATGGTTTGGCAAACAAAACATTTTTTTTCCAACTAGTGAAAACAGAAAGTTGCTTTCTAATTGCACATTAGGAAACCTTAAATGGCTCCTTGAGAGCCATCTGATGTGGGAACCAGTGAAAGGGACAGACCCCGAGAGAGCTCCCCAAGTTAAAGTGACTAAAAAAGCCTCCCCCAGCATGCCCTGTTCCGTTATGGAAATGTATCCCAGTTCTGCTTCCCCAGTTGGCCTCCCTGCCCCCTTATACCTTATCTGCTCCTTCTTCAGAAACTTCTCCCTTCCCCACTCTCCCATTGGACCTTGTTCCCTGCCACTTACTCAGATTTTCCCATTGGCTCCTGTACACTAATCCCACCTATGTACTGCCCCTGCCCCTGATGCTTTCCCCGCACCCTTGCATAAGATGGAAACCTTCATTCCCCCCACAAGGACTTTGTCCCTGGCCTGCTTTCAAGGTAGAGCTGAAATAAATCTCTGCTCTGGAAATTCCACAAAAAGACCCTTCCTGTGTCCTTGCTGTCGACCTGTTGGGAAGCGATCCGGAGTGAGTGCATGTGTCTCTGTGATTGCAGTGACTGCCAAACGACTTTCTGTTGGAGTCGGGTTGGGAAATTGTAGCACCCCACCAGAACACCTCCCGGACTCCAACAATCTGACATCCTTTGCTTACAATTTTAATATTTACAAGAAAGGAAAATTGTATCTCAAGGTGATTTTTCACTTTTTCCAGTCTGTAAAATAGGTCAAGGAGGAAAAGAACCAACTTGAAAGAATGGAAAAAGTGAGAAAAGGCTTGAACAAACGGCCCTTGCATTTACCACTTCTCCCAATAGCAATATCATCAGAAAAGTTCTTGGTAGGAATAATTGCTTGGCAGTGTGAGCCAATTTATCCTGGTTTTGCTTGCAGATCATGGAGACTATAGAGCACTGTAGGTGGAAAGTTCTGTGCTGTCCGGAATTGCTGCAGTCTCTGTCTCCCTGGGACTTTTGTCATTTTGTCCTAGACAATGTAGAAACTGAGTCATCCTCCTACCATCCAGTGGATTTACATTCATTTCCTCCTTTTATTCTTCTTCAAAGACAGCCTTCAGAAATACATTTTCTGTTCCTCATTGCCTACAAATATGTATTTCAGTCTTAAATGGATTAAACTCAAGGGATGGGTGTAGAGTCCACATCCTTGGTATCTATGGTAGCAAATGGAATTTCTTCCAAGATTGCCTGCCTGAGTTAATACAAGGTACAATTGTAGGGTGATCACCTAGAGGAGGATTCTGGTTTCTTGAAACTGGAAAATCTTAATTTTATGTAAAATTATTAGTCAATGATTGGGGAATCACTATGGAGACAGAGAGACTAAATCCTGTGATTTTCACTGCTCATGAGTGTCCTGTTTTGACATGTGAAATCATATTTGCCTGCTGGTAAGGAGCTAAATGATGATGGTAATGAACTAAAATGATTAATTTCATAAGGTTAATAAATAAGCTGAAAGACCCTGAATGTTGGCTATAGGTTGCCATAGGCTTTGTTAACTTGAGGTAAAGGGATATTTTAGATTCAAAGTAGAATGAATAATGCAGTATATCTTTATATGTCATCCCCAAACCTGCAAAAACACCCAAACCAGAAATCCCTTGAGACAAGTGGGTCCGCTTCTGTCTAGAGATGACATTCATAGTGCTTCCCTCCTTAATGGAGTTGGGCAGTTTGCTAGACAGCTTGAAAATGCAAAGCAGTGCTTCACCTACTCTCCAGGTAGAATATTTCACAAAGAATATTTGGGTAATGTCTGTGAATATCATAAAATGATCCACTTTCTTGTTTTCAATATTTACTGTAAAAGATGTAGTATGGTTAAACTGAAGATTACCTATGAAGATGGTATACCCAGCTGGTACTTTAAACATTTAGTGGTAGACCAAACATATTAAAGGTATGAGTGAGATACACAGTAATGAATATTATTGACTCTTTATGCACCTTAATATTTAGCTTAATATTATAAAAAAGTGTTACAAAGAGATGATGTATCACTGAAGTGATAATTTTTTAAAATTCTGTATGTACCTGTCCAACAATCTGAGGAAAAAATGTTCATTAACTTGAGAAGAACCTTGTAACTGTCTCCTACATTTATCTTTTTTATGCTAATCTGTGGATCTCTGTTGCCGTCTATACATCTCTGTGAGCTTGGGTGTAGTTGGAATCCCTGACAAAATGTGGCAAGTCACACCTAAGAGATGGTTCTGCAATTTTGGGGGGCATTTTTGCTAACACAGGTTAGAACATAGTTCTGCAGTTGTGAGCTTGTGTGGGAGATCCCAACAGGGATTTCTTTGGTCCCTCCTTGGTTCCTCCAGCTTACAAGGTGGGTGTGGGATTGAAGCCTCCTTACGAGCATGGACATATTACGGGAAGGAGCTCTGTCCTGTGTCAGTTTGAAGGCCATTTCCCCTGAGTTTTACAACATACACTATTGAAATGTCAGCTTTTTCTCTATGTAAGATCTGGAGAAAAAGTGAAGCTATGAATTCTGAAGTTCCCGTAGATGACTAAGTGGTAACTTGCCAAGTTACTTTTTTTTGGTGATCTAACTTCCCTCCTTACGTTTTGATTGTCTAAATATACGAAGGACAGGTGACATAAGATTTAAATTTTTAAAAAATTGTGTAAAGAAGGCTTTAGAAAGAAAATTGGTATGTTTTGCTGAACGGGAGGAAACTAAGTAAAAATGCAGATCTACAGAGCTAATTACAGATGGTAACTTTCAGATGGGGATGTATTCATTGCTAGTTGTGACATAACTCTCCAATGGTTCTGATTTTTGAATAATAATGTATTCCAAATTAGTGGAAAAGAGAAGTGTAAACTTTAAGAATGTTAATTCTTAAAATGTATCTAGTGAGTTTTTAATTTATGGTTTCCATTATTTTACCATATTCTCAGGGATTTAGTTCTTTTGACTGCTTTCTTTTTACTTTCATTTCCTATGTAATTATTTTAATTTTTTTTTCTTAATAAGTAAAGTACTCCTTTTGTATTTTAACTCTTTGAAAAGCAAATTCCTCATAACTGGTAATAACTGCAGAACATCTTTAGAAACTGTTGCTGTTTAGGATAAAATGCATTCTGTTCTACTGTGGCATGAATGATTTTGATTAGCATTCTGATTAATATTTTGCCTGCTACCTATGAATTAAACAGAACTTTTCAAGTTAGTAAGATTTTTATAACTACACCTGAAAAACTGGTACTTTCCTTTTCTGCTTCAAAATGTTCATTGAATACATTTTCTAGGCAACATCAGAATGTCAATCCATTTATTGGAACTGTGATAAGTGATTCAGATAGGATAGAATTATTTAATTGTACGAATAATCAAAATGATGTAGGGATCTGGTGTTCTTATAGGAATGGTCATGATGGTCTTAGTCTACCAACATTAATTTACTAAATTACTATGGTCTTAATTTTTCTAAAATGTTTAGAAAGACAAATAGAGAACAGAAACTAAGCTGCCAGTACTTGTATCTTTCTTTACCTAGAAAAGTTTATTGTTGCAGCGGCTGAACTAGCAGCTTTGGTGGCTGGGGGGCCAAAGAGTCCAGATGCAGAGGGGGCCTGCTGGTGGGCCAAATCCAAAGTTTAAAGATCCCCCCTTAACTCGGTGAGAAAGGCTTCTCCCATAGCTCTTGTGACCCTATGTAGATTCGGTCTCTCTGATTGGCCAGCAGCCAGACGCCCCTTGTATCCCTTAGGAGGATGTAATCCAGCCCCCACTCCGCCCCCTCCTTCTCCCCATTGGTTGTTGTTGTATTACCCCGCCTCTCTTCTGTACCCCT
Source organism: Rhagologus leucostigma (assembly GCA_013397725.1). Classification (NCBI taxonomy): domain Eukaryota; kingdom Metazoa; phylum Chordata; class Aves; order Passeriformes; genus Rhagologus; species Rhagologus leucostigma. The sequence goes on from VZTD01005737.1 coordinate 23,656, forward strand.
TTGTAAGTGTGTCCCGAGGGGAAGCTGCTTCCTTTTCGTCACTGGACTCCTTCGACGTGGTTTGGTAGTAAATCCTTCAGAACTGCATACGGGGGTCGCCTCTTAATTCTTTGCCTTTAGAGACGCCTGAGCTGCCAGCTCAGTGTGAGCGTGTGCTGCGTGTTTCCATCACACGGGTGAGAGAGCTGGCTTGCGAGTGTGCCAAGAAGCACTGCAGGGGGTTCCTTCGCCAAGGAACGTCTCTGGAATAAGCAGCAGCTTCTCCATCAACACCCACATGGTGATAATTTATTGCGAAGTTAATTTGGAGTTTTTATTTTTTAAAACTTCATCCCAAATACCACTTTTTAGTTCTAGGGTTTTTTGGGGGGTTTTTTGGATGACGGGGTAAAAAAAGGGCATCTTTGAAAAGTAGCATCTTTTACCCTTGTACTTTTCCTTTCCACCATGTATGAATTCAGGATTACTGAGATGTCATTTCTTCTGTGCCTGGATGCCAGGGAAGGTGAGAGGGAAGGTAGAAGGAGCAATAACAGAGTACTTAGCATTTATTTGGCAAAATCCACAGAATTTTTACAATTATCTCAGATGTACATGGGATGTGAACTTCAGCCTGTTTACATAATCAAAACCCATGTGTCTGCATTAACTCAGCATTATTGGCTCTTCCCCTTTGTACAGGTAGGAAAAACATCCTCTGGAGACTAAAATGTGTGTACATGCAATGAGCTTGTATTCAGCTTATCCCCTGGGAAATATTACCATAGCAAATCTTATTTCATGTTTGGGATGGATTTTATCCTTAAATTACCTGTTTTTATCTTTAATTCCCTGTAAAGGACAAAATAGTTAGCAGAGGAAAAAAAAGTGTATCAGATTATTTTTGAGTTTCAGAGATTTTGAACAGAGCCGTCCAGTTCACTACTTTACCAGACAGGCATCCTGTAGTTTTGTTCACATCTCAATAGCACTAAGTTATGCAACTACGGAACAGATGTATCATTTACAGTTCGGCAATATTTGGTCCCAACTGCTGATACCAATGCTAAAAGAAACAGTCAGAAGTGATGTAGAGAAAAGAACAAAAACTTACAGTTTTTAAAAATTATATGTAGGAACATCACTTTATGGTTAACTATTACAAAATAATAACGCTGAATAGCTAATAAATTTTCCTGTTTATCATTGATGCTGAACCTTTCAAATCATATCATTTTTTCCACATTGTACTTTTCCATGCTGCTCAGGACTTGTGTCAGTGCACTGGTTTAGAATACTGGGCCAGAAGAGATGAGGGAGGAGACACCACTAGCACTCGAGTAATAATTCAGTCAGGCAGTGGGTGGGATCTGCCAGCTTGCACAGGTTGTAGCACACCAATTCCTTCACAGGCAGGTGAGAAGGCTCTTTAGAGGGTTCTGGAAGGAAGCCATGATTTTGGTTAAAAAATCTTGATTTTTTGAGTTCTGTTCAGTCCTACTTTCAGATATATTTGGCACTCAGATTTTTTTCTTTGCATGCAAGTGCAGAGTATGAGGTCAACAACAGCGGGAAGGAGGAACTGCCCCACCTTTTCTTGAAGGTGAGTGCTCCAAAGGACAGAAGTTTACAGTGCCTAAAAATGTTACTTTTAAAACACAGAAAGATGTACTAGAATGAGATGACTCTTCAAATATAGGCAGTTCTGATCAGTTATGGCAGATCATGCAGAGTAGTTTGAAACAAATCCCTCCATGTGTACTAAGAGTTTGCAAGGTGGTTTTTTTGGCATAATTTTGCTTTCTGTTGTACACATTTTTGATAGATTTGTAGCTTGAACTAATGTTTCCTATGTGACATTCTCTCCGGGTGACCACATATGAGGTGTTTTGGACCTGTCTGTGCAAATGCTCTCTAGGACCTGGAGGGGAGCAGAACAGATACAGTCACACTCCCTGGTGCTCACTCCCCTTTGTAACAAAGCCTGATTTAGGATGTTTCTACAGTAAATTTAGAAGTAAACAAATTATTTTAACAAATCACAATTAGAGGTGTACTTAAAATTTTTTGTAGTTTGTTTTCATAAATTTCGGTTATGTTTTTTTTTCTTTTTGCTGTGGTGTATTTGCAAAACAACCTATAGAAATAAAGGGAGAAAAAAACCCTTTTATAACCACATGACCATTTTTAAGCGGGTTTTGCTGCAGTTTCATTTTGTGGACTGTCTTCGTTTTTTAGACATTTCTTCTATATGCCAAATATTTGAGCTGAAGAACAAATGTTTTATCTTGATTCAAACATAACTTACGGTAAACTACTTTCTCTCATGCACATATAGGCTCTACCTGTGATTCTTTGACACTGAGAATCTCCCAAGGGCCATCCAGGGTAGATTGGCCAGTGTATAATTTTCCAACAGAACTGCTAAAGACTCCTAAAAAATTGGTAAAGCTACTGGAACCAGCAAGAAATGTAAGGAAGTGTTACTTGAGGTTTGAAAGAATTAATGATGTCTGTTTTGGTGTGACCATTGTCTTTGCTTTCCAAAAATACTTGAGGAGCTTCAGCATCTGTAGGCAGTACCCTCAGGTGCTTGAGGCCAGCAGGACAGGTCCTATATGGAGAGGGCATGGTTTGGGTGAGATTTATGCCACACCTGGATGTTGTCAGGGTCTGCAGATCATGCCAGTGTGGGCACTCTGAGCAATTCAGCATAGAGGGATGGGCCTTAACAACAGTAGCATCAGCTCTCCTGAAAGCAAGTAAAATAAAGCTGAGCTTGGAGTTAGCAATTGGTCTGTCTTACCTCTTTTTTGTTTCCTGGTATTGAGTCCATTAACTTTATGATTTCACTTATAGCTTCTTTAGAAGTAATAGTTTTCAAATTGCAATAATTTTTCAGGGTTGAAACGGAATCACCGATTTAGGTGAAACTGTGGGGTGGTGATTTATGGGACAGAAGCATTTGTGCAAGAAAGATCCAGAACTGCTAAATCAGCAGGAAGCTGTCAAATTTAGGTTAATGTAACTGAGGGCAAAGGGATTGGAAAGTGCACAAGCCAAATGCTCTCTTCCATAAGAAATCTCACTGTGGCAGCAGATTAAAGAGTTGCGATATAAGTAGAACAAAAATGAGAAGCAGAAGAGCTTTCGAAAGCAGAATGGGTTTGTGAGATTGTAGAATTGCTAAAACTGTCTAGTCTTTCCCTTCAAGTCTTAAGGGGAGCACTGAAATGAATTCCGAGAATTTATCGATATTCTTTGTTTTGTCTATACAAACATGGAGACTTTTTTTTTAATTTTTTTGTCTTAGTAAAAACGTGGGAAATTTACATTTTTTTGTTTTATTCTTTAATACAGCAAAGTATCCAGCTATGCTAAATCCTCTCTAGCAGGTCTGTCTGACTTTCAAGCAGTTTATAGCCTGATTTGCTATTTTTATAGACATCTTGTAATATTAGCTGTGTGGATGTCTCTGTGCTTGTGTCTCATTTTAGGAGTGAAATGAGAAGTCTTGATTTGGAACCTTTTTGGGGAAGGTTGGTGGCATTTTTTGTGGGCTTTTGGGTTTTGTTCCTTTTTTTTTTCTACGGGTAAATTAAGATTAGGCTTCTCTCAGCAAAATAACTGGATCTATAGTTAGGCTTATAGCATATACCTGAAAATTCTGAAGAGAGTGATGGCTGATAAATCTCATAAGATATAGGTTTCAATATGCCAGTATTAAAAAGCATGTTTCTGGTGGAAAGATTGATATTTCTAATATTTTTCATACTGGCTGAATTAAAGCTATATTAATATTTTCTTGGTTTTTGTTTTCCTTTTTCTTATTTTGATAATCAGTATGAATTTTATGTGAATCCGAATGAGGATGTCTTACTCAGTCTTACATACTGTGGTTTGTTGTTTTTTTTTTTTTTTTTTCCCAAAAGAAAGACAACCTTTTTTAATATGTTTTTGTGAAGTAATTTGACATTCCTGGAATGAATTATTCAAATGTGTTTGCTGACTTGTAAGCAAGCTTTTAATTCATGCCTGTTATTCAAGATCCTTTAAAGGTCCTGAGCTTTCTTTTACATATTCAACAGGTATGTTTTTCATTGTAAATCTTGACTTTAAAAAAAGCCCCACAGTAATGTGTTAGTAGGAAGTCTAAATCTTTTCATCGGCAGAATCCTTCTAAATAAGGAGGGAAAAGTGCACTAGCTTTTAATTTTTATAAATGGAAAAGTAGATCTCTCATGGGTACAATAAACTGATTTATCTGTGAAGCTTTTCATAAGATTTAATTAAATTCTCAGCAGAGCAACTGAAATTTTGTTTGAAAGACAACACTTGCTTTTTAAAATATTATTTTGTCCCATGGGCTGTAATTAGGTTGCATTTAGATGGATTCTTTATATTTTGCTTTTGTTCTTTTCTTCACTCTTACTGCTGGGTTCTGCCTTGGATGATCCCTTAAAATAACAGGCTTTAGTCCCTCAACTTGCAGAAGCCCATGAACAGACTTTATTTTTCATGGTGACCTCATCTTGTAGCTATTCATTTCCAAATAACATTAACTTTCTGCCATGACATCACTAAAATCTGATCCTTCGTGCATGTAGATGAAGCCTGAATCCCAAAGGTACTCTATTAAAAGTTCAGAGAACCGCAACCTTCATTATTTTAGCCTTGAAAATTATTTTCTGTGGATCATTTTGCCTCTAATTTGCCTTCATAGCTTGTTGTTCTGGGCTGCCACTTTAGTCCATTAATGTACAAATTGTTTTGTTTGCTTGTCGGATTCAGTTCTCAGCTGCAGCCTGGATAGAGCAGATCAGCTCAATATTGACTTCAGCCTCCATGTCATATCCAAGCCTCAGTTTCTCTCCTTAACTACCAAATTCTCCCACAGTCTTTTTTCACATTGTCCTGCCTTTCCTCTGAAGCATGAGAAACACTTTAACAAACCTGGAAAAGTCCTTGCTTTCCAATCCTTTTTTTGCATCTCATCTCTTATCATGGTCCTACAAAACCCAGATTTAGTGGTAAGGCAGATAATCCAAAACTATATTTTCCAAAATATTTTTGGTTGCATGTAAAACAATGCTATCCACTAAAATTTGTGCAGTTAACAGATTTTTCTTGTTCCTTTTCTGACATTATTCACGTGCTTAATTATTTTATAAGTATACTTTTTTCTTTTTCTACACATTCTAATACTGAAGGGCTTTGGGGGCACAGGTGGAAGGAGGTCTAAATATTTGGATCTCCAATACTTGCTGCAATAGCTGTGTCATTGAAACTGACACACATTGTTATTGGGCCAGTCCAGCCAAGTTACAGATTTATGTAACTGTGGGAAAATGAGGTAGAAATGAGGTAGAGTGGATTAAAAAAAAGACTCCTTGATTATCTTCCCCTCCTTTTTTGTGTGTGTGTATCTTTAGCATTTTTTATTGTAGAGAGGCTAAAAGTATTCCATATTGGCTTGGCAAAATATATTTTTTGGGGCTGGGTAGCATAAAAAATAGAAGAACTATTGTTGAGTCACATGATCTCCCTGAATACCAGCTCTTTATTTACAGTCTGGGTTTGTAAATGGTTTAAATGTATAAAGATTTATAAATGCTTTGAAGGTGTCCTGTTTTGGTATAATCTCTGGGACAACAGTGTCTTGTCTCGGTCAGGATATTACATACTCTTGGAATATAAATAGCAAGTAAATAATTGTGCCACTAGAGTACCCTTGATAAAACTTTCAGTGACGATCTGAACACCCTCAGACACATCCCAGAGCAGTAATATTTATTTGCAGTGTGATGAGCTTGAAAACATTTCAGCAAGCCTGGTGCATCAGCAGTGAGTTTCTTCCCTGGAATACAACTGAGAGAGTTAGTATGTATAATGTACATATTAGCATAATATTTTCTATAATATGTATATGTGAATATGTCTATATAGATAAGTTTAGGGGCAGTTTTTTTCTGAATAATAACACTTATCACACCCAAATGTTATTTTGCCTACTGTTTCGTTTACTGTGGTGGCAGTCTGGCTTTACAACACAAAGGTATGTTTCTCTCCTGAATAGCTAAAATAGTCCCTGTTAGAGGAACACTTAGTTAGCACTAGATTGCAACTTGGTGTCAAAAATCTTACTGGGAACTATGTTTTTCTCCATGAACCGTGCTTTTGAATCTCCTCCATTTTCCCCAGGAGGAAATGACAAATACCCTCAGTATGTGTGGCAGGAGCAAGGTGTTGGGTAATGACTGATTAGGGTCTTATTTCCTTTACTTTATGTCATAATATATGGTGAGGAAAGTTCATTCACCTCCTTAAGGCAGATGTGGCACACTTTTCCATTTGTGTGGTTTGCATTTTTGAGGTGGGGATGGATCAATTCTTAACTCTTCCTGTGCTGGAAGGAGAAGCCAAATTTGCACAAGTGAGTGATCTGATAATTTGTTCCTCATTATTGCATCTGGTTCATCAGCGCTGCCGGTTTTCTTAGGCACAGGTAACCTGATGGCTGAACTATGTTAAAGTGCTTAGTGTCACTAATTAATTAATGTCACAGATCATGACAAAAAAAAAATTCTATGTATGTTAACCAAAATGCACTTGGACTGAGGGCATTAAAGGGCTGGTTTGTGCTGAGTTTCATATTGGTATGTATAAAACTTATTTGGGAGCAGGGAAAAAATCCAGGGAAAAATTGAAACCTTAAATGTATAACATTAGTCACTCTTATTAATTGCAAGAAACTCAGAGAGAGCTCTTAAATCACTGACTACTGAGAAGAAAAATTAGAGATCAGTCTGGTACCAGTTGAAACACCTTCCCATGTGAAAGGTGATTGACACTCATTCAGTTAGTGGAGACTCTCAAAGTAGATAAAGGGAAGTTATTTCTCTTCATTCGAGTACTTCCAATTCAGTGACTTTCTTAAAAATGTTTTTTTAGAAAAAGGTAACCTTCAAAAGAGTTAGTTTACATTCTTGAAAGTTATGTGTGAGCCACTTGACTACAAAATGAGACAAATCAGGGGGTTATAGGGATTATAATCACTTATATTTAGGCAGCTGATGAATCCAGCTTGTCAAGCAGTCTAGTTCTCAAAGCATGCTTTTAACAAACTCATCACAGAAAAACTGGAGTTGAGTGCAGCAGTTTTATTGAAAAAGTCCCGTGTGTGCAATTCCTTTATTAAAATGTTTTCAAATACATTGGATAAGGAGCAATTGATGATCAGGAGATATTCCTTTTTTATACATTTTTATTTCCAAAACTATACAAACATTGGAAAACTTTACTTTTCCTCCATTTTAATTAATAATAATTCTGTAGTGATAAGTTATAGATCTCCCTTTTCAAGCTGCAAGCCCACTTTTCTGGAGGTGGCATTTTGCATCTTTGACAATTAAAAAAAAAAGTCAGTCATATTTACATGTGCTTAAGGTTGCATAATTGAACATCATACAGGTTCTGAAAACGAGTGGTTTTCAAGATTCACCCACGTGGGTTGAAAGTTTTGAATACATACATAACTGCATACATGTGATTTAGTAGCCAAGACACCCTTTGTTCCCTTTTATTTTCAAGGCTATCTATAAACTCTGTGCTAGCCAAGGTAAAAGTTTGATTTAGTAAAGGTACTCACTGAGTGAAACAGCACTTACAACAGCTATTGCTGATTGAGGACATGAATGGGCAGAGAATTGTGGGTGTATATACGCTACAAGGTCTAATGTTTCAAAATTAACTTGAAGCTCTTATGTAAAAATAATGTCTAGAATAAAAGCTATTTCCTGGACTGGATTAAAGAATGAAAGACCCCCACAAACACTTGTGTAAGGAAAATAGTGGAGCTCAGCATGGGAGAAGAACAATAGAAGCACATGGATTAAATTCAGAAGCTGATCTTGCAATGTATAATTACGGGAGACTGAGTTGAAATATAGCAACATTATCAATGGGAAGTGAAGGTACAACTGCAGAGGACACATACATTACACTTTATGAGCTATTATATTGGCCATACAGATTTGTCTATATGTTATTTATTTGAATCCTTAAGGCTTCTCTAATGTCTTGCATGACAGTGCTGTCTGCTTGGATCTTCCATGCATAAGGGAAAGGGGCAATTTTTCAAGAAAAAAGAAAATTAGGTTTATCTGCATTTCAATTACAATAGCACATCCAGAGACACAAAATAAAAGATAAAACTCTATGGTACCTTTTTTCATTTATTTTGGCCCCCAAAAGATGCATGCACTAGACTTTATATACTACAAGGTATTGAAATATTTACAGCATTGTACATGTGCTCTTAAAGGGATGGCAAAGGGAAAGGTCTGTTTTCATCTTGGTGGGAGTAGAAGTTAACTTTCCTAGCTTAATAATACCTATTCAAAGTGAGAGATGACTCTTCCAAAAAGAAAAGCCCACAGAGAATAAAGCTACAGCATAACTATAGCCAATATTAACAAACTGTACAGCACTTTACCTGGGAATTCTCCTCTCTCTCACTCCTGTTTGGAATCACGTATCAACTGTTAAGTGATGTTGCTATGCTCCCCTTGCCCTCTCTGCCCTGTTTCTCTCTATTCCGGTAGATATAGCTGTATATTACCTGTTTACAGGATTTTACTTTTAAATGATTTTGGCATGTGGAATGGACATGTAATTCACAATAACCTGATGGCAATTTTTGGACAAATGTTATGACCGATATTTATGGGATTATGGCACTAAAGAATTCAGATCACTATAAAGCGCATCATAAATACTTCAAGTGGATTTAGGAAACCATCTCTCTAAGAAATTCAGTGACTAAGGCTCATATCACTGATTTCCTACTGCTTTTACAGGTACAGATATGATACCCAATACACCAGGTTAAACAAACAGAAGGCAGTTGGGAAGAAGATGCGTGCATAGGAGTCCATTTTGGCAATGCGGATGTGTATTCTGCCGTGCCTCCATGCTCCCGTCCGACAATCTTCAAAGCAGCAAAAAAAACTGGCACAGTCCTTGCCATCAAGACACTCATACCCATATTCTTCATCCCTTTCTTGGAGGTGTGTAGCATTGTTCATTTGAATAGTAGCTGATCGGGGGCGGATGTCAATAGTAGGTGCCTAAGGTGGAGTAGCAAAAAAAGAAAAAGATGGCAGAGGGAGAAACTGTTATTATCACCAGACCAGCTAGGGGATCATGGACAACATGTGCATGATGGTTCTGTGGGGGGTGCATGGGAAATTGCTGAGGTGTTCTAATGGCGATATTACCTTGAACTTACTAAAATCAGTTGCATCAAACGCCTTACGGGAAAGCAATACAAATCAATCTAAAGTTAACAGCTATGGGCAATTAGCTTCAAAGCTAAACTGAGTAAATATTAGAGGTTAAATGAAACATCCAAAAATGTAATTGATGGTATTTTGAATTTTTGTTTTATATTTTACATAGCTACTTGATACCTTAAGGTAATTTGTGTATCGCACATGAAAGGAACTGAATCAATTAGAAATGCAAGATTTTAATAGGGCTGGTTCATGTTCAGAAAGAAGCAAATATATACAGGAAAAAGGCAAAAACCAGGTCTTTTGAGTAAGATTAGGAGAATCTCTATAAAACTTTCAATTATTTGAATATATGCATTTCACCACCTACTAATGTTCACCACTTAGAAGGTTCAACATATTCCAAATTTTATATAGTAGCTGTACCTATATATATACACACATATATTTAGAATGAATTGAGCAATTTAAGCATTTAAAACACATTTGAGCACTGGGTGAACACTGGGATGATAGGCATTGAAATTTCATGCTGATAGTTATTAGGGTAACATAACAATTCTATTCCATAAGTATGTAAATTCAGTGTAATTTATTTTATGTGGTTTCTTCCACCCTCCTCCCCACCCCACCCTTCTTTTTTTTTTTAATAAAATCTCTGCATTTCTGAATGGAGATAAGGCGTAGATGTGGAACACAGCTAGATGTATTTGCTAATTTGCTAAGTGTGTTGATCCAGTGACAACATCAAAAATCTATATACATCTTAAACCCTTTCAAAACTCTGACTTTTTTTTTGCATAAGGAACAGCATTTGAGTAATTGATGATGACCTTGAGTTTTTTTCAGGTCATCATCAGAACAGATTTGGTTTTATAATTAGGAGTGAAATCACAAAGGTTAAAAATCCAGGGTCAGAGCTGAGTTCTAAAAGGGTATATTGCAGGTTTTTAGGATAGCTGGTGCTATTGGATCCCATGGCAAATTGAGAGAGAGGAGCAGAAATGTTTTAACATTAAACTCTCTTAATTCATGCGATCCAGTAATGTTGGTCACTTTTGAACTTGGGTAAGTTCAGAACCATAGTGCATTGGTATTTGGGCTGCTGAATCAACTCTACAAATTGTTTAGAAATATATAACCATTCTACTTAATTAGGAAGTACCTTGAGTAGAATGCGTAGTTGTCTCATTAATTAAAAGACCCAACAAAACACTACTCTCATCTAAGCTCTAACAGTTAAATTCAGCAGTCGCATGCAGTGAATTTCCATTCCAAAAAACATTATACCTTGAAGGAAAACATCCGAAGAAGCTTTCATTTTGTAGACAGAAAAGAGAATCAGAGGGTTTTGTTTTAAATTTAAGAAAGGAAAGAGAGACAAAAATAATGTAAATTAAAAATATGTTTCTAAAACATGGTAAGTCACAAAGAACTAAATTTATAGAAAGGTTGGGATTACAGCAATTGAAACAAGTATCTGTAGCATAAAATCCCCGCATTTTCAACTTGTCGTTGTCTTGTCTACCTCTGGGCCAAAGACATAAGATATCAAACTCCATTTGGATATTCATACCCTGAGGGCATTCTAGTCTTTTATGCTGAACTGTTTTGAAAGACACCATTCACAGTTTATAGGAGCACTTTTTAGAAGGAAGGCTTTTTACCTGCAGACTGTGCCCTGAACACTCTACTTTTAAGGTTTTTAGACTGTGATTAGGATTCAGGCAAACATTTATAGTTCTGTTTCTTCCCAGATGCTCACAAATAAGCAATGTAAAGAACAAGTTATTGGTCCTTATATGGACGCTTTGAACTGAAACTACTAACTCTGAGGTGTATTTAGTTTTGCTCCTTTACCTGACTGCATAAGACACACACACACACAGACACTTTTATTTCCACCTAACACAGGACGCATCACTTTATCATTTTACTTTGTTTTTTTACAGTGTACCTCTCAGCAGCTTTTACACTTGAAATTATATTAATAGTGTGTAGTGAAAGGTTCCTTAATTGCTATTTTTTCTATATCCATTTTTGTGATGTATTTTAAAACTAAGAGAAAATATCTTTAAAAGTCCTTGAATATTTTAGCAGAGCAAATCCAAATTACTTTATTCTTTGTTAGATGCCTGAAATAGAGACGAAAATACTCTTTATTAATGTAAAACATTTTTCCTTCACATTTTTCACATATTTTTTTTGTTTGATTGGTTTGAGGGTTTTTTTGTGGGTTTGTTTGTTTGTTTGCGGGGTTTTTTGTCTTGTGAGGTTGTTTTGGGCTTGGTTTTGGGTTGGTCTTTTTTTTGGTAGATGATTAGGTTAAATGTTTTAGAGATTCTAGACGACACATTTGTCAGCTCAGTTGCCAAAGGCAAGGAGAAATCTGTCCTGGACAAAATAAGCAGAAAATTCTTTCCCTGTCTGTGCAAAAGCCTAAATCACTACTGAGGGTATTTTCAGGATTTTTTTAGTGTTGCTATTATATACTTTTTTTTTATTATTGGGTAGCATATATCCGTAAGTATCATTATAAACTACTGCGAAATCACTTCCTAAGGCAGAGAAGTAGGTAAATGAGGTAAGAAGTACAAGAAAAATAATTTAGGGAAGCAATGGAAAGGAAACAGATGCTTAAAGAGAAGTTAGAAACAGCACACACCACAGTTTGAATATAGAAGTTTAACTGTATTCCTGATAAGCAAGATAGTCATGTCAATAATGTGGACATAAGTTAATGGCATAGAATATTGCTAATACTAAGATGGAGAAACTGAGATCTTTTCTATAAAGAGATCTATATATAGCATAAATAATGGCTTTGGTAGTTGCAATTTGCAGAACAAGGAGGATCTTTAGGTTAAAAGGTTAAAAGGATCTTTATTCTAAGAAATTAGTATCTCTGGCATCCAGAAAACTGTAATATATGAGCTTTTGATTCTCAAGGGGAATGTTTGCATTCCTGTTGTTATGAAGAACAGGTATATATGTAATAGAAAACTATGAAAAAAAGGTACAATTACAAAGAGGGATTTAAATGCTCTCTCAGAAAAACTAATTAAATTTTAGGCCTTGCTGGTAAAAAGATACATACTGGGTTTTTCTTCTTTTTGTCTTTATCCTTGCTTGGCTTTCTGTTGCTGACAAAGTAATGCAAAGTTCCATATTCCACCAGTGCAGAGAACACAAAAATAAAGCACACTGACACAAAAAGATCCATTGCTGTCACATAGGAGACCTTGGGAAGAGATTTACGGGCAATTGTACTTAGGGTGGTCATTGTCAAGACAGTTGTAATTCCTAGTAGATAGATAGAAAACAACAGAAATAATATTACTTCAAGTAACAAACTGATTTTGCCAGTTATCTCCCTCTCTGGTTTTGAAGCGTGCCTGGAGTTCGAACATATAGAGCACAAATATTCAATAGCACATTCTAGCAGTGAAATGCCAATTCAATGGGAGCTTAGAGGATTAACAGGGATATGCAACATTTTTGCATGGTCACTGCCAGTGCTGCTCTGTAGAATACTTTGGTTAGATGGATTCTGATTCTAAGAAATTTAATTTAGGGTTTTAGTTTTGTAGTTGACTTCTGGGGAGTCTTTATTTTTATTGAAAATTGAAGTTTAGGGTTTGTGTGTTCAAATGCTTAAACAGAGCAAGAGAAGGGTCCACAAAAGAGAAGTACTGTGACATGCCTCACCCTCCCTTCCCTTTCAGAACATTATTGCATGTACTGTGATGCGAAAAATGTTGAAAATGCATCAGAACAGTTAAAATCTACCGCATTTTGTATGGCAAATTTCACACCGTTGGTTTTACCTTCATAGTGGTGCAAATAGACTAATTCTCAACAGAGGGACAAGTCTGTTTTGTGTATCTAAGCAAAATTTAAAATAACAGCTGAACGCACTTATTAATTTTGTACTTCTTTAAAGCAGATTTTATAACCTCTTTTTAAAGAGGATGTGAAAAAAAACAAAAAAATGCTTAAAGCTTTCTTTTATGGGAGCCAATGGGTCTCTGTTATGTTTCTTTCTAGGGAGTCTGGAATGAAAATTGTGTCCCCTATTTTACACTCCAATGCTCTGTGCTGTGGTTCTGTGAAGAAAGGAAAATGCAGAAGGAAAAACTGAAATAATTCTCGCTTGTGTGGATTTAATGTAGAAGTAGAAAATGTGTTAAAGTTTCTCTAGCTGAATGTTTCTGCTTTGCTGTTTCTTACGGCTACAGCTGCTTTGCACAAGCAAGATTTATTTGGTCTCTCTTAGTTTATTTGTGGAGTAGCTGCTAAATGTGTAGAAATTTCTAATTCTGATTAATTGCATGCCACATTTTCATGTATAAGGTTTGGATACCACCAAATTCAGTTTATTTTTTTGCCTGAAGTCTGCATTTGGTTGATGGTCTTTAAAGTGGTCATAGTGGTACATTCTCCCCTTGTTACCACTTGGACACACACCCAGAAAGGTGGATTCCTTCTTGGTAATCATTTAATTTGTGATGCCATGATATGGAAGTAGAACAAGTGAAACTAATGCATCCTGCCTCTAATCCAACCATGTGTCCCCATCCTCTTGATGTTTATAAAAAATACGGTTGTAACCAGAAAGAATGTGAAAACTTTTACTGTTAACAATCTACAATAGTCAGAATCTGACATTGTAAAAAGGAAGAGATGCAAATATAGCTTAGTCCGTGTTATTCCTTGGAAATTACTGCATTCCTCTAAATGAGGAGAGTTCATGTGAAGTTGTCTCTTTTCATATTTACAAACTGGTGATCTGCAGAGGTGTCAATTAAACATCATAATGCTTGAAGAAAACAGGAAAGATAAAACTCACCCAGTGATGTTCTGGCTGGAACTGCATCCTTATTAATCCAGAAAGAGACCCAGGACAAGACAACAATAAGTGTGCAGGGAATGTAGGTCTGAATAGTGAAATAACCCATTCTCCTGCTCAGGTTAAAGAAGACAGACATGACTACATAATCTCCTGTAGAACAAAAGCAGAACAAGATAAAATAATATGTTAAAAAAACAACATAAAATTTGTATATAAGAGCTAGGGGTTTCCTATTCAATAGCTTGGGCATGTGTGTATAAATATTAAACTGATTCACCAGATATACTGATGACAAATGCATGCATACATCATCTTCAACGCTGCTGTAGCTCAAGAACCGGTGGATTTTCCACACTGTGAAAATAAACAGTTGTGCAGATTCACTTAGGTTAACTTTGCTATATGATTTCAAGGGTAACCTCTCTTGCATAGCATGACTTCTACCCAAGTCATTGCTCATAACCAGACCTGCCTAGTATAATCCTCTTGCAGCACCCCAGTGTGTGGTGGGGCTCCAGCCTTCTGCCAGTCTCTGTGTCCCCGTTAGTATGCTCCCAGCTCCACTCAAATGTTGCTTGCTATTGCTGGCCATGGAACTGGCCATAACGCACTGCAACATACTTCCTCAATTATTCATGTTCTTAACTATTCTTCAGGGCTATGCTGTGTCAGTAATTCATTTTTTTTATTTGCCTGCAGATCATCTGTTGTACTTTCTCCTCTAAAATGATTTGAACCCACATTTCCTAAGTGACCCCAAAAGCTAGGCTAGAAGTTACTCTGGTATACATAACACATCATTCTTACTCAGTAATATGTGATTGTCTTTTCAGGTTCTTTTCCCCTCTCAAATTATTAGGTAAATACCATCTGGATTCAGGGATACAGCAAAGCTTCAGTTTTTTATGTGGTTTGGTTTTTTGGGGGGTCTAGGTGGGGGGTATTTTGTGGGTTGATTTTGGGGTTTTTTGGGTTGATTTTGGGGTTTTTTGGTTGTGGTTTTCTTTTTCTAAACTAAAAAAAACAACCCTTGTTCTCATCTTTACATCAGATTACAGCACTCCTGGGAATCTTGATTGCAAAGGAACTACAGAACCCCAGGCTACAAAGACTTCATAGCAATTCAGTGAAATGCAGCCCAGAGAAGTCTTTAATGGAAACAGGATATGATTTGCAAATTTAGAGTGAGATAGTTTTCCAGCATTATCAAAGAGTCTCTGTGGCTAATGCAAGTTCTGCTTAGATCAGTACCTTTAGTTAACACTGAGTTCCCTCTTTTCAGGCATAATTAAAATCTTAATTTCCCCCAGAATAATCCCTTTGAACCTGACCACAGAAGAAACTTCAGAGATATTCTTCAACTGGTGCTTCTTTGTTATTTTTTTCAATTTGAATGTCTCTATTCCTGGGATTAACTGGTTTTAATTTAATTATATTATGTTATAATTAAACCAAAACCATAAAGCCCCCAAATTTTATATATGCAGTTTATAAGGTGATACATCTGAATATGAGCAAACAATTGTAATAAGTACAGTCTTACTATTTCCTTAGTTCACAAATAACTTTGCATTTTATGTGCATGTCCTTCATATACCTAAAAAACCCAACCAACATATCTAAAAAACCACCACTCAGCAGCAGCAGTGCAAAGCTGAAGCCATAAAATTACAGTATGCCTCATTCTTTATCTCTGTGGATCATATTTTAGCTTCCCAAGAAGTGATTATTTTTTCAGTTTTGGGAATTGTCCTTTTATTCATTCACCTTCATATATGCTGTTAATAGCATTGATATTTCAATTTTTTTCTGCTATGATACGGCAGAGATCACTTTAAGCAGTAGCTATATTACTTCTATGCAAACATTTCTAAAGAGCAGGGTTTCATGCTCACTGTTATTATATAAATTTAGTGGGACGAAGAATTTTCAGAAGTTAGAGGTGAAGTATAAACCCAAATACAGATGAGAACATAAAAAGGTACAAAAGGCCCAGAAGTGGTTTAAAAATCAGATATTTTATTGCTTTTCTTGTTTCTTTCTGCTGAAGTTCCAACTGCTATGGGCTCCTATGGACTAGATGAGTGATGTACCAGATCCCAGGTAACTACTTTCTTCTCATTTTTTGTCCTATAGTTGGACAGGTCTTGCCCAACTATTTGGCAGCTGTAGCCCTCCTGCCTCGTATTCAAAGGAACAGAAAATATCAGACTTCAGTACACAAGCCAGAACTTTCCTGCAGGTATTACAGTCAAATCCAAAATTCAGCACCTGTGCTGAGATGGAAAAGAGCTAAATAGAGATGACCTAGACCGAGGCATAGTGCAAAGCCCTCCCTCGCTGTCCTTCTTCAACAGCTGTGCGTGCAAACCCAGCCCAAGGGTTTGGGCTGTGGATAACGTATGAATATACATCTATGTGTGTAGAGAGAGAGTAGCCTCAGTCCTTCCATTTTACAGACCATTTCCACAAACTTTTTTTTGTTCAGTTTTTGGTGGTGATCCCCTGGTGTCCATGGAGTCCTGTCTGGATTTTTTCCTTAACCCAAGGAATGCTTTTTATACAGTAAACTATTACAGTAACATTTTTACAATATTGTATGCATTATTTTAATTTTTTGTTTCTGTTCATAATGTAATCCATAAGACTTTTTAAAACATAAACCAACTTGTAAAGGCCTTAGTCCAGTCACTGGCAGTGAAACAGAACTTTGAATTCTCTGTCATCTTGAAGATGCATGTCAGAGGACAATTCATTCCCGTAGAGCATTAGCAGTGTCCACAGGACATTTGCTACACAAACTGGAGACACCCCAGGTGCCAGTGTTTCATATCTAATCAAACACAATTCCCTCTGCTTTTCTTTTTTCTTTTACTTTTCTTTCTTTTTTTTCAATACATGAATTCATAAGCAATTATGTTTAGAAAGAACATCTCTCCATCTCTCTGCTAACAGATTCCAAAAGTTAAGTGATATTATTGTTGTAGGGTTTTTCAACCCTCACAAATATTATTGCACATTCTTTTATGCAAAGACTTTCTTCCCTAATTGACACTTGCATAAAAAATCCAATCTACTCCAGAATTATATCTGTAGGAAACTCTATCAGTTTCTGATATTTAAAAGTCCACAGCATTGTTCTGGTAGACCTTATTTCTCATTCGTTGTAGCACTGAAAATGTTTTACTGAAAGCTCAAGGAAATAAAAGACCATATATATATAGTATATGATTTTTAAGGTTTTTACTAATGGAGAAGATAAATCAGGGGAAGTAAAAATTTCAGTGTCAGCTATAACTTGCCAGGCAGTGTGGAATTGACCAATCTGAAGTCATTCAAAGATGCCGTAAATTCTTTTGAATTACATTTTACTTTCTAATCTGAAAGCCTGCTGGTGCTGCAGACACTGTTGTGTTATGGAATGTTTCAGTGATCCTTATGAAGGAAAGGAATAATGTTAATATTTTACCTTGCTTTGTTGTGGTTTTGGGAAGCAGGATGTACAGATGACTTTTTTTTCAAGGTAAAAGTAAGAAACACAAATGGAATTTAGGAACTGCCAAGACAAAGCAAGTCAATAATTCTGTAATGTACTAATATCTCTTCTAGCCTTGAAGTAATATATTCTGGTTTTGACTGGGACAGGGTGCATTTTCTTCTGAGTAGCTGGCATAGGGCTGTGTTTGCATTTAGCATGAGAATGATGTTGATGCCACATTGATGTTTGTTGTTACGCCAAGTTAAGGAATTTTCTGTCTCATGCTCTGCAGGCAAGTAGTTGCACGAAAAGCTGGGAGGGTGCATAGCCGGGACATCTGACCCAAACTGGCCAAAGGGATATTCCACACTGTAGAATGTCTTGCCCAGTACATAGACTGGGGGAGTGGGCTGGGAGTTGCCAGTCACTGCTCGGGGACAGGCTGGGCATATCAGCCTTTGGTTGTGAGCAACTGCATTGTGCATCACCTGCTTCTCTCGGGTTCTGTTACTTTCTCCCCTTATTGTTACAGTTATAATTAGTGTTATTTGCATATTTCTAATAATAATAATATTTTGTTTTAATTATTAAGTTGTTCCTATCTCAGCCCATGAGGTTTACCTTTTCTTTCTGATTCTCCTCCCCACTGGGGAGGGGTGGTGAGTGAAGAGTGAGTGAAAAGCCACGTGTACTCAATTGCCAGCCAGGGAAAACTGAGAGATAAGGAAAACAGGACTAAGTGGAGGGATGCTCCAGAGAAGTATCTTGTTATATCATTCCAACATCACTTAAAGTAAAACCAAAGTTTACTTTAAGTGATGTTGGAATGATATAACAGCAGGTCTTCTGAGATTTTGAATAACAAAAGTACTCTGAACAAACAAAATAATGCAAGACCAAAGATGTGAAGTTTAGGACTTGGTCTCAGCTGTCATAACGCATACATCCAAAATGTCAAATGCATTAAGTCCCTTGTGGAACATGGACTTGATAGTACTTTGCTTTAATCACACCTTTCATGACGGAATTTTGCCTCAGCCCTTTTTTTATCCAGGTTTGGTTTATTTTCTGACTCTATTCATGCATTTCTCAGCTCTTTAGCTGAGACCAGCTGAAATACTGTGTTATTTGCAGATTATCTCTGTGCCTGAGGTGATTTTTCATTCCTGGTGTGATGCTTGCATGAAGCTGTCAAACTAAGACATTAGTTTAGTAAAAAATGGCCAGACTTGGTCCTCAGCACAGTGTCATTTATTAGTCCTCACTTGGCAAATTGATAATCTTTTCATTATTACTTCATCCTCTTTCCCTGAGCTCTGCCTCTTGTTTGTCCAATATTGTCTACTGCAGCCAGAAAGCTTCTCAGACTGCCAGATTGCTGTTTGGAGCACTAATACACTTTTGGCGTTTTTTAGAAATGAATAATAGTGCAACCTGGCAGTATTTTTGTAAGACAGCATACTTAAGTACTTGACATTTGGCATCCTAATTAGAAGATTTTGGATTACTTAGCCTTTCACCAGAGACCTTACATTCCTACCGTACATTCTGAGGTATGTAGAACTATTACATATGTCTAGAAAATAATACCTAGATAATTTTCAATTTTTAAAGAAATACAAAATTTCCCTGGAAAAAATAATCTTATTACACTGAGGAGCATAATAACTCATCTTTCATATATTTAGACCCTTCATCTCTTTCTCTGAATATACATATTTCTCCTATTCCTCTGTAGTTTGTATCTGCGTATAGACAGACATAGTCTTCTTCATCTGAAGATACAATAGCAAGTTAACCAGTTTCTTCAGTGACATATATTTAAACCAGAATGCAATCCCTCAGGAAAATGGTATCCAGGTCATGGTTATCCTCATGTGTAAATGTTCATATCATATTTTCTACGAAGTGCATATTCCTCCCAATTACATTTGGAAGATCAAGAGAAAGATCAAGAGATGCAGAGCAGTGTTCTGACTTGAGACACAGCATCTTCATGCTGACACTCTAAATGGGAAGTTGAATATTTCTCTTGGGGCACACACAGAGGAAGTGCATGGACCTTAATTCATTTCCAGAGTAGGAGATAATTTGAAAATTAGATTCATGCATCAGTATTCAGTGCTCATGACCTTAGTAAGTCCTTGCAAAAGGTTTTATTTCTAACAGTCCTGTTCCATCCTAATTTACACAGGCTCATAGCAGTCAATATGAACTTTGGAAATTGTGGTCTTCCTCCTACCCTACACTTGTGTGATACAGTGATTTGAATACCAGGATTCGGGCTCTGTTAGACAGTAGGGGAAGTGAATTCCTGATTTGAGGAACCATCTGTGCGTATGTGCTGGCCTAGGTCCCAGAGGTTCAATAGAAGGAATTAGTCGTGCCAGGAAGCATAGACAGGGGGAACGTACACTCAATACTTAAGTGATTTAATCAGCACAGTAGGTGTGATCCTTCATTGCTTCCTGGTTGGAGAGTCATTTATACCTGTGTGAAGTGAACGGGAAATTATACCCATTAATGCGCTCTTTATGCATGTCTAAGTGACTGTGCAAAGTGTAAGGTACTGGGGAAAAAAGCCTCTAATTTGTACTGAGAAGTGATTTGGAAGCTAGTGCAAATGCGAGAGAGAACAGCTTTATAGCACCTCAAGAAATTGGTGTCTTAATTATAGTTCAGGTAGCAACACTTAGAGCTAAGATTGTCTCACACTTAGTATTATGAGCTTTTGCTTTCTGTTGTTTAAAACACTGCTGAATTTAAATTATTAAAAGAATTGCAGAAGAGCTTCAAAAATCATTTATTGGCCATATGGTCAAGTTATTTGTATGTGTTACTTCAATTCATTGTTAGATGGTTTTTAAGTGGGGAAAATTCAGTGTTTCATTTCTGTTAAGGATATGGGGGTTTGAACAGGGAAATTCAATTAGGTGAAGGGCTGGCCTTGTTATGGGTTCACATTTTTAAGTCATTCATGGCTAACTTAAAAGCTTTGGAAAACAGTGAATGTGTGCATAGACGTGTCCATACCCATAAGGTCTTTGAGGGTTTATAAGAAGAATTTATTTCTCTCTCTGTTTCTTACAAAGTTGCACAACCACTCTGAATGGCACTGCAAAAACAGATGGATGGTAGAAGTGGCAACAGCTCTCTTCTTTTCAAACTATGTTCCTTTACATATTCCACTACTTAAAATCTCCAGAATTTCTTTGTGTGCTGAGAGTTTACAGCACATGAGCTCATAACCTTATGCTGACTCCATGGTGTCAGGAGTTTCATTGTGGAGCTTGTCTCCCTGCAGAATGGCAAGTGTTCTATCCCAGGGTCTGAACAGGATTTTCTTTGAGTATTTAGTTATCTTAAATATTTTTGTCATTGTTTAGTACTGTAAAAATCAATGTCTGCTTTAGTAATTCTGAAAATTTTATAATTTAGAGCTTTTTGTGCCTAAAATTTTAAAATCTGTGGAGAAAATAAATTATGTAGGAGAACGTTGGTAATGAATCAGTAATTGCCAGCAAAAGCTACCAAGTATCTTTATTATATCCTTTTAAAATTTGAAGTTTTTCTCCACTACATGAATTGTGAAACTGCCAAAAAAAAGTAAGGTAGGAGAAGAGTAATGCGTTATCCAAACTGTCCCAGAATTTCTAGCCATCATTTGCTCCTTAAGGATAGATCAAATGACTAAAAACTAGGATTGATGTAGGTCACAGATTATAGGGTATGTAGTAGGCACAGTTTTGTTAGTGCAGCAAATAACAGCCACGTGGTTCCTACAGACACAGAGATGCACCAGCTGTCCAGATTCCCAATGGGCTTTTATCTCCTAAAGTTACAGAGAAACCATACAGAGAAGAGCAAGCACTTTTAAAAATATTTGTTTAAAGAGACATGTGAAAATATAGATATAAATGGAACCTTTTATCAAAATAAACTCATATAAACAAGTATATAAATAAATGACATGCTTCCAGATGGGAAACCCTATCCAGTTCATCTTTCTGGATGGAGTATACATAGGGGAAAAAGCAAATAAAGAAACCTCGTGCCACAGGAGGGCACTGTCACCTCAGAATAGAAAGGAGAAAAGCTTGCAAGTCTGCCAGTGAAAAACTGAATCTTAAAAATTTCTAATAATTCTTGCCATTGAGTGTTTATACAAACACTGAAATGGCACAACTGACTTGTGTGGGTCTGTTATTAGAGGAGCACTTTTAAGGACTAAACCAACTCTTGTGTGATAGAAATATCCCCAAAGTAGCATAACCTTTGTGCTACAAGTAATGAATATAAACTGCATAAATTGTTAATGAAGAACAACTGTGAAAGCAGACTTTATCTTCTTTTTCTCATAAATAGCTAATAGATACATCCTTGTTCTCGCTCTCTTTTACTGTTAGCATGGCCAGCAGTCTTGTTTTCTGTTAGGCAGAAAACATAGCTAGTACTCTTGGTTTAATGGGTAAATGGTAGTTTGATGGAATAGATGTGTTTTCTTCGGTTTAGTCATGGTACATGGAAATACCATTAAAACAGTGGTGCATGATGTCTATGAACATCTCCTATAGGAGCTTCTAATTTTCTCTAGTTCTTAAAAAGTTGCTGGATTAGTACAGACTATAAAAATAATAGTAAATGGGACCAAAAGGATTCTAAATGCATCCTTCTTCATAAAAGAGTCAGGCTTGGTGCCATTTTTTGACAGATATTCTGCAATAATAGAAAATAACTAGTTGGTAAACTCGCGGAGCATTGCCTGTAAAGCAGCTGATTTCCTTCCCACTGTGTGCCCTCCTGACACGCTGGAGGGCAGCAAGGTTACTAAAAGCTGCTGCAAGTGGAGAGAAAATTAAAGAAAAAGAAAAGAATATTCTCTTTCCTTTTCTCTTTCATGTCAAATCAGGTGTTGGTACCAGAGTTCTGGTGTATGCTCTGCTCAGCAGTGGTTGGAGGCAGATCCCTGCCCTCAGAAAAGGCGGGAAAAGGTGAGAATGAGAGACAGGAATCAGACCTCTCTACCAAATCAAGCAAGTATCAGACTGTGCATTACATTGTACAGTGCAGCTCTAATCTAGGATGAAAAATCATGTAAATAGCTTAAGATTGGTGTATTTGTCCTGATGCATCTTCATTTGGCCTTTGTGCCCATCTCTTTTCTTGCCTTGACAGGGTCTATATTTGGAGTTTTGCTGGCATTTACTGTCTTGGTGAGGGTACTGAGCCAGCCTGCAGATACGGTTCAGTGAGATGTCTTACACTGTTACAGTGGCATAAAGAAAATATTATATTTGTTCTAAACACACAGTTTTCTATGAGGATTCAGATTTAACTTATTCAAATAATTATCTTGTGTGAAACCTAAAGTGACCTATTTTTTTTTCCATTTTCCAACAGATCAAGAATTTCATAAATCTGTCTAATTCAGTACCGATGTACTTCTTAAACTGGTCTTTTGTCACATGGATAGATGATATTCCCTTTTAGAGTGCAATGTTTTTACATACATGACAGGAAAATAATTTTGGCTGAAGTATTTGATCACTGGGCACATGACCGAATTCATTTTCATAAAGACAGGACAGAAATTTGATCACAGTACTAATCATAAGCTGATATGTATGAGATTTATTTGTTCCCACAGCCAGAAATGAAAAGTCTGGGGAAAAGGTAAAACCCGAGGGAACACTGTTACCTAGATATCTGACCATGAGACCTTCTTCTTATCTCATTCTTTGCCAAGTACCCTTTTCATTGGTTCTGTCCTTTACAGCTTTTTGTTCTTTCATTGACAGATTTTTAGACTGCATAAGGGCCAGAGAGTTAAAAAAAATTGAGTCTCTTCCTTTCCAAAAATGCTCAATAATCTCTTTCCGTCTGAGATTTAGCTGGAAAATACCACTATTGTGTCACAGAGAAGTCATGATAGGAAATAAAATGCATTAAATATTTAGCCTTTAGAACAAAGAAAGAAAATATGCCATGGCATTGCAGGTATTTGCTTTTAACAGACTTGCACATGGAAGCAGTGCCATTCCCTACCTGACTGCTGGCATTACATAAAGAATGGGGTGAGCCATGGTCATTGCTGGTACAGCACAGCAACTGTGATTTCCCCAAAAAATCTAATAATAGAAATTCTTAATATCCATTTCTAAGCTGTGATTATAGTTTGATTATGCAATGAGGTAGAACAATATTAAGAATTTGACAAAGCTTGCACTGTAGTCCATTTATGTAAGATTATCTCTGGCATTCAGATAGCTGCAAGCCTGGTTTTCAATTTACATTCGAAGGGATGAATCCTAACTGCATTGCACAGCTGGATGGAGAGCAGGGGATGGGAGGAGATGTGCTTTTTTTTTTTTTGGTGCAGTTTTTAAAAAGTAAGGAAGTAAGGTGTATGTCTGTGTGTGAATATGTCTGACGTTAAACACCTTGATTTCCTGTGGGAGCAGGCAGAAGAGAGCTGCAATTAGTTTATGTTTGTGAAATGACAATCTCAGCTGATGAAAATTCTCCAAAATGAGATGAATCATTACACTCATCCAAGCAAATGAAATTTCTTTATGTATGACATGACTTTCTGCCCAGCAGTTCTGGATTTTGTTTGGTCCTTGGCCACTCAATCCACTTCAAGTGCTGTTTTCTCAGTTCATTTGACAGAATGTGTTCCATTTCTCATTAGTTTCTAATTATAAGAGGAAAGAATATAATGACACTAGACAGTAATTAAAATCTATTACTGTTGTTCCCACCTTCTCTTTGAAATCACAGAGACAGGATTTAGCCTGAGAATTTTTTGTTGCTGAAAAATGTCAGTATGTGGAAATGTACTGAAAGATTGAATGTAAACTTAGGTGTGTTTATTTCTAAGGTTTCATCTGTGAGTGCTAGAAGTCTGAAAGGAAAACGAATATTACTGACCCTATATATTTGCTCATGATATGATTTTTTTCCTAGTTTGTGACATATTTACAAACAACTTTTTTGTTTGTCTGTGAAGGTGGATAAGCTATTACATTGGCATTAGCAAACACAGGAGGATTTTTAGTGTGCAGGATTAGTATTCAGATGTGGCAGCAGCAATAGGCTGCAACTTCTGTGAGTGAACCATTATGCTCCAGTGTGCAAATAATCTTCAAATTATAGAACCTTCTGCTCTCTTTCCCATTCCCCCCCTTGTCTAGGAAGCATCAACCAAGGATGAGAGCTCAGTGTCTCATCTCTGAATGGTCAGGAGTTGTTTGGGTTCTAAAGAATCTGTTTGAGTCACTGTGATGAAAAGTCCATCCAGTTCAGAGATGAGAAAATGTGAGGATGACTGGAAATCTCAAGTAAGATGAGAAAGTAGAGAGTCACCATTTCCAGGCAGCAGCACCAGCTAGGGTGCTGTTCTGTCAGGAATTTTGCTGTGCTTGACACATCCTGTGTCCTTGGCTCTTTTGGATGTCTGGTTGTTATCTGAATACCTCAAGAAAAGCTGTCTGCTTCAAGAAAATTATGCATCTATAGCAAGGCTCTGTGCATGTTTAAAATAATGACTTGCTTAATTTTGGTTATTTAACCTATTGCCATAATAATGCAGGTTTTGATGTAGTGCAATCACAAAGGTAAGCAAATAAGAAATATGTTTTATTATATTTCATTCATTTCAAGGTATCCAGATGGTATAACCACTTTCTGACAGCATCCAAACCTGCCTGCTACAGGGAGAACTGGAAAAACTTCTGTTTCTGTACTTCAAAGCACGAAGTACAACACATCCGTGGTACTTTAGATCAAACACACTGTCAGAATTATGAAATGGCATGGAATAAGGATTGTCAAAACTATGTAAATTTTATCATGTTGAAATTTTCAGCAGTTTGCATGTGAGAAAGTAGGCACAAAATAGTGATTGTTTTTGTATTATGGGGTGGCAAAGCACAAGATTTATACCATACCATGGGTCTACATATTTGGACTTTCTAGACAACTCTGCAAAGGATTTGTCTGAAAAGAGAGTTTGGGCAAGTCCAGGGGTAATAAGAGAAATTTAAGATGTAAAAATGGGAATTAAATAAATGTGACACTTTGAGGTCTAGGTTAAAAACTGCTAATAAAAATTCGATACAGGCCTCTTTGGTGAATGTGACGAGGAAAAAAATAAAGTATTTAAAATTTTAGTCTAAATAACAACAGTCTTACAGACATGTTGGAGAAGTCCCTTGAAATTAGTACTGCTTCATGAGCTTTGTGCAAGTCCTGGTTGCTGAAATGACTGCACATGACTGGTGTAGTTCATAAACACCTCTTCTCATATTTGCTTTTATATATCTGTGAATTGTCTTGCATGGCAGAGGTCATTCTTGAATTCCTCTGGATGCTTTTCAATTGGAGAGAAGAGGAATTTGAGGATACAGTACATTTAATCTTTGATTTTGAGGTTTCCAGTTATTTTCAGGGCCAGGAGACAGTAGTACATAACCTGAGGCTGCAATAAAACTTGACGTTTCCTTCTCCTTCCTCTCCAGAGGAGAGAAGGCATGACTTGCGTGGAGGCAATGTTCTGCAGGGGAGCTGCAGATTTCACAGATTCATTCTGTCTGAACACCCCAGCAGAAGAAATATTTATACAAGAAAGTACAACTCAAACACCAGCATCTTGCTTCCAGTGGGTGCCTAGGGAGATTACTGGGAAGACAGTACCATAAACAAAGAACCCAAGGGATGCTGAGAGGGAGGAATACATCCTGCTTTATTGCTCCGATTCCAGCATTAGATAGACTTTTTTTTCTCTTTTTTTAGTGTTTCAATTCCATGTATTTTTAGCTTCTGTTAAATATTTTAGGATATTTAATCAGTGGATATTTAGTTTTAAACCCCCAGGAAACCAACTCAAGTAATCAAGAAAAGACTAAATTTTACTTGAGTATGAGACCCTGGAAGTCAAAACATCAAAGAGCAAAAGTTGTACAGATCAAACTCAATGCAGTGTGGTCACCTACCAGATGTTGTGGGCTTCAGAGAGCTCAGTAAGAAAAGAAAATGTCTTTGAGCACAAGAACCCAACAAAGATACTTAGTAAAATGTAAATTGTCCTGTTGGAAAACATCATAGCCCAAAAACATGTCAAAGAATCAGTGTGGATTATTGATCAGGACACTGAAGCAGCAGGCAAGAGATCTCAAGTCTAGTCCCACTTCTCTGATGGAACAGCTGTAGGACAGCTTTCTCCTTAGCCCATGAAAGTTGTTCGGAACACATGCACACTGTGTTCCAACAACATCTGGAGATTCTGCTCTAAACTTATGTGGAAAAATTCAACATTAATAGTTGAAAAAGGAAAAACAAAATTATGTAATTACATAACATTTATGAATTTTTATACTTATATAATAATTTTTATTTGGCTTCTCACATGAAAGAAAATTCAAAAATGTTTGATTACTATTACTTTGTTTCCTTTGATACTAAAAAGTAACAATGTAGCCTATTCATGCAAAGAAGCAAAGTAAGATATAGTCACAAATATTCCTATTTAAAACCAGAGCTTGTAGTCAAGTGCTATAAAATTTGGTCTGAAATTTTCTGCTGCTTTCCAAACACATTTTTCTCAAAATAGCAAGGAAAAAACAAACTTCACTCAGTTTTATGTTCGTGCCTTGTCATGGTTCTGGGATGCCAGAAAAAAAGCCAGACTGTATGTTTTGAAAAGTTTTTTAAACAACATGGAGACAAGATGATGCTTATAAGTCATAAGAAACTTCAGAAAATGGAATTTTTTAAAGTAATAAAAATTGCCATACACTGGGCCTTCCAAAAAATAAGAATAATAAAGGTGACACATGAGTGTTTTATTATGTCACTGATGTGTAGGATTGGATCCCTGCACCTTTCACTAAAAAATGTTTCCATATTCAGAATATGATGAAACACTCAGTGATATGGCTTCTTGAATGACTATGGTAATTCTGAACTTCTTGATACCCTTGATTCTTGCAGGATATTTATGTAGTTGAAGAGTAACCAGATGTTTCATTTACTAGTTAATTAAAATCTGAGTAAGTGCATAAACCAGGTAGTGATTATGCCATTGAGAAAGACAGTCCACAATTTTCTGTTTGTTTTATCCGTGACAGATACAGCTGGCAGCAAAACATTAAATGCATTTTAAACTTCTGTTACTTGCCTCTGTTGAATCTTGGCTTAAAATGAAATTACATAACAAAGATAATTCTGTTGCTTAAAAAATTCATGGGTTTATCATAAAGGCTTTCAATGTTGAAAAGCTTGCAGAAATCTGCAAGGAATTCTCCCAGTCAGCTTTCCATGGCTAATTGTTGAGGTATCAAGTTCTTCAGAAACCCGTGGTTTACCCAGATACA
Source organism: Rhagologus leucostigma (assembly GCA_013397725.1). Lineage (NCBI taxonomy): Eukaryota > Metazoa > Chordata > Aves > Passeriformes > Rhagologus > Rhagologus leucostigma. Next base: position 51,631 of record VZTD01005737.1, read on the forward strand.
CAGGTAAGAAGGGAGTATGTTCACACACCTTTCTGAGTTCTAATGCTAATTTCTTGTGAAGGAGTTCCAGTGCATATCTTAGTGTTCATCTTTGTTAGCAGGTGGACATGGAAATTGGGTACACCAGGAGTAGTTGCTATTTGAATTAGTCTTGAACATTTCTGTGTATTTGTATTTCATGTAGAGGGAAAGAAGGGAGAAGAGTAATTTTTTGTGAAGTTTCAGTATTCATAGTTTTGTTGAGGTGGTGTTGTGTTGCTGTTGTTTTGCTTGTTAATTTTTAATTATAATTTTCATTACCATGGTAATCTCAGTACCTGTGTGTAGCAATGTATGGTCCCTTTGTATACCGGGAAAGGTGTTACATGACACCTTTCTGAACCCACAACCCAATGAAGCTGCTCTCAGGGTTCCCAGCATAACTACTGCTCAATTATAGGCTGGATTATCTCTCTTCTCTGCTTATATAGAATGCCATGGGACTGTTTAGGAATGGAATGATTACTTTTCTTGAGACACAGATACTGGTAAAATGACCCTTAGAAACAGTTGCGTGACAGAAGTACTGATTTCTTGGACTATCAAGTACAACGAAGCTTCCCACCTATGCATGCAACCTATAGTGCTGCTCCAGTTTTGAGTTCCCCCTCAGATGCTTTATGGTGACAGTGGTGATAGGTCTGTGTAGATGATCTTAGAGTCTTTTTAAAGGTGGATGAAAGTGCACTTGTTTTCCTCTAATTATTAACATATGGCTGCCTAAAATTGAAGCTGAGATAGTTGTGATAGTTTTTAGCTCTAACAGAGTTCTACAGTGCTCAAAAGAACAAAACAATTTGCTTCATCTTGCATGGTCTGTTCGAGGTGTGTGAAGCACAACTTTCTGTCTCAGTGATTATATAGCTGTCGCCTACCTCCTTTGTGAGCAGAACATGCTGTCTCACACAAGCGCATCCACTCCCACGTGAGCTCTGCTTTTCTCCTGCTGTACATGCAAAAGACTGTACAGGAGCAGGCTGCTCCCATAGATGTGCATGTTTCAAGAAGGGTGCCTGCCTCGTAGGATTTAGAGCTGTAGAGTTACATTTTTCCATGAACTGAGCTTCATAAAAGGAATATAAATTGTATGAAGTCATGTGTATTACAGAAATAAGGGATGTGTTACATATATTACTATATTACGTACAGCCACATACACGTGACTTCTGCTTTTAAAATACCACAAATCCTACATAGAAAAGCTCAGAATGAAAGGAAAATATTTTCACTAGAAGAATCTGGATCTGTGTTTAGGTTGACTTGTTTGAGAGTAATTCATTTATTGTCAACATTTTGTAGGCATCTAAAATCTGTTAAAACCATACTTTAAAACCATAACATAAGGAGATTACCAAATTACTTGGAAGAGAGTGCTCCAGAGTTCACATCTCTGACTATTAAAAATATGTTCTTATTGTTGATGCTTAGAACTACTTAGAGCAATTTTTGATAAAAATATGATAAATGTATTTATTTTTCAATTTGAGACATTCTTCTAGAAGAGGCTATTGTGAACTAGTATTTGAAAGGTAAACATGATCTTCATTCTCCTGCTATCAGTTTGCCTGAGGACAAGGCCTGCTCTGTGTGCAGATTCCAAATTGTTTCTAGTTTATTAAGTGTTTTGTCTTGCAGAAGCCAGGTGCAGATCTTCAGCAATGTGCGAATTAATCTTGTTCACAGTTAACAGGTAGCAGCAGAAACATCTGCTGGCAAAAGTGGGTGTTGCAAAATTGTTTAAGGTGTGATTGGTGAGGAAATGAAATGGATAAAAAACTAGCTCTAATGGAACAGTTATTTATATGCTAAGAAAGGAGATGGCACATGTGTTTGAGTGTGTTTTTAACGTCTTGAGCTTTCTAGGAGGATATTATTGACATCAGGTAGAAAGTAAAAATGTTGAAGGAAAGAAAAAGCCTTTAAAACCAGTATCTCTTTAGCTATTAGAAGGGGGAAAGAAAGGTTTTTTAAAATCAGAGAAGTAAAGACACTGAAGTAGAAGGAACTAGGTTATTATTAAAATAGTAAATAAATGTAGAGTTTAAAACACATAGCAGATGTTCAAGAAATTAAGAAAGAAAGAGTGAGAAACTACGAAAAATGGCAAACAATGAGAGGATGTTCTAAAATTGTACTTAATACCAAGAGTAAGGCCACAGGCCTGCATGAAACAGGCCTGAAGGGAAGAACAGAGTTAAAGAGGATGCTTGGTTTGAAGATCATGTTTCAAAAGAGACAGCTATGAATCACGAATAATTTATAACCAGTATTGCCATTTGAAGTCAAACAAATCAAGCACAGGATGTGAAAAAAAATCTTTAAAGACTGCAGATAACCATCTTGAAGCTTCAGTTACCAGCTTCACAGGTCGAGGTAGAGCTTCTAGGTGTATGTAATCACCCTAGTCCAAATCCTACAAGGTATTTAAATGGTTCGCTCTTTTCAAGAGGACACCTTTGAAGAACTATTTATTTCTCAAACAGACATATTCGGGATAACGTTCACAGCTACTACAAAACAGGTTCCCCTGGGAGTCCTCATTCCATGTCACAGTGTGTATTGCCATCACATTGTGTTTTCAGGCCTGAAAGTGCAACCTCTTAATCTCTTCTTAAAGGGAGGTTACAACACCATGAATCCCATGGGTATGGGTAATGTCTTTTAAAGACTTTTTTGTTTCAACATTTGAAAATGTTATGTCTTGGGAAGCTTTTAAAAATGAACTGGCAATTCTGCATCAGAAAAGGTTGATCTGCTCAAAAGAGTCTTTCAATGTGTTTTACGTTTATCTTTCTGTAGAGGTTGCCAGGCTTCAGGGTGGGGTGACAGATTGGATGCAGAAATGATGCAGTGCTCATTCACTCTCTCTGGGACAGTCATGATGTTACCTCAGATGCCGTAAAGAGAGAAGGATACTCAAAGCCCAAGAGGCAAAGCAATAAAATTCCTTCGCACCAAAGGGGNAGGGGTGACATGGCCAATCAAAGGCCCCCTCCAAAAGGGTCCCCTGACCCTGCACCAGAGATGAGGCAACAGACCCTCAGTGTTGCAAGGGACAGTGTCAAGCTGGCCCCTGCAAGGGAGACATGTGGGTGTTCCCACCTGGCGCAAAGTGTATATTAATCCATGGTATTCTATACTCTCCAGCGTGTGGCGGCATGGCCATGGTGGCAACGGGGGACCCTCACCACCAGAAGACCAGATGGAGGGGAGCAACGAGCCATCGCTGAGACCCCTGAATGAGTGATAGGCTCCCACCTTATCCCTGTCACCTCTCCTGCCCCCCCATCCCCCACACACACTTCTTTCTCTANTGTTCCCACCTGGCGCAAAGTGTATATTAATCCATGGTATTCTATACTCTCCAGCGTGTGGCGGCATGGCCATGGTGGCAACGGGGGACCCTCACCACCAGAAGACCAGATGGAGGGGAGCAACGAGCCATCGCTGAGACCCCTGAATGAGTGATAGGCTCCCACCTTATCCCTGTCACCTCTCCTGCCCCCCCATCCCCCACACACACTTCTTTCTCTATGTCTTTCTTCCTTTTCTCTTTCTTTCTCTTTGCGTCTTTTAGCATTAAATTAAACATATCAATTTTTTGGCACCAACATCTAACCTCATTTGGGTTTAATCTTGGTTTTGGGTATATTTTGAACCTTCTGAGTTCTTTCTGGTTTATACTCAGAGACTTAATTTTCTTTGCTCTTCTGTGTTTAAACTGGATCATAACGTGTTTCACTGATGTAGTTTCCTCCTTGTTTCTTGATCTTAACATCTCTATGTGAACACTTTTTTAAGCCAAATGAGTGTTGGAAAACATGGATACAGGTGTAAACAAAGTTCTTCAAGGAGCTCTCAACATGAAACAATTTATTTGTTGTTCGTTTGTATTACCTTGAGCTAGCAACCTTGATTTTGGAATAAAATTCCACTATCATAGGAATTTTATCTCAAAGAAAAAAGAGTTTGTATCTCCTAAGTTTACATTTCCAGAGTAAATGAATTAAATGCCATAAAAGTAATACTTCTCATTGCCCTTTTCTGAAAAGTTACTTTTTCCTTTAAAATTATTTTTATATTGTAAGACTTTTTCTTCCATAGGCAGTCTCTGCAGCACTGCATTCAGATAGGCATACTAATGATTATCATACATTTATTTTTGATTTTAGCTTTTTAGTCTTTGCACTATTCACTAATAAGAAATTCTTTTGGTGAAATTTTTTACTTTTCTTGTCACCAGAGGTACATTTTTTCTCTCAGAATGGAACTATATCTGAAGGTTTTCCTATACCGGTACTTGAAAATATGCTAGTTTTTCTTTAAATACTGTCATACAGTTGTTGACAATCCTGTTTTTTCAAAATAATAATAATAGGAAGAAAATTAATTAATTTTCTTCCTATTCAGTAATTTTTTTGCTTTTACCAGGATGAAATCAAATAATAGAATTACTCAAGAACTTTTTTTCTTAGATGAAATCCTTAGCACTAGAGCAAACATAGCTGGAGTGACAGTATGCTGTCATGAATGCCCTGGTTATTGCTCTTGCATTTGTGTAACCAAAGTCAGTATATGCAGTTCCAAGATACTGCTGTTTCACCTTAGAATTTGGTAGCTGGAACAATCTACTAGCTGTGTTTCAGACCAGATATTTGCTACTGTAAGATAAGAAATAAAATTTTGATGAACTACAAGGATGGTTGAAAGCATTCAAACTTGTTTTCTTCTGGTTTTGAATAAGTATGATTGGGTAGCAGCAGAAGATAATCAAATAATTTAATGCTTATTCTTTGTTGACTGTGTGTTTTTGCATTTTGCATAAGTAGAGAAGGGGTGTTAAGTAAGGTCAGATAGTTGTTGGTCTCTGTAATTTGAATGGGTAGGGTGTGAACTCATTGTAGGACTTTTCGAGGGAGGCAAGGGAAGTGAGTTGTTGGGGGGTATTTTTAACCTGTGCACTGAGAATGGAAACAACTGTGTATGACTGGTTGTTACCTACACAGTATGACTCTACTGCCTCTTCAAAGTCATGTTCTCAAGATTAAAAGAAATTGAGCTCCAATCAACAAGAACACATTATCTGCATTAGTCAAATTTTTTCATAATTTTCTCAATTCTTGGACCAATAGACAAGAAAGAAAAAATAGCAATTACTGACTAGTTTCATAAACATTTCTAGTTTCTAGCATTAAGACACACAAAGGGTGTTGTGATACTTTACCCATTAAGTCTTGAAAAATATTTTCAAATTCTCCTATGTAGGGCATGATACAAGAAAGAATTATTACATAAATTTTATCCTGCAGTTCTTTAGCCTTAATTATGCAATCTTCTTGAGAGTAGCGAAGAATTCACTTAATAGACTGTATCACTTTTTGAGATAAGTGGCATATTTTTAGCTTCTGTAATGTACATTGAAATGAAGGCAATTATGCCTTGTTTAAAAAGACAGTGTTAAAACACACACTATTTACAATTCAGAATTTGTTTTAACAATACAAAATGAGGGAGTTAATGTTTGAGAAATATAAAATGATGATGACAGCTATTTTAACATTATGACCATGCTTAGTGTTAGGCTGCTATATTCCTCTGTGAGAATGTGTTGTCAGCATTGTAGGATGGGATATGGAATTGTCGGTAACATGTATCTAAAAATGTAAGTATAATATTTTGTAGTCACAAGATACAGCAGAGTTTCAGTAATTTGTACATCATGTACACATTTTCATTTAACACCCTAGTGTATTTTCTTTTTGTTTCTCCCATTTAATTTGATAACAATAATTGAAAACTAAAGCTCACTGTGAAGGTCTCTTCAAAGTTAGTGATGTTAATTTAATTTTATTTTCTTTTTATAAGATATTTTTTTCCATTTGGCTGGATTTGAGTATTGTTAGCTCACATGGATGCTGCCTAGCTCTTGTTACATGTTACACAGACTTGTATGTCTTACTTCCACCCAGCCTTTCATTTATATCTATTCAAATACGGTAACAGCCTCCCCCAACAAAACAGTATCTTAGATAAGTAGGTTACTAAAAATGCACTGTAATGACAGGGGTTTGAGAAACTAGAAATTGCACTTGCAAAGTGAAGGGATTTAACTGTGTAAGAACAGCCTTAGAGGAGTATGTTTATTATTTAGGACTTATATGTGCCCCAGGTAAAACTAAACCTTTTTCAAATGAACTATCCGTACTCTATACATATTATGAACATTAGGCTGTCCTCGTCTTCAAATATCCTTAATGAATTAATTTTTCTCCACTGAGAAAGGAGGAAGATGGTGAATGATAAAATAAGGCCAAGGGAAGAAAATGTCCAAGACATTATCTTATAATCATTGTACTACAAACATGTTTTTTTGAACATAAGAAGGGTCTGGAAGTGAAACATCAGTGCAGAGACTGACTGTCAGTCCTACACTGAGCAGTTTACAGGCTACAGAGATTATCTAGTACTCTGCAGATGAAAGGCTGAAGTGCTCAGGAACCTTCTGATTTATCACAGGATTGCTTGAACTTTAGTTATTTGAACAGCACATTAAAAAAATATTTATTTGAATCAGTAATTTAAACATGCTTATTAACTATTGTAAAAATGCTAAATAGTCAGACTTATTTTAATTCTAAAGTAATTATGACTATACATTGGTCTTTAACTACTACAACACCTAGTCTAATCCTTTTGAACCGAAGATTTCTCCCTGCAATTCATTGTAATTAGATCTAGCTGCAATTGGCAAGAGTGACATTACAATTATTTTCTCTTGTGATGTTTCTGAAAGTCAGTCAGTGGTTGGAGTAGGATGATTTCATTGCCAAACAGGAATTATAAAAGGGAGTTGGGATAATATGTTTCATCTCAAAGAGTCACAAGTACTTAGAAAAATATATTCATAGAGGCATAAGAGGCATCACAAAAATTTTTATGCTTAGTTATGTCTAGGAAGTGTTTTAAGATATAGACTCACCCTCTTAACTTGCTGATTTTATTATAAAATCAGAAACATTCAGTATTCTGCTTTTAAAAAAATTTTAATAATTCAAATATCCTAAAAGATGTAATTACTTTCTTGCTATTAAATAAACAAATATTATTTAAAGGGAGTGTTCTATTATATCTACACAAGTATATTTAATGCAAAACCAATCTTGCTTGTAACATCTATGCTTTTGTAATTACCCAGCAATAAGTTCAGTGAAAATGCTTGTAAGATCCCACATTCTCTCTTATCCTCTGTTTACTTATATATTAATTCTTTTTCTTTATCTGACCTTCCTGAAGCTCAGTTTAAGCTCTAACAAGCCATGCTTTTAGATATGGAAAACCTTACGAAAGACACACTCAGAAAAAAACCTTGACCCTCAAGAATCTTTGTTCAATTGGAAAGTCATTATGAGAAGGACTTCAGGCCCCAACAACCCTTTTCCTCAGGGACAGTCATGATTTTATTTTGTGGAGGTGAGTCATTTTACATTGAGTCTAGGAAAAACTGAGAGAAAAAAAAAGGCTGAATTAATGTCACTGGAATTTTAAGAAAGTCTTTAACCCCTCTCAAAAGATGAAAAGTAATCATAGAAGAGCCTTTCAACTCTTTATATGATTAGGTAAAAGCAGGTGGATTTGAATGCCTAAACCTGAATCTCTGTAGGTACAAACCTGAAGAGAAATGTCAGATGCTCTCATTCCATGAGAATTTTAAACATATTGATTCCCTAGGAATAGTGTTTGGGTTTTTCCCTGCCTATTAAACCAAAAAGATATAACCCATCACTGTGAAAGAGATTGCAAAGTGAAGGAGTGCCCTGGATGCTTTTTGCACTAACTCCAAAGGGTGATGTCCCTTCAGTGCCAGTCGTGGCTCCGTGGCTGCTGCCATGGCGGGGTGGTTCTCCCTGCTCACCATCCAGATCTTTCCAAGGAGTCTTACAGCCATCAGCAGGGTGATGGGAGTGTATATTACATGGATGCAACTACCCCCGCCACATAAACTGGCAAGATAATTTTTATTGTGGTCATAACTGAAAACAGAGCTGAAACCAGAAATCCTGCCTACTAATTATCTGTATTGCTTGGATCCATAGACTTTTTTGTTGGATATGGCATTTGTGTTAAAGTCCATGGCCTCGGCCTGTGCTGTTAAGTTTCAATTTCCCCTTCTCTGCTTAGCTATAGCAGAGGCAAATAAGTGAGTAGTTTTCATGGTGCTGGTGCCTAACCACTATCAAACCGCCACACCTTGGTTTTCCTATTGCTTTGCTGCCACAGGATGGGTCCATAGTGATTTGGAAAGAAACTACAGAGCAGATGATGAACAGAGAGGTGTTTGAATGACTAAAGAAAGTGGCAAGGCCACTGTGTAGATTTTTAGCCAAGGGCTGAAGCAACCATTACAAAAGAGATTCAAATGTATCTGCCCTGAGTCCTTCCCAGCCATTCCAGGACAGGCCTCTGTCCTTCTTGTCTGCACTTCATTGTCCAGTTTCTTGGGAAGCCTTTGGTTTCTCCCTGTAGTCTTGTCTGTCTCTACAGGGATTATATAAGGATAAATGGTTCTAAGGAGTTCTGATTTTGCAGTTCTAACAAAGTACACGTACATAGATCTTGGAAGTCTGCATGATAGGGAGGATTCAAAATGCTTGCTTCCTGAATTAATTTGTTTATTCAGTCATGTAAATTTTTATGTAAATTCTTATTTGCCACACAACTAGCCAACTGAAAAAATGTAGAATATACAAAAGGTAGGGAATGAAGCGATTATACTTGAGTTTTACTCTTTGAAGACATGATCCTGAATGTAGATTATTTTCAGTGAACCAGCTATTCAACAGTTGAACTTTAGTAAATGTTCATTAATTGCTATGGTTTGATGCATGACTGACCAGCAGGAGTATCTGGATTATTTTAGGAAAAATTTGTTGTTCACATTTTAGAAATATCTGTTATCCATTATTCTCCAAAAGAATATGCAGGTATAGTTACCTTAGACTGATTTTTATCCCCTAAGAGCAATATCAAACTGTTGTAAGCTGCCACCATAGCAGAATTCCTGCTCACGGAAGTGTCTGTAGCCTGTTTTAGTGGTAGGATATGAAAGTCAAATAATTCAACTCCTCTTCTGTTTTCTTTTAAATGATGATACTTGGATGCAGTAATGTTAACCAGTGGTTCAGGCAAGTTGAAATAAGGGAGAGTTTGAATTAAAAAAAAATATAAGCAAAAACATTTCCTGTTGACTCTCTTACTAGGATAGGTGGATATTCATAATGGGAGTAAAATCTTAAGGTGCAGCTATTAAGGTATTTTAGGGTTATCTTAAGGATATTGGCTTAGAATTGAGGATTTCCATTGAGGCAGCAAACAAAAATAGGCCTTTCAGTCTACTGTGTCTGCCTTCTGCTTTAAATGTTTCACTGTCCTACAGAGAAAGTATTCTATTAGCAAGCATTTTTAAGGTAATAATTTAATATAGCTTTTTCAAAAATAAGGATATTGAGATAAATACCTTCCCATACCGTAAGAGAACAATGACAACACACAGAACAATTTAATAATCATCTGGGTTTTCTGACTTACAGTTTATGTCATTATTTGCTCCTCTGCAAAGTGGATACAAATGTGTTTAAATTCTGCCAAAGCAAGATGCAGGTAGTAGTATCTTGTACCCATTTACTAGATTAAAATCTTCAGACAGGAAATGTTTTGAGTTCTCAGAGGGATCTCCCTGGCAATGCCATATGCCATATACTATAGTCAACTCATCCTAGAACCTGAGGCTGTGTATAGGGCTGGCAGGGATTTCTAGGTGCAGTGGCAATCCACTTATGCCTATTTTTTATGTCAGGACTATTTCCCAATGCAGATCTCCAAATCTGATTTTCAGGGGTCATATTTTGCCTTAATAAAGAAGCAGAAGAAGACTCCTGGGGTTTTCTGAGCATTATGAAACCTCTGGGGACTGCATGGCTGCCAACAGTTCAATTCATTAGGATACAACATTGAAATAAAGTATAAAAGTCTGAAGATACATCCTCTTCCATAAAATAATAGCCCTGACCACATTTTCCTGATAAAACAGAAACCAGACACAGATTTACTTATGTGGTTTAATAGATGCATATCAAGATGAATATTTAATTACCCCTTTGTTTATCAATTATGAGCAATGCACTGTCTCTACTGCATAGCTCCTATTAGGTCTCTAAAACACAGAACAGGAAGAAAATAAAAGGCATTTACAAATATTGCCTGACCAGTCTTGTGGCTCCTGTGCAGCTTTTTGAATTGCTATTTATTAGTCTTATAATGCCTTTGTTTCTAATTAAAAATTCAGGACAGGTTCTGTAAATAAGCAGTAGATAATGTCTGCTCCAAAAAAAGGAGCTACCCAGTCACAGAAATGAACTGGGAATACAAGAAACTCCATCTGTCCTGAATTTACAAACTGTTTTACATAGTACAATATTGTCTATGTTCAAAACAACTGGAATAGTGAGTAGAAGTGCAATTTGTCTAGGAATTGCATGAAATTCATAGAAACCTACTGATAGAAAGAATTTCAAGATTTAAGCTACTCCTTTCCTCTTGGTCTGGTGGTATGATTTCATAAACTGTCTGAGTGTTGATCATTGTTATGGTTTAAAAACAGTATGCTTGTTTTACTCCTTTGATCACCAATAATATTTTCTTCCAGACTAGTTCCATATTTCAAAGTATTTCCATAAGTTATGTTTTCTAAACTCTTTACTTGTTATGCTCCCCTGCACTACCCTGTCTTTCTCAAAATACTGCACCTAAAAATGATTTTTTCATTAGTCAAGCAGAATGCAGCAACCATTTGACATAAATTTTTCACAGAGCAGCACAGTGAATATTTCTTCCAAGTTTACACACAACACTGAGTAATAACATCCCAGAGGCAGGTTTTTTGCAACAGTATCACGTTCTCTGTCCTTTGCAGACTCCTACAGCCCCGCCAATTTTTTTTGCAAAACTACTGATGTTTTTATATTTGTGCAGTTGATTATTTCCTTCCTAAAATCTTTCCCTCTTTAAATAAAGTAACTAACTACAAGTTTTGAAATGTCCTATTTTCCTGGTTCCAAAGTGCAACACGTCCTTCTCAATATAATCCATGTGTGCTTTATATTTTGCAAATCTTATACTTCTGTATCACTTGTTGCTTTCTTTGTAAGAACTACTCATAGCAGTGTGCATCCAAATTTTGCAAGTTGGTGAATTTTTGTGCTCTAGACTTTTCCATCAGTTCATCTCTTTTTTATTGGAGAATCTTACTGCCATTCAGTGGATGGGGCCTTACACTGTGAGCAAAAAGGTCACACAAGAAATTATAGTTTCTTAATAAGATATGCACTGTTTGAGCAGTGATTATGGACATACTTCAATAATACAAAATATCTTTAACCCATCTCAATTTCTAAGTGTGTGAGGTCAACTGTAATAGTTTGTATAACTCAGATGATATGAAGTCTTAACTTGTACTCTATTGGAAATAATCTAAACTAAACCAATGCTGTTTACACAAGGTAGATTTTAGTGAAAAAGCAAAAAATATATACAGGTAATGTATATGGACTATTTAGTTATTTTAATGAAATGTTCATGGGGCAGAAGGTTTAGAGCTAACTTTTTTTAAGAGTCCTCACTATTAGTGGACAGTGGATTCCATTAGCTAAGTCATTTCTTTCTGCTTGGTCAGTGACTTTTGAAGAAAACTAAAGTTGCATGTAAATGTTCAGTTTGGAGAGAAACAAGCTGATAATTCAGGATGACTCTCTTCAGATAAGAGAAACAGAGGGATGGTTTGTAATATTCCAGTTGGTTTTTTTCAGCTGTTGCTGGGATTTGCTGGGATTTGCTGACTAAGGGACAGAATTCCAACATCTGGCCCTTTGAGTTAATCTTGTATTTCTGTAGTGCATGCAAAGGAAGAGCAGCAGATAAATGTATTAATTTCAGCAAGACCATCAGGTCTTAGGAAGCTACACTCAAACAAACCTTGTCCTTCTCTGCCCGTAGCTCATCCCATGTTTCAGGTGTTCAGCTTTGATATGACAGAAAGAGAGTAGCGGAGTTTGTAACGGCCAAATCTCAGCCGTGCTGAATCTCTCTCCAGACACCAAGCAAGCATAGCCCTCAAGAACTAGAAGGTGTTGGTTGCTGGGAAGTATGAAGCTGGAAACAAGAATTAGTTTTGAAATGGAGTAAATCAAGACACTGAAAGTTTACTCCAGTAAACACTTAACACTAGCCCTAGACTCTTTTTGTTCTCTAACTGTTCAATTTTGTATTCTCTAACACCCTTTTTTGTGTTCTGGTTTCTCTGGGGTTTTTGTCACCTAAATTTAATTTTGGGGAAGAGTTTTTGGGAGTATAGTATAGCCCTCTTTCCAACATCTCTTGAATTTTTCCATTGCCTCCTCAACTGTTCCTCAGATTCTATCTCCACCAAAGCACTGGCATCGGTTTTTACTGAAATTCTGCACTGCAAGTGATTGCATAAAGTGTCAAGGCTTATTTTGGCTGTAAGGGCACTCAAACATTTAACTGGTGTACGCAGGCTGCACCTAAGTTGCTAATAAACTCGGAATCTTTTTTTTGTCCTTACTGTTCATGAAACTATTGAAAATATGTGCATCCTAAGAGTGTAATTATAGGTAGAGTGTGGGTCTGGCTGAGGAATACTGGACTTAATGTAGTTGCCAGCATGCTAGTAAGTCACTTAAGTAAGCCATGAACACCCTTTAGGCTCTGCTGGCTTTAAAAAAATATTTGTAGGAAATAGACCAGATTCATGTCAATCCCTATGTTGTTGGGTTTTTTCCCCACCTTCTAATTATTTAGATGCCACACCTAGATCAAAATAAAATCTAGTTTTGCATATGTGTGGTCATAAAAACAAGAGGAGCAATGAAAATCAAACATAGGGTAACTGCAGCAGAAGAAATACATACACAGGACATTTTCCCAAATTTTTATACACAGCAGGCCTGTGAAAGCAGTGCAGCAGTCTCAGTAGCTTTCATGTGCTTTTCGACTTCTCACTGCTTTAATGTGCATGCTAGCTGCTAATTACTCTTTTTTTAAATGCAAATTAAATGGACTGGTGTGTGTCATCATGCTAAAAACTACAGATGCTACATTATGGGAGTACTCCAGGTGAGTACTAAAAGTTTGAATGACTTTACACTAAGAAAAGGTTTTCTTTGCATGAGAAAGGGTTTTTTTGCTCTTTCGTGTTTTACTGTTTATTTCCCAGCATGCACCTTCTTCACATTAACAGAACATTAGTGAATGCTTTTGAGTCACCAGTGCACTCAGTCAGGGTACATGAAGCTTGTAGCATGTTAAGATTTGATTATTTTCTATCCCTGGTCAAAAAAAAAAAAGACTTGATTAGAGAATGGCTCAAGCAGAAAATTAAAGAAAATAGTAAATAGAAGAAACTCAAGGCTGAAATATAGATAGTTTTCAACGTCGGCAAGATGAGACTGGAAGCACACTTGGGTACACTGCTGCCATTTGTGCTGAGGGGAGATGTATTTATTGCTGGTTATATTTTTGCTTTGAGAGCCCTGTGTAATGGTGGTTATTAGCAGCTATGTTTCGCAAACATGCTGCTCTCCTGTTCTCTTTTGCACCTTTATGTTTGTTTTCCTGGGAAAATGAGAAAAGTTAAATGTTTTCTTGAATACTTGACTAAATACCTTCCTTGGCTAAAATGGCAGAAGACTCCATGAAGCATACATTGCTGCATTCTCGTTTTGCCCTGCTCATGAGACTGAACACATCATTGGCGCTTAATGACCAGAGATTCAGGAGTTGGAACTTGAATTAATTCTTCATCTCCTTGTTTGTTCTCCTGTGTATTGTACAGCAGGCTTCTCTCAATTCTGGCATATCTCACTTTCCTTTTTGAACATGACAGCAATGCTGGCCTTTTAGAAATAAAATGGGTGGGGGGTATTTCTGAAGTCAGAATAAACACAGATGTCTGAATTTAAATTAAGATACTTGCCAGAACTATAAAGTAAGGTAAAAATTGGAAGCAGCCTGAAAAAAACCCAACCTGCTTACATTTCATTGTTCTTAAAAGTAAGAAATGAAAAACAAGAGATATCATGCACATACAAGAATATTAATACGCAGTTCCTCTTTACATCCTTCCTCATAGTCACTGGTTTTCTATCCACTGAGAAATAAAACAATATATATGTCTAGAAAAATATATTTTTTTGCTTAGTTAGTAGGGTTAAAATTGTATTTTTATTAAACGCTGAGTACTTCCTCATTTATCATTCTAAATTCCATTGCTTGTTTCCAAGGAGATAGAAATATGAAGGAAAGCCATCTGAGACTCCAATTTGTAAGGCTGTTCTTTTTAATGAGCATTGAATGTGCCTTATTTTAAGGAACAAAATAAACTTGGAGCCTCTGTAGTAAAGAGGTTGGGACTTCGAGTGTCATTTCTGTGCAGGCTTACTTTCGGTGTCTGGAAGTGGGAAGGGGATTTAAAAATGTTCAGTGCAGTGTCAGATCATCCCTTAGTGGCTCAGTTCTGTTTTCTGCACTGAAGCAGTGCAAGTTCCCTTACCCATCCACCCTTTGTAGTAGTGGCTTTCTCCTGACAGTCAGAGGTTTTTCTTGGAGAACAAGAATGGACAGTAGGCAACAACTTTTTTTTCTTCCTGTGAGGAGTTCAGAAATGCCAAAGCCTGGATGGTTCCACAGATACTGAAAAGCCTGTAATTGTTCAGTGCAGTATAAATGCTAAGTTCTAACCAGAGATATCTTTCTTGGTTTAATTCTGTTAATAAAATCCTAACTGAACCTGGAGGTGAACCGTTCAGTTGTCTCACCTGAAGTAGTCTTCACCACCTCGGTTGTATTTCTTAGTCCTGTAAAGGCGAACTGGTAAAGCCTCCAGGACCGGGTGTCCCCCACCTCCACGGAGCTGCGCTTCCACTGGTAAATGATCTCTTCTCTGGGGTAGCCATCTTATTGCAATGGAAAATACAGAATGTGTTGTTTTATAGTCACTGCTAGGGTTTAGGGTGCTTTTGGGAGTAAAAATACTACTTTCTATTTCTGGAAAGAACTAGAGAAGCATATTGCAAGTAAATTATAGATATGTTTTTCTCAAGTTACTTACTAGTGCCTTTTACTTAATGTCATATTTTATTAATTATAAATTATAATAGCACTTGAGATAAATTTTTCAAAAATAGGTTTTCCACTTTTGTGGACCTAATAGGATGCAATTTTGCCCATCCTCCAGATGACATCATCTCCAGGAATTCACACCTTGGTCTAACTGCAAAATGTCAGACTCTTGACTCCAACTAGTACAATAGTAGAACACCCATGCACAGAGAGAAAGTGGGAGGCCATGACACCTTGATGCTGAAAGTAAAAATTTCTTGGTTTATGCTCAGATATAAGGATAAATTCATCACGTAGGGTCTATAAATGTTATAATTTTTTTTATAGCAGTCCTTACTGATATTTGTGAACATATATTATACATTTACTGAAAATAAGATCAAAATAAAAGTAAAAACCAGTGAGGTATGTCTAATTAAGAACATAACCTTCACTAACTCTAAGTGTGTAAAAATAAATTTATAATAAGCAGTTCAGTGTGGGTCAGAAAAAGGAATATTTTTAAGCATGTTACTTACAACTTGAAAATTCCAGTGGACAGGAGTGGACATCCATTGGGAAGTTGTGTAACTGTAGCTGACACTCAGCATCAATTGTCAGCCTGAGAAGAAAGAGATCAAGATACAGGGAATGCACTTGAGAAGTTTGTCCTGGAAGCTACACCATGGCAAGCAAAGCAAGATTCTTACTAATATGGATCCTGACTATAAAATATACAGACATGTTATGTATTTATATATATATAAAGTAAACTATTGCTATCTATGTAATTATTGGAATATTCCAAGCATTGGAAGACATCATGGTTACTGATAAGCAACATTTCATTTTTGGTTCCATAGACCCTGATCATCTACTTTCTGGACTGTGTAATGGAAGAAGGTATTAAAGTTCTGTTCTTGTGCCTATGAAATGGCAGCATTACTCATGACTGACAAATCCATAAGTAGATACACAGGTCATCTCATGAGCAGTGACAAATCTTTGTGTCACAATATGCCATAATGCATTAGGAAAATGTATTTTATGTGACAAAAAATCTATTTCAGAAATGATGGGTTGGAGTCCAAATTTAGATATCTGCATCCAAGACAGCCATCTAGACTCCCTTCACAGCTAGTGCAAACGCACTCTGAGGATACACTTCCTCTCACTCCAAAATAAGACATTTAAATTTAATCAGAAGAAAAATGTACCAAAAGGTGTTTGTCTCCACTGAATATTAGAAGAGTCTCCATGATAACTCAGGTAGTGTAGGTGCTAAGCTCAGGTAAAGATAATTACTTTTAGAAATCCCAAGTAAGATGAAATGTACCCTCTGATGTTCCTCCTAAAAACTACCATTTTTCATTCACTCCCAGCCCAGCCATGAGCTGCAGGATACTTGGACTTCGGAAGAGAGGGAGGAGGTGGGGTGAGAGAGGGAAAAAGGAAAAGGGTGGGGTAAAATGTTTATTTGTTCCACGAGGAGTCTCTAGGAAAGCTTTAGGTTTCTGGTCTTTGCTGATTCTGGGGTGTCTAATTGATGAGCCCTATGAGCTGGGTTTGTCTCCAGGTTCCTGAATGAAGGTGCTATGGGCAAATGACCCTGAGTGTCATCCTGTAGTATGCAGAGGGATGCTGGGACCACCAAGTTAATGGAGTCAAAAGGAAACTTTTCTGCATTAGGGATTTAGGAAGAAATCTAATTTTCCTGTTGCCCTTCCTCTTCTCATTTTCATCATCTTCAGTAACACAGATACTTGATTTCCTGCTGGGCAGGGTGGTTCTTAAACCTGGGGGGAGGTGACTGAGAAAAATCAACCATCCCTTCTGGATCCTTCTTCAGGACAGAATCCCAGCTGTGTCTTACTATCACATTTCATTTCTGGGTTAAGCGAGGTTGAATCCTTACTGGTGCTTGCTGTGACTCACTAGCACAAGTAAATATACATTCACAGCAGATAACTGTTTCCAAGTTCTACCAGATACATCTTTCTAATGAGAGAAACCGAGGGACTTAAACAGAAAGGTAATAGAATCCAAATAGACAGTAGTGTAGCCAAGTCCAAATTTAACATTTGAAAAATGGATCTAGGCTCATCTTCATCAGACTAACTTTGATTTGCATTGTATTTAAATTCTGATCATTCTATTATCTCTTCTGGCAATGCAATATGCAATGAATGTAAAATAACTGAAATAAAACTCATTTTTGTAATTCAGACAGTTGCAACATTAAAAGGTTGTCTTAACCAAAGCTTCACATCTATTCATTAAAATTATGAGTGTACTTTTCTTCAAAACTTTATTTTTGGCACCCAATAAAGTAAAAACAAAAAAACCTTTGAGAAAATGCTGTCTAGAACTCAGATAATCTGATGTCTATCATCTTTGATTTTATACTCTCATTTTAAATTATAAATTCTCTTGAAAAAATGCTGTATTTATCTATATTTTGCATAAACACAAATATTATATCACATGCAAGAAAAAGTATAAAAAAACCCCCTCAGGATTTTCACATTTAGGAAGTATCTTATGATCCTTTGGAATATGATATTTGAGTTGTTACATATGGCATATGCATAACTTAATTATTGAAAAGGTAATTTGTCGTAACAGAAAAACTATACATGTGACTGAGGAACCTGGACAGGTAGACCATATCAAGTTCAGATCCATGAAAATTTTGGTGGAATGGGGCATTTCCATAAGTTTAATATTATAAGTTAAATATTAAGTGCTGGGATGGCAAAATCTTATTTGCCTAAGATACTTAAGGAATAAATTGCTTTTTCTGGGTGGAGTTTCATTTGGCTAAATTGTGATCAATTCAGAATAAGAGGCCTTTGATGGCCTTTTATATCATCTGCTTAATTCAAGGGTATTTCACATTTATCAGTTTAACATGATAAAAAAGTAAAAGGGACCAAACCAATGCCAAACAATAAAACATACCTGAAAATGAAGACTAATTACTATAAGAATGCCTATATTAATGTTAGTATAGGAATGTGACTATTGTGGAGCAAGACAGTACAATCTATAAGAAGAAATAAAACTACTTATTGTGCCAATATAAAATAAATTTCATACAATTGATATCTTCTAAATACTTCCCTTTTTCACAGTTGTTTGCATAAATAAATAGGAAAACACAATATTTTTTTCCTTCAGGTTAATGTCAAATGACCTGAATTCACAGGATTGTTCTCTTTGGCTTTCCTTAGAGAAAATGAAATTAAAGTTAGGTATGAATACCTCAATGTGTACAAGACTCTGCCGTCATTCCAGATTCTGAGCATCCTATTAGGAGTTGTTATCCAATGAGCATCAGCCTTCTTGGAATTTCGGAAAAATGTGTCTGGTATCCAGATCTTCCCAACCATGTTGCTGTTTAATCTGAGCACTTTTATAGTGCTGTTGAACTTCAGACGTCTGTCATACCACGTTTGGGCGAAAAATATATCAATTGTATATTCCTGTTGTGTTAACCAGAAATACTGATGAAATCATAGCACTCAGCATTCCACATAACTCTTGATATGCTTTCCTTAATTTCATATGAAAAAACTGTGAGCTACAGAAGGTGATACTAGAACTGATGAAACCAGTCTCTTTTGGTGAATTTTTGAGGCATGTTTTACCAAAGACTATTGTTTTCAAACAATTTATTATTTTACCATTGAGGGTAAAACTAAGGTGCAAGTGAGTGTTATATGCACCTTTCTAATTCTGTGTCCCCACATCTCAACCCACACCTGCTCAGGTCAGAGAACAATTACTTAGTTCCTTGGATCTAGGACAGGAAAAGCTTGAGCTGATTTAATTGCCTGTGCCCCCTGGTTAATCTTGGAAATGGTGAAGTCTCTGGAGAGGATCTAGGCCTTTTACTTATCTCTTGGTGGCAAGAGTGGTAGTATCACTCATGAATGGTTTTCCCAATTTTGTAGCAATCTGGAAGCTCGGTTTTAAAGGATTTAAACTGTTGAAAAGCATTTGAAAGTAGAGCACATAAAAATGTGAGGATATGTTAAAAATATTATTTTTGCATTTTTTTCAGCATATAGCTCAGTTTTCCTGTCTTGTACAGATTTATAGCTCATACAGTCCTCCCATCCATAATTAAAATGAGGTTTTAAAAATAATACAGGTATGCCACAACATTAAGAACTAATGGAAGCTTTGTAATGTCAAAATGATGGAGACTTTGTAACAAGAAAAATAGGCAATCCTTTACCTACCATGTTGATAGCATTCACAGGGCCAATGCTATTTACATACATGTCAGTGTGAATTATTGTCGGTTTAACTGCAAGAGAAACAAGAATCAGTAACGCCAATGAAGGTCAAAATCAACTACATAAAAGTCAAGCACAAGCATGTTATTATGGCACCTCTCCTCTGTGGTTGCCTCACATTTAAATGTGCATATACAATAAATACAAATTTGCAACAATATCTTCAGTTTGAAATAAGTTGGAGACACTTTGAGACAAATTCTTACATCATTTATTCTATCAAAACAAATTCGCTTATGCTATGAGAAAAAATACTGAAACCAGTGCTGATAGTTTAGAAAGACTCATGTCTGACTGAGAGGATCTATATTTTGTGTCAGGTCACAGCAATGCATCAAAACAAAACACTGGCAATGAAAGCAAACTTATTTTTCTTATAGTGTCTTGCATCACTTGTTCTACTTTATAATGCCAAATGCAAAATGACTGCTCTTGCCTGCAGAGCTGGCTGTAGGTGAGTAACAATTTTATGAGCCCAAAGCCAAAATAATATTTAATGCTCTAAGACAGAAATTAAGAATAGTTGTTACATTATTTATTTTGAAATTACTCCATTTCAGTTTTATTCTTCTTACACACCTTGGTTACAGAATGATTGTTTTTTTCCCAGATGCTTTTAGGAATGCTTTACTTCCGTTCTGTTTCTAAAGTCTTGGTTTAAGTGAAGACAAATTCCTCTGCTAATTTACACTGTATACATACAGTTAAGCTTAAAGACTCATGTTATCCTTCACTGTGAAAAATTCCTTAGTTTATAAGCTTCTATAAAATTGTTAGAAACAGCTTCCTTCATTAACCTTGCTGCTTTCTGCTTTCCTCTGCCTGCCTCATCCATGAAATATCTGTGCCTTTTTCTATAATCTTATTACTGCTGTATCGTCTTGTGCAAAGGTGTTGTCTGCATGCTCTGTGCACTCATGGGGCTTTTCAAAACTGATTTGCAGCAATTCAGGAAGATTTTTTCCTTTGAGTTACCTCGGTAATCAGTGGAGAGGAAGATTCCTCCAAAAGGTGATTCAATCAAATAGGGCTTCCATTCTGAGTCCAGGCTTGGCTCTGTATACTTGCATTGGCTGTGGGAATCATCTGCGCAGACTGGCTTTGCTTGAATGCAGTTATGTTGTGTGAACCTATTCCTCTGTGCCCTATTCTGTGACTTCCTGCCCTGCTGTGCAAGTGAGGGCCCAGGCTGCATCAGTCTGTGCAGACCTGCTCTTGGAGGCTCTGTATCCATCACATCATACAGGGATTAGGCTATGTTACCCTCTTTTTGGCCTTTCTTTCCAATGTATTATTTGTGATTCTCTAACAGCGTCTCTTAGGTATAAAAAGAAGAGGAAAAACTTGCTTTTTCATTCCCCAGAAGTTAAATTCTGAACTTCCTATGCAGGTAAATCATCACAAGCGGCCTGGTTCAGCAAATTATAACACTCTTACTAGATGTCTTAGGATAGATTCAGCAATCTTAATTGATGTCAGCTTCCAAAATCATGACTACTTTACATGCCTCTGATGTTTTTCTGCATTGCATTTTATTCTTGTAACTACTTTGAATGGCTTCTGCTTCCTGGGTAGCATAATATGACATGAAAACTCTTTCTCTTCACTGCTTAATCGAAAGTGGTCTAAAAACAAAACCAACATACCTCCTATGTCAGGTCTCAATTTGTTGTCATATCCTTCCAGCAAGCCATTTAAAATAAGAGTCACATCACTCTCATGGACTTTGGGAGTCAAAACCCAAGTCTTATTTGAAGTGTAATCTTCATAATCATCATCTCCCTTTTGGGTGGAACTATTAAAGAAATAAAAATTAAGAAAAGAAAAGCCTTGAAAAATACAAATTTGTAGGTAACTGCTTTGGAAGACAATACACATACATTTTAGATTTAATAATACTGTAAAAACATTTTTAAAAATTCCCATTTTCAGAATTAGACTCCCAATAAAGATGCCACATAACTATTGAGGTTACAGTTCACTTTAGTAGAATTTCCTTTTAGTATGGTTGAGATCACATTCTGTCTGTTCGGAGGAACATCAATGTTTATCACCTTTGTCATGCCTATTTTTTCTTTCATTCACTCAGGTGGGGCCTGTTATGAAACAAATCTGTCACTTAGCTTATGCAACTCTCCACCAAAATATCACTTATTATGTACAGTGTTGTTGCTTTACTTCTGTTGGAGCGAATGATTTGATGGCTAAACATTACTGACAAGACCAATAATTAGATTCATTCAGACAAACTTCTCACGCAGCTTTTCTCCACTCTGATGAACTTGAGTTTATTCTGCATTTGGAAAGTTGAGCACAAATTTTTGCCAATGGTTTTCCTTTTCACTTTCGCTGACCAGAACCCACAGAGGATAAAAAATCTGTCTGCTGGGGTTTTTCTGCTACTCAGAAGTATGACAGCAGATCTAATTCAACCTGCTTAGCACAGTAAAAAAGGCAAGTTCAGAGTCAGAAATGTGTAGACTAGTCTTAATGGATGTTATGTTTTCTCAAAATCAGTGCCTCCAGTTCTAGAGAACATTGAAACTACTTTAGAATATGACATAATCAGATATTTTCATTTCAGTGGTAATCAGCTGAGCAGTGCTAGGCAACTGTATGGTTTTTTGTATAATATGCCAATGCCCTTCTTTCCTGACCTGCTTCTGTGACAAAGTTTGAATGCTGCTGGCTGGATATGGAAAATCTTAAATGATACTACAAATGTCTTAAGCCAGGGGATAGAGTTTGGCTACAAATGGGTGAAAAGCAGAAAAATTAATTATTTTCCAGTTTCAGCCAGAATCTGAAAAGGAGTGGGAAAGAGCACAGAGAAGCAGATTCTCATGGGAGCTGGATCTTCTGCTTGGCACACAAGATTGAAAGAGGCTGGTCATGGTCATGGGTGCAGTAGTGAAGGGATGACTCATCCCAGAGCCTCAGAGCACCATTTTGTTGATAAGTGATCTTCGCTCAGCTGAGGTCTTGCACACTCTTCCCTATAGTGCTCTCCTGCTGCATCCAGCTTGTACCTACTCAGAGCGCATGGCTCAAGCGCTTTCCTGTGTTGGGTGTTTGGGAGCTGTAAGCCAAATGCACAAATGCAATCTCACTAGGAAAGAGGCTTTGGGTTCTTTCTTCCCTCTGAGCACAGCCTAACAGGAAAGAGCTGTAGCTCTTTTTGCCTCTCAGTGTACGATGCTGCTTCCCAGGAGGTGCTGAAGGCACAGGGACATTTGAAGCAGCCTGAGACTGCATAGGGCTGTAGCAACTAGGAATGTGTAGCATGGAGAGAGAGCTAGTCTTGCTCTGAGTTGAGCTTGGAAGCTGCTAATGAATCTGATCTACACTTCTGTTGCATCTGCTGGATACGAGACTACAGCCTCCAGACACCACCTCACCTGCCCTGCACCAGCCGTGGGTATCTGGGAGCTTCAGCTTCCCAGGCCAAGAATTGGCAACCCAACCTCTTCATTCTGGGTGCACAAGCCTGGACCTGTAGTGTTTTATTAGGAATCAAAAGCAGAGTTTTAACTGGCAGTATGCTCCATAGTATTCTGCTGGTACTGACAAACAGGCCAATTTAATTAAATTGGGAGAACTTTTTTATTCAGTTGTCTGGAGTTCAAAGATCTAATTGTAATTCAGAGAAACATAACTGAAGCCAAATTCTCTCCTGGAGGAAAGGAAATACCTCTAAAATAAAGTCTTTGCAAACAGAAGGCACTAGATTATATGTTTTCAAACGATGCAAAGTGAATGAAGAAAAATAACTTTATGTATTAAAAACCTTATTCCTGTTTTATAACCAATTAAACAACCATTCTCTGAAAAGAATTATCTTTTTCTGCAAGGACAAGAGAAAGTAAATCAAATGCGTTCTTTCACAAAGGCAACATGTTACTGAATATCAGTGCAATGAGAAAGCTTCAAAACTCAAACCAGCTAATTAGTAGAGTCTGGTCTACTAGACAGTGCAAGATTAGAAGTATGTCTAGAAGTTTTCTCAGATCTAGAACAACCTTATCAAACAGCAGCCCACAGTAAATGAAACTTCCATTCCTTCTTAGAAATTATTTGTATGACAGAAATAGCTATGTTTGCTCATCTCTCATCTCAAGCCATTTTGGCACTCCACATCTCCAAAATCAGTAAATGCTTCATGAAATTAGTTGGAGACAAACGAGGGAAGACACAGACAATGTAGCTGGGGAAAAATGCTACTGAAATCCAGCTTTTATAAGAATTCCACAAGGATAAGTTAGCATGGGCGTGCAATTTTCTGTCTGTGTAAACCTGCGAATGCCAGAAAAATCAGCCAGAAAAATCAGAGGTGCATCTCTATCCAGACGAGCAGAGCTTCAGCCATGCAATGCCATTAATACAATGAAAATTATAATGACAAAGCCCTTTTCATCTCCTTAAGACTTTCAGATCAGTCCTTCTGATTATATGGCTGAAATTTTGCAAGTGCTTTTAATGTCCAAACCAAATTTGTTAAAGCCTAGATTATACTCAAATGCATATTGAAATCTATTTTTCTTTTTCTGACTGCTAGAAATTTTCAAATCTAGTAATACAGATATAGAAAGAAACACATATTTATCTATTTGGAGATTAAACCATAATTTTTTGAAGGTTCATCTTTCAGACCCTGATACAAAATCTCACTGTATGAGATATTCCCACTGTGATATTAATGCCACTACAAGATGTCTGCAAAACTGCTTTACATAAATCCATAAATACATACATTTCCGTAGTTGGAAAAAGATTACTTAAGAGGTCAGAATCCAAGCTTGAAACTTCAAGCCAGAGAGTAATTAAAGTTAGAAGGCACTTTTGGAGGTCATCTGGTCCAATCTCTCTGCTCATTTTGCCAGCTGAGTCTATATGTAGTGGCTCTGATGGTAATCACTTAAAAATATCAATATATATATGTGTAACCACAAGTGTTAAACATTCAGGGGGCTCTTTGTATGTCTCAAATTGCTTGAAATACATCTTCACAAAGCAGAAAGAGGGCAGAAATTACTGGTGCTAGTAAGCATTTATTAATTTAGGTCTGATTTTCTTAATAATATATGCAAAGATCTATAAAATGGTATCTCACTCTACAATTACATAAAAACCTCATTCTGCCAATGACATTTTTACCATGTCAGGGGCTAAACAGGGTTGAACTCATGTTTTTTATCTTCCTCCCTGAAACAAACACATATTAATCCAAATCCTGCATTGAAGTTGTTACTTGATTTATAACATTTATATAGCTCTTTTGAGTGCTCATTGGTGAGGAGTAACTTTAGCACAAACTGAGGCTGACACAAACTAAATGTTCAGGAACTTACTCTTCAGATCTTTGCCAGTGCATTTGACCCATACATTTCTTTGCAATACTCTCTGGGCAACATTTAATCATTCTTAGTGCAAGTGTAATCCTTGTGGGCAGAGGTGCCTGCTGCAGGTAGAACTGGGGTCACCAGCCAGGGGAAAAAGGATTAATGAAATGATGCTCACTTCTATTGTCATAGCCTCCTTTATGGGCCCCTTAGCACTAAAGTCATTATTTCTGTACTGGAAATACATTAAAATTGTAGAAAAGAATATCTCTGCTGGGAAATCACTGATGCATTAGGAAAACAGTTTTTTTCCATCTTCTTTATTGATCCTTATTCAGAAGACATGGTCAAGCCCATTACTTAAATGTTTCGTTAACGTGCTGTTACACTATTCTCTTAGCAGTCCAAACCCGCAAAAGTCCACATTACAGTTTGGAAATCTTTTTATAGATTCAGCATGATTTCTTTTCTTTTGTGCTTTCATTTCCGTGGAAGTAAGTTTGATGGCTATGTAAAAATAATCAGCACATTAGTAAAATTTAACAAATAATTATATTAATCGTATATAACTGTCTTATGTTATTATGCTTTCAAGCCTTTTGGCTTAAATTCTTTTGCTCAAAAAATTAATATAAAGCATTGATTACCCATTTCAAAACTATTGTATTTTAGTTAATTCCTAACGTAAAGTCAACACTATAACTTTGGATGATCTCTGCTGTCATCTCTGTATCAGAGACACTCTAATGTGATTGCCAGGAGAACCTTATGTAATGTTTCTTGGAAAGACACTACCATGTGTTGGTAAAGATAGGCCATGCATTATTTAATATCACAGACAGCAGCAATAATTTTACAGTCTGAACTGGCGGACAGACTGGGCACATCTTATTTAAGTAGTGAGCAATAACTCACAAAGGATATCCCTTTGAAATAAGGTGTTATTTCCTAATCCATAGGAACATGATTTTCACAACTTGTTAAAAGGAGTAGAAGGGAAAGGATACTCTTCTCTGGCAAAAAAAACTTCCATGGCTGGTCCATCTTTCAGCCTTCAGATATGAGGTCATATATTTAGCTCATCAAAATCTCTGTAGTTCCAGTGACTTTCAATAAGTTATGCCAGTTTGTACCTGCTGTGGCTCTGTCCTCTAATTTTTCTAAATATACAAAATTAATATTAGCTATTACCGAGAATATTGTTGTGAAACTTCACCTGAGTTAATTGCCAATATTGCATTGCTGTTTACAAGTAGAATCAGAGTAGCCACTAAGTGCCTAAAGGGAAAGACCTGTAGCAGTACTGAATAGCTAATAACCCAATTAAAAACTTAGGTTTATTTATCAAAAAATCTGCACAATTTCATCTTTTATACAAAGTAGGCTATAGAGCTTTCAGAAAAGATTTAATAAACTACTTGAACATAAAACGAGTTTTCCATTGAAAGCACGAATGTTTTCTACCTCTCAGGGAAGAACTGAAACATGGCTTGCCAGTTCACCTAACAGCACTGTTTAATTTAATGAAGAGTCAAGTTCAATTTTTTTCTGATGTGCATAAAAAATTACCCTAATCTATTGATCATACACTATTCATGGTGATAATATGGTCACTGGGAGGGAAAGACATATACCAGGTTCCCACTGTCGATACAGAGATGCTGTAGGCAGATGTGACATATGAGTATGTGGAGATAGCAGATGTGGAAGAGAATACAGTGTGTCTGGAAATCTAACAGTGTCTAAATTCTCCCTTGTTGACTCATATTTTAAGTAAAGGTATCTTGATTGAAGCAGAAAATGTTTTCACAAAGCTGTGCCATGAATTCTCTTGTCCTGTTTGTGTTTCTGTTCTGTCCATTTGTATTGGTTAAATCCCAAGGCTATGCCCAGGACTGAGTTACTATTCTTGCCTTAAAAACAGCACGTATTTTCTCTTTTACTACTAAATATTCATCACAAATACCCAACCTTTGATTTTCTTAGGACTGCAAATCATGTAATGTGAAGATTAATCTCTTCCCCAATAATTTCCCACATCAAGGATGGAAACTTGGATGCTTTGCTTAGAGAGGAAAAGAGAAGAACCAGTCAGTTATCAGAAGTTCCATAACAGAAAATGAAGTTGAGAAATTTGGACTAAGAAATCACTGAGAAACTCTTGTAGTCCTACTCCCTTCACCTAGAGTTGTGATGCTGCTGCAGTTACAATTCTGGATGGAGCTATAATGTTCCAGAAGAGCCTGAAATCCTGAATTCACAGTTTTCAGCAAAGCTTGTTTCACATGGCCACAAGGGAGTATAAGCTGTATTTTGGCCATTTGTTTTAGTCATGTAGTAAGGGAGGCTGAGGAAGTTCACCAGAGGAAAGAAAATAGTTTTAACCTCTACTCAGTGGTTTGGGTGGGGTGGATTTTAGGTAGGTCACCTGCAGAAGATAGTTTATTTCCTAGGCACTGCTTCTGCTGCACCTATCATTCCATGTACTACTCAATTTATGTAATGTAGTTAAAACCTTGGCATGAAATTATTGCTTAAAACAAAGCAAAGCTGAATTTTTCTGTCATCCCTAAGTCACAGAGGGACTGAAGCGTATATGAAAATAATTATTAAAAGAATATTACAGTTCTCATAAAGAAATAGGTACAGCTGAAACAGTTAGATTATGGGACTGAGCACACAAGTCTCAAAATGGTTAAGAGCCAGAAACTATTAGAGGAGCACAAATGAGTGCTCCCAGCAATGACTTCTCAGTCATCTTTATGGAACATGAAGGCCCCAGACTGCCAGAAATCCGTCATTTCTGAAAACTCTGCCTGCCCTGAGATTTAAAGGCTGTCTGGATTCCTGTGAACATTTACACTCTGTTCCCCCTGAAGAGATGATACCTGACAACACAGCACCTATGGATCATGCTGTGGATTTTATAAGCTGTCTTGTAGTCATTCAACAACTCCCAGTAACCTCACTGGTGCTTGTCAGCCATTTTGAGTAAAGCAGTCCAGTTCTTAAACCTCTTGACAGACTTCTAAAATATTATATAGCAGTGGTGGTTTTGTATTAGTGTCCATAAAACTGTCAATCATAGCAGACTGGTTTATCTTAGAGTTCTTCTACATCTTGCCCAAGACATGCACTAACATTAACTACTGCACCTAAGATGTAATAAATTTGAGCTCTTTGTAGCTATTGTTAAAGCATCTATTTTCCATATTTTCAGATTCAGCTGAATGTGACTACAGCAAGTGTTTATAAAGAAAGGTTTAACATGAAAAATTTAACTTGGTTTATGTTTTGTTTCATTCCTGTCAGTTCGTGAAAACACTTTTTAAAAAAGCCCTTTGGAGTGCATTTATTGAGAGTTCAAACTTCTGGTTTGCAGTATTTACTGTGTTTTCTAGTTCACTGTGCTGAAAAATTATAGTGCAGTTTTTACATTGTACAACTGATTGGATTCAGGTCATGAGTGACCATGAGGATTATTGTCCCTTTTGAAATATTTCTAGTAGCAACAAAATGGGCTCACAGCCAGTTGTCACAAAAATTACCACAACAGGGACCAGTGTTAGCAGCCCTGGCAAAGAACCAAAAGCTGAAATGTAGCACCCAGTCTGGAATCTCTTTCTTCAGCAGAACATTGAGGTATATTGTTAAATAAGTTGATAAGGGATTTACATCTGCAGGTCTATCAGAACAGATTGGTGTTATTAACCAAAGCTAAATTGCACCACAATATAAAACTTGTGGGTATGGAGAGGAATTGTATGTTACCCGGAGGGAGGATAGCAAAGTGTAGAGAGATGAAGGAAACTTCTTTAGGCCAGTAAGGAATGGAAAGATAATTATAGAAACAAGCATACATCATTCATTTTGAACAGCCTGAGCTTGAAGTGCAGCATTTATACTTACGAGAGCTCTGGAGGAGTGTAAGATGTGATCGGATGATTCAGATAAGCCTCTATAACTTAAGATGATTATTTCAATTTTTTTTTTTGAGCTGGAATTTTGTGTGACTATATTTCTTTATATTTTATTTACAATCTTCTTCTCTATCTGTTTTCACTGTGGTTATGGATACTCGTGTTAGCAGCAAGCAAAAGCATTAGAAACAAACAGAAAAGGGAGAAACAGCTACAGATATTCTTCTGCTTTATACGGTTAGCTTGAGTTGATCTGCTTTATTTGAAGGTATCTAGCTATATTTAAGTGTAAATGGTTTAACCTTGGAATTATGTGAACTTCAGAAGGTTTCTTTTTTGTTTTACATGCCTGTTTTCGCCACTCCTCTCCCCTCCCATTCCCTTCTCTCTTCTTTTAATTTTTTTTTTTAAACCATTCTATGCATCTCTGAATATGAAATCTAAGGTACTTGGAATATGATTTCTGCCTGCTGATATTATTCAGCTCCTGCAGATTTCCACTATAGCTAGCAGATCTCAAGAGAAGAAGTAAACGGCCATTATTGAAATGTGATTTTATTAGGTCTGTTTTAGGTTGAGCTCACTTCATTTTCTCTGGCTGTGTTTTATTGTATATAATTGTCATCTCTTAGTATTCCATGTGATAACTCTTCCCCAATGATGTACATTGCTTTTATAAGAGATTGCTCTAAAATCTCACTATAAATTAAAAACCTCAATTCTCTTCTCAGTGAGTAAGATTAGGAAAACATGGATGCCCTCCAGCCATCTATTTAAAAAACATTAACTCAAAAACCCCAATCCTGTTGCTCAATTAGACTTGAGAAATTAAAAAATAGGTTCTTGTTCTGTAATACCCTATGAGGCACTCATATTTGTGATTTTTCAAAATTCTTGCACAATGTTTTCCTGTATTTTGTCTGCTTGGTAATTTCACCCAGAAGGAAGTCACTTCTGGAATCAATCACTGACGATGTAGTCATATTCTCATCACTATCTGTCAGTGTTTAAAAACAAACATGTGAGGTGCTAGAAATGTCAGCAGTTTTGCTTATTGAGTAACACTCCTGAGCATTTTTTTGAGATTTAAAATACCTTTTTTTTTTGTTGGTCTACCAGCATGAGCTATAAATTCAAGTTAGGCTGAACATAAATTCAAGTTAAACCGAATATAAATCCTTATAGAATTAAATGTCAGGGAATGTTTTCATTCTCATCTTCTACATCTCAGTACACAGCAGAGCACTATGATGAAGTGTTCCTAATGTTGGGCTGGGAGCCAGGAACATGGAATGCTTACCCCAGCTAAAGGACTAGTGCCCTTCTACTTGCTGTGCTAAGCCAAGTGATATCTTCTCTGCATGTAAGTGTAAACCATTTTTACAACATTAATAAGCACATAAATGTCCTTATTATTTGTGTTTGATGAAGACTGGGTATGATGCTAAACCATCTCATGACAGAGGAAGAAACAATCCCTCAGCATTCGTTAGGGAATGACTTTGCATTGTGCTTACCAGCAACATTAAAGCCCATATTGTTGGTAAAGCAAGTGGGTCAGATAAGTCCTCAATGTTTAGGGAGCCAGTAAAAAATAAATGTGAAACTAGTATAGGTTTATTCTGAGTGTATTAATAATTCTTACTTCTCTCAGATCATGGAAGTATCATTACTGGAGTGTTTTTAGATAGAAATGCGTCTGAAGAAAGAGCTGAATGAACAGAAAATAGCTGCTCAATACACATGTCTTTAGTGACATCATGGTGTAACTAACTCATTCACAAAATAAGAGTAAGCAAATGGTAAAAATTAAACTGGTTTTTTGTTGTTCCTTTTTTAAACAATACTTCTTATTTAACTTCATTTTTAATGCATGGTAACCAACAGTAACCCATGTGTTCCCACATAAGCCAACTTATATCATGCAAGACGTTGTTTGCACTCATGCTCATAAAACAGACTGTGCAGGGGTGGATGTGGAATTTAGTTCTGATAACAGAGTAGATGTGTGATACATTAAGAATGTAAGTGGCAAACTAATGTCTGTATGTCAGCTGAGTAGGAAAATCGTCAACAAGTGCTCTGCAATTCCCCTATAGAATTCATTTGTTTTGATGGACTTTCTTTGGTGGTTGGTACTATCAGGATGGCTTCATGTCAGGGTCTCCTTAATCCTGTGGGACATATAAGCATGCCAGCTTCTGGATGAGGACTGTCAGCATCTCTGCTCTAAAATCCACGGAGGCAGGGTTTTTTAACTGTCACCCCACACCTGTTTAACCTGGAGAAAAAGGGGCTTAGGGGGGACCTTATCGCTCCCTGCATCTCCCTGACAGGAGGCTGTAGCCAGGTGGGGGTCAGTCTCTTCTACCAGGTAACAAGGGATATAACAAGGGATATAAACAGTCTCAGGTTGCACCAGGGGAGGTTTAGGTTGGATGTTAGGAAAAATTTTAGTGGTGAACACGGCAGTGTGGGGTTAATGACAGGACTCAATGATTTTAGAAGCCTTTTCCAGCCTTAATGATTCCATGATTCTGTGCCTTTACCCTGCTATGCTGCATTCCAAGTCCATTTCTCAATGCCTCTGCAGTTGTAGTAGCCTTGTATTTCTCCACACTACACAGCATTGGCAGTAACTCATTCTCCATGGAGTCATGGCTTGTTAGTGTTGTCTAAATAAAACTCTGGTTGTACCATAGAAAAAGTCAAACAAATTAACCATAGATGCCTTGTCAATTAGATAAATCGCTGTGGCAGCTAAACCAAGTAAAATGAAGCTGTGGGCAGGTCAAGAGGAGTTCAGACCCAGATGGCCTGACAAGCCGCTGTCCCGAGGCCGTGCAGGCTCAGTGCAAAGCAGTGGCTGTGGTGTGTTGCTGAGCTGCAGCTGCAATTCACACACGGTGGTTCCAAAAATCATCACATAAATTGTGATGCAAAGCTGCTACATCTTACTTGCCTATTTATGCCGCACTTATCCGGAGACAAGTATATTCAGCTTTATATGCAAGAATTTCAGAATCTTTTTTCTGAAAAAATGGTCAATTGTTTTAAAGGTCCTAACTAATAAATACTATGGTAACTGTGTAATTTTATTTTAGAGAGAAGAAACTGTGTGTGGGCTCACTCAGTGTCTTATCTTTCTTCTCTTTCTAACAATCTCCAATAAGTAAAATGTAAGGCACATAACATGCAAATTGTACCTAGCTCTGAAGTTTTTGACGTTTGAGTGGGCTAGGCATAATGATCACTGCAAAGCCTGTCTTCCCATTCCTTGCATTTGAATGTGACTATTAAGGCTCGTCAAAACACCAGGAAAGTAGGAGCAATTTCTATTCCATACACATACAAACATGTATCTCCCAGAATTTTCTATTTCCTCCACAAATATTTTGTCATACCTTTTTTGACTCTCATCAGCATTATAGATTTTTACTTTATAAATTGTCATTGCTCTAAGTATGGTCGGGAAGCTTTTCTTTGTAAAAGGAAAGAGAAGTTTACAGAGAAAGCTACTAGAAACTTGTTTTATAAGTTGTTATAAGAGATGTTATTCAGGGCTGGAGAAAGCTGGATGCCTCATAACTGGAAAAGAGAGCAAGAATAAGAACAATAACCAAGTACAAGCAGAAGCTAAGAGTGGGTTTGATTGATGTGTGTAACTGGCTACAAGGGTCAGAAGTAGTATGGATGACATACTATTATGGATGACATATGGATGACATAGACATATTCTAAAAGCATTATTTTGAAACACTGCATTGGGAGCCAAGTTTATCCAGCATTATTACCAATTTTTTTCTGAAATTCCTGGAGAGAAGAAACCATAGTAAGGTCTAACAGATGTAGACTCATGTAACTAGAGTTTCAAAATATATTTAACACAGGGTGCTGAAGATGCTACAGGGAATGATACAAAGTCCAGAAAGACATACAGTGGTGAAAATGTTTCCTTCATTTTGAGAGATTATATAAGAGGATTTTTTTTTTCTCCTTGTCTCCTCATCTCCTGCAGCTCTGTACTGTGGCTAAGTCAAAGGATCCACTAATTGTGCTGCAGAGACTGTTTCAGTTGAAAATCAAAGTGTCCATATATTCAGGTCACAATGTCCAGTTCCCCATCAGGTTTCCTTGGCTCCATCAGAGCTCTGTGAAGCACCCACCATGGCATGACAGCAAGGAGCTTTAATGGTGAATCGATACAAGACCAATCAGGGATGTTACCATCTGGCATTACTAAGTCATCTTGGATTAGTCCATGCCCACTCGCGGGGTGTCCTTGGAGGAGATGTAAGCACCAGCTACATGTGGTGTCATTTATGGAGGCTGTACTTGTTGTGAGCATTGAAGCAAGGTCCACAAAGGAATTTAGGGTACCTGGACAAAGCATCATTGCAGCTCAGAACAGGCTCACTGGCAAAATGCAGAGGGTTTCAGACCTCATTTTCTCTGAGTACAGAGGAGGCACCACGAGGCTTCAGAGATTTTGTTGGTCCTTTATGGATCTTACCCAAACTGCATAATCAGGAACTCTTTGAAAACAAGAGTCTTTCCATGACCTGAGCAGATGCCAGGGGGACCACCAGGTGAGGATGGACACCTGCAAACCCCTAAAATTAATGGCAGATGAGCAGAAGCTAAGGATAAAGAAGTTTTACTAATCGTAGCATATCTCCCACATGGATAAATCCATCTTCAGTTTTCCCTTGCTACAGATCCAGCAGCTTTTTATGAGCTACAGACTTATGCAGAATAAGTGTAGAGTATTGATAAGAATAAATTCCACTGGAAGCCACTGAAGTAAAACTTTACATGCAATTTATTCTCCTGAGATCCTGGGGAATTTGGCAAACATACCTCAGGATAATTTGTTAAATTAAAAAACAGGTGCTATTCTAAGATCTACAGTTTTCCAGGACAGATTACCAAAGACATAATTTAGAAGAGAAGACATAAGTGGAATACATTTGCTGGCAAATGTTGCATTTTTAGCTTATATTTGTCAGATTTTCCAGGATTATGCTTTCCATACTGCCAGCTGCTCAGTATTCTGATCCTTGTGCAGAAAACCATGTTGGTAAACATTTAAACACAAATGAAAGTGTTCTCCTGGATAAAGACTTGAATGCTTAAAACCTTGCAAAACTGAAGCCCAGCTTAGCTGCCTCAGCCTGTTTTCCAAGGTGTCGTTGCAGACACGACATGTTTGTTAAAGAAATACATTGTTTACATAACATTGGAATTCTTACTCATTAACTAAAATGAGATGTCCTATTTATGATTGGACATAATTTGGCTATTAAACTTCTCGGTTTTTTCATTAAATCCTTTCATTACTATTTTATTGAGGAGCTTGGAACATTGCATATGCAGGTAATGATTGCAGATAACAAATGTTTCTCATTTTTTAGTCTGAATATATATTGCATTGAATTTAATCACGTCTGTGCTTATCTACTATAGAGAGATGAAGAGAGATAGAGCTCTGGGGATGGTAACAGAAGAATTTATTTCACAGATATAGTACCTTTCCTCTTTTTTTTTCCTTCCTTAACAAATCATATAATTTAAGCTGCTAATAATTTTCCCTTCTAGTATTCTCCTTAAGCCTTCACATACTCAGAACTTTTTCAAAGTTACCATGAGAGCTGAATTTCTTAGTTTCTGGCCAAAGATTAATTTTATGTCAAAGCCTAAAATAAAATCCACTTTTTGAAATCAGTAAGGTTAAAGTTATTCCTATTCCTTTTTAAAATCAAATCTATATATGGGTTATTTTCACACATATAATCCTTAGATGACTGAATAGTAAATTTTTGGAACTCATTTTAGAAATAATCCTTATTAAGAAGTATACCAGAGTAAAAGCGGTTGTCTATTAAGTGGTTAAAATGCATTAAGTGGGTAAAACAGTGGTTGAAAGTGGTTGGATATTAATAGCAAGTAATTTGGAATTGCATAATTTAATTTCTGAGCAATGAACTCTCCCTAGAGGTGCTGGTGGCATGTGGTGAGAGGAAAGATACACTGTCCTCACCTGGACAAAATAGCAATACCTTAGATTTATAACCTTTTGACATCAAGGAGGCAGAGTTGTGGATTTGGATCACAATAACCAGTGCAAAGAAGAATATTTTCATGTTGTTCACCATTGATTCTTAAGTATGGGTTTCAGAGCCTTGTTAATTATGCTGGACATGGAATTTAGGAATTTGGCCAGAAAGATTTGTCATGACTTTAATCTCATGTGCTACATTAGAGCCTTATTAAGGTTTTAAGTAATTTTGAGTGCATGCTATAAGTCTTTAAAGCAGCTTAGTGAGGTTTTTTATCATTTCCTTTAGAAACCAGGAAATAAAATGAGAAAAGTAATTGTTAATGTACTGTTGATTATTCTTGCCTGAAGGAGCTTACAAATATCCAATGTTTATTCAATACAGTGTGATCTGTGATACTGGTTAATTTTCTGGTTTTAGGAAAAGAGTAGCAATATCTGTAATTGTATTCTAAGGACCTTCAAGTATTTGACTGTGGGTAACCTTCCCCTCTTCCAAATCCTCACCTTCCCTGAAAATAGTGACTTCTTTACTCCATTACAAAACAAAATTGTAATACTCAAACACATTTGAACCCTCACAGGCTGGAGGAGCAGAATGCATCATTTAAGTTACATATAGAGAAGCCAAAAGGTGTCTTTTCGATATTCAAGTTCAGCTACTAAGACAGTTCCTGGCAGTGTAATATTATTACATGGGTCACATGCCCCATCTTCTTTCTGAAGCCACTACCAGCTTTCTCACTTGTGTTTCTGTTCAAGTGTGGAATGTCTTTGGTCTCTGACTCTCAGAACACACCCAGAGTCTCTTCAATTCATGCAAATGGTTGCTCTTCATTTATCATCTTCGTTAATTTGAACATAATAACTCATCTTCCCAATCCCTGCACTTGTTTTCTATTTGAAGCAGGCTTCTTGTCACTATGTTAAAAATGTTGTATAATTTCAGTCTTCTTAATTCACTTCCAGACCAGGTTCAGTTCTGCCTCTTATTCATAGCAAGTGTACAACCTTCCTGGACTCATAGCTGAAGTCCTTACTCTCTGAATTAAGTAACTCTAAAGGCTATCAGTAATTCATCTAAGAAGGTCAAGCTGACTGTAATTTTAATTATATATCAGTTATTTGGTGGCATTCTTCATTCACGGACATTTGTGTGCCAGTTTGCCTTTCCTGTTTTATCTGTTTGTGCCACGGTTTCACAGTTGTCTTGAAAATATTGTCCATTCCTAAAAATAAGCATGAGCTAATGGTCTACATATAGAATTATGGTATTGATTTTGGGGGGGGTCAGATGATTATTTTTCTGCACAGAGAGTCAGTTTAAAATCTTAAATTTTGGAAGAATGGCTCTTAGGGCTATTAAAATAGAAACCAGAGGTATTGATTGGGGTAGTAGAGGGGAAAAGTCATTGTAGACTCCTTGATAAACTGTTTTCCCTTGCCTGCTTCAGTATCTACTGTCCACCTGATTGATGCCCTTTTTAGTGTTAATCTGTAGTGTGAAGTCGTTTGTGTCTTCACCAGTTTTTGGAGAGGAAAACAGAGTACAAACTCTACCACCCTTCCATGGGAGGTACACAAAATGGCAAAGAGATATGATCTCTCTGGTTGTTATGGGCACATCTCATTCTGCTTTGGTGACACACTTCTCCAGCTTTAGCAAACATGTTTGTGGTTCAGTAGGTCCCAGAAGTGCGTCAATTAATAATATATTGACTAATACATTGATTAGTTTAGTAAGGCTTTCTAGCATTATCTGATTAATTGCTCTTAATGATTCTCTTTCTCGTTCTTTCTTCTGCTATCTGTTTTTCTCTCTCTTGAAAAATAATCTAAGGGAATTAAATGAAAGTGGAATTCAGTGGATAATCCTCAATCTGTTGCAGCAGGCAGATTTCTGTTTGGATCTGAAGATATCTTGCTACGGATTTACAAAAGCTTCATATGACCAGAACATGCTATTTGTATTACACAATATAACATTGAACCACTAGTGAAGGAAAACACTCATTTTCTCATATCATCCACTTTTTTGGGGGGGGGAATTCTGGCAGAGGATTATTATGGGTATGCATGAGATCCCCTTTAAGGTGCATTTCTCATCAATGTATAGAACCAGAAGTATATTTCAGCAGAACATGGAGCATTCAAAAAGTTGAAGAAGATAAGTAGTTCAGAAAAAAAAGGTAGCCTTTCATCTCAAGGATTCACACCAAAGTCCAAGATGACATTCAGTAAAAAATACAATTTCATACATGACTACCTGCGTCATTTGGAAAGAGCTAACGCAAGCATAAAAAGTAAATAACTTCTTATTCCGTTCCTTCCAAAAGCTCATTATTATCCTTCATTTATTTTAAATAGCTTTTTACATATACTGATCTTTTATTTATGGTAATAATCTGTGTATGTTGCTTTAGGTATGGTAAAAATTATATTTGTTTAGTGTTTTGCTGGCTGTCTGCAAACAGATGAATGTTCTATCTTGTAAGACTAATATTTAGTTTCATACACAATGGCCAGATTTCACATCTAGGACTAGATATTGTGTTGTTCTTTACTGAATATGTGTGAAAATGTCCTTCCACTAGATCAGAAAAAATAGAACTGATCCTCAAGATATGAAAATCTGATTCAAACAATAGTGATTTTCTTTCTTAGTGGTGATTAGCTGTTGCACTAAGATTCTTGTATGATGTACTGAATTTCTTTTGCCTGCTGTCACTTTGCAGTAACCATAATGTAGTCATTACTCTGGGTCAAATCAGTGATATTTTGTGCCATGTATTTTGAATCTGGCAGCTACCAATAGCAGAGGATAAGAGCAAAAGATAAGAGCAGAAGTATCCCTGGTAAAATCTCTCCTCTTCCGGAAACATGCAGTTAGAAATATCCTATAATGAAATTCTATCAGTGAGTTTAATGGATTGTAAAATATTTTTCTTCTCTTTGAATCTATATAAATATTTGTGCTCTGCATCACCTCGCTTATTAAAAAGAAAAACATTTTCATAAGTTTTCAGCCAGGGATAATTTCACTGTGTGCTCTATGCCCTTTATATAAGAGAGAACAAGTAAAGCTGCTGTAGTCAATTTTTTCTGTGTTGCTTAGGACATCACATGAAAAACACATTATGCAGCTGAGGTAGTCATTTACATGGGAAGGTATTTGTTAAATTTCTCTTCTGCTTATGCAGTCACTGGTGGTTTTCATCAGCATTAAAGCCTCCTTTTTTTGACAGCAGTTGTGTTAAAAATATTACGGTTATATAAATAAGAGGATATCACCGTGTGTCAGACTGAATACCCAATATTCAGTCTGACAAGACTCGCATGTTAATTTCCTGTCACAACTATACAAATACCCCAGAATCACACTAGATATAATCCTCACTATTCTCTCAATAGTTTTCTTCAGCCTACCACCATCGCCCCTTTTACCTGTTTGTCTGAGCCAGTTGGCAGGTGTTGGAACTTATCAAAATATGTACCCATTATCTCCCTCTACCCACTCTCTTTTCATATGGATGAAAAAAAATGTATAGGTCTTTTGTAAATTTCTCACATTGAAGGAGATGGTTACACATTCTGATATAAATTAAGTTCTAACTGCTTCATATTACATATTTAAAAGCAAGTAATATTATTTTCTGTTTTGCTGTTTTCTCCTCTTTCTGGCTTAATGCAAAGCTAAATTTCTTCTTAATTAGAAGAATCAAATAAGTGGGTTACTTCTGGACATCAAAATAGGAAACCAGACCCAATTCAAATAGCAAAACTCCTACTTACTGCATCAGGTCTCTTCTGAGGCAGGTGCTCACATAAATAAAATGCCTGTAAAGACATTACACCTCCAGAAGTATACACTCTAGGTGATTTCAGACTCTCATGGTCTGCTTTTTCATGACAATTTAGGCCATAATCCATTATGACAAGGAAGCATGCAGTGAATGCTTAGTTTAAAGTCATCAAAAGTCACTCACCATATTGAGTCTAAAAAGATCAGTACATCTAGAATGGACACTTTATACTGTTCCTTTCTTATCTCTCCGTCACCTAAAATATCTCTTCACCCTGGTTGTGTGTTGGATATTTTCCCTAGGGGCAGTTGTAGTCCCTAATTTCATCAGTGCCGAATGAGTTTCAGTCTCATTCTATGAGAAAGGATCTTCCTTACCTAGTAATAATTATAGTTACCTGACTATGGTGGTGGGCTCTTTTTTTCTGGAATTTATGGTTCTTTCCTGGTACTTTTGGCAGTCTTTTTATTCATCATATAAGGAATGTATCTTGTTCTAAGTAAAGAGCTTCCTGCTTTGAGCCCAGAAAGTTTACATGTACTTCCAGTGAAGGTATCTGGATGTTCATTTCTATCATCAGCTGTCATATCTTTTCTAAAAATAAAACGAACACATCTCTTTCTCCTATATTGCCAAAAAGCCTCTCTGGTTCTTGCTCAGAACTTCCGTTAACAGAACACAACTCATTTTCTAGAATGGAGAAATTCCTTTTTGTCCAGAGGGCCAGGAAAAGACCTATGTGCCACTTAAGATCAATTTACATTACAGTCTGTGGGCTGAAGTGGAGTGTAAAGTTTTAGCTGATCATCTGTATAGAATAAAAAAGAAGGACTGAAGGAAAAAATATTTAGAGGTATTGTAAATCAGTTAGCTGGAATGTAGGTTGAGAGCTTTCTGCAAAAGCATTATGCAGTGTAAGAAACACTTTTTGAAGATCCTTACTGAGTTATAATTTAATTTTGGGTGATTTCCCAGTTCTTAGATGAGCACAAAACTACCTGTAAAAATCTATACTGGATATGTCCTGGCTTTTCCTTCAGCAACAGACTGACTTCAGTGGAATAAGGATTACTGAGAGGATAAAACAAGGCCTGTCATGTGAGAAGATTCCCAGAACTGCTGAGATTTTCAGCATTAGGTGTCGGATAGGGTGTTGGTTCCTTAGTAGGTAAAACTAGAAAATGGACAATTGTATCTTATCATTTGTGTTAAAAGAAATTTGTATTGCAATAGAAAGCTGTTTCAAAAAGTACAACACTAAATAGGCTATGGAGCATGAAAATGAAAAAAAAAAAACCCATTCAGCTCTGACATCCTATGTCAGGTTTTGGGGTTTTTTTGCTTAATCTGTATATTTATATGTATGTGTTGAGACTCTTTTCAGTGGTGCCCAGCAACAGGACAAGGAGTTACGACCATAAACAGAAACACAAGAAGTTCCACCTCAACATGAGGAAGAACTTCTTTATCTTAAGAGTGGCAGAGCACTGGAACAGCTGCCCAGGGAGGTTCCTGGAGTCTCCGTCTCTGGAGACATCCCAAACCCACCTGGACAGGTTCCTGTGTCACCCGCACCAGGTGGCCCTGCCTTGGCAGGGGGGTTGGACTGGATGATCTCCAGAGATCCCTTCCAACCCTAATGATTCAGTGATTCTGTGATTTTCTGAGCTTGAATTCACATTAATCAAGCCCCCAGCTTTGTTCTTCACTTGCAGTCTTAAGTCACTGCCAGTCTCACACAAGCCACCTCTTTTTTGCATTAAAGTTTCCTGTGAGTGGAGCTGCAGGTACAATGGTTTGCAAAGCTGCAGTTCAGACTGTACCAAAAGAGAATCCCAGTACACTCCAGTTATCCTGATGAATGCTAAAAAGTAAGTAATCAAATGATCACCCTAATGGAATCTATGTATGTAGGAATATATAGAACTTTTACAGCTGGAGTGGCTGACACTGTAACAAAGGAAAGGCTGCAGGGTACTGAGCCAGCTTCAAATGAGCCAGTGCATCTCTCTCTGCAGGACAGTGCCAGTCAGAGCTATTGACCTTAAAACTGCCTCTGCTTTGGAGCTTACTTGGATGTATGTCTACAAGGTACTGTAAAAAATCAACCATCCTATAAGCATGTTACTGCTCACCTGTGTCTAATGCTTTATCTAATAATTTAATAATTTATTATTCAATTCACAATTCAATTCTCTACTGGAGAAAGTGGTGGTCATTACTTAAGCATGTAGGAGTTTAATTGTACTGGGACTGAGACTTAGAAAGAGTTTCCCTTGATAAGATATTTACTTCTTTTCCTTTCGTCCATTCACTCCTCTTCTTCCCTTTTAAATTTTTGTGCAACTGTTACAGAATTTAGTGATATATGTCAATAGAGCAAATGTAGCATAAAGGAAAACAATGCAACCACAATCCAAATCAACAAGATATTTTTTCCAGAGTACCATTAATCATGAACATTTTAAACTTAAGACCCTAAACCATTATTTGAATGGCCATGAAGAAGACATATAATATGAATAATATGGGAAATACTATATTAAAAGAGCAGATTAATTTCCTCAGATATTTTTACTGTAGTTCATTTCTATAGTTTTTTATTACCAGCTTTCACTTTTTAGACTTTCAAAGATGCACACTTTTCAAAAGACATCTAACATCGCTTTGCATACTCACTGGAGTATTTTGGAATACATGAGTTTTGGCATGCAGGTTATGTTTTGGTGGTTTAGTCACTACAGCAGAAGTTAGTTAAAGGGTTTCATCCATGTTTCTAAATCAAAAATTTTCAAGTAGGGAAACAGCGACTGTAGTCTTTTTTTGCTCCATCAAGTTACTAATAATAGAATTCAACTTAATTTTCAAATCTACTTTAGGTCAGTAGTTTTGGTACTCTTTTTATGACAATAATAGTTGTTCTAAGTTTGTGTCCCAGTATTAGAGCTCATAGCAGTCAGGAGTGCAGTATGGCTATGAAAAACTCATAGGTAGGCTCATTCCCCTTGTTCCCCCTGACATGGTCAAGTAGTGCAGGTCCTGTGTCCACACAGCCTTAGCTCTGCTGATACAAACACTGAAGTATATAAAATATTCAGTTTCATATCATAGATAAGGGTAAGGTCATATTTTAATAGCACTTAGATCCACATCTTCTGTCATGACACTTCTTTAAAGGGGGCCAATCCTTGTGACGTGAGAAATTGTCTCTTGCTGAGCAACTCCTTATTCCAGTAATGGGACCTCTGGCTTAGTGTTAGTGTTACACACTGTGTGAAAGTATTGTAAGTGTATGAATAACTGCAGCTGCGGAATTAATACCAAACTGATGTTAGCAAGTTTTACAGTAATTCCAAGTAACTGTCTATCTGAGAGATATTCTTTTAGTCCTTGTTATTATATCACATCACTTTACAAGAGCAAAACAATTTTATTTACACCCACGTTCAGTAATTTACTAATAAAAATACAAGTACTCATTTAGGCACCAAACTATTTTGATGCTAAAATGATTGCTTTATTTTTGGGGTTTTTTGATCAGTCTTGACAGTTTTCAGTTTTAGGCATGTAGCTGCAGCATAAAAACATTGCCATGAAACTACTTGGGCACTAACAAGTGAAAAAAAAGTCCCACAATCCCCACCTGAACATTAATTTCCACTGTATTATGTAGCTTTTGCTGGCAATTTGTTAAAGCTCTGCAAAAATAACTGATAAACCCCATATATAAATAGTGTGCAGAGTAAAGCTTTAAATAATTTTGAAACTTCGCTGGTGAGTTCTGTAGCACGTAATGTTTTAAATACCTATTGTATGTTCAATGAGGACAATCAGATAATTAATTCCAATTAAACTACATCAGGTGTACAATTTTATTTTTTTAATACCTTTAAATTGCCTCTGGATCCGAAGATTTTTTTATATACAAGTTTCAGAAATTGGGAGCTTGATCTGACTAATTTTCACTTAACACAGCTCCAGGTCCATGTGATGGACTGCACACTGCTGTTACACTAATCTGAGGGGTAAGATGATGAGGGAACTTTATGCAAGAAGTTTGCAGTACAGTTATGAATGTCGAGAAACCAACTGGAAGAACGCACTTCCTAAAACTTTAGTGTGCCTTGTTGGAAGGATGTATTTTGTGCATTTAATAAAACTGATACAAATTCTGTAAAAGTAAAATACCACAGTGTTGTAAAATGACATTTGTTCTGAAGTCATTCAATTCATGATTTACTGAAGTCAGTGCTGGAATTTTAGCTACTTCCATTACTGCCTGAGTGATGTCTTAACTTTCCT
The DNA here is from genome assembly GCA_013397725.1 of Rhagologus leucostigma. Lineage (NCBI taxonomy): Eukaryota > Metazoa > Chordata > Aves > Passeriformes > Rhagologus > Rhagologus leucostigma. The sequence goes on from VZTD01005737.1 coordinate 94,567, forward strand.
CTTCTTTCTTCAGTCTTCTAAGTATTAACAATTTTGCAACCATAAATTTCTCTATATAGTAATTTTTTGTGATAATAGGGTTCAAGCTTCTGGACAGCAATGTTAATCAAATGTGTTCAATTACTTTGATCAGATTTTGCAAATACTTAAACTTCTGTGTGTATTCTGACTGATGTCAATGCATTCATTCAGATGTTTAACATGGAGCACCTTTGTTAGTATTCAGTTAGCCCTTCAGAATTTCAGTGTCCAAGAAAAGTGACACACAATACAATAATATTCCCCTCCTTCTGCAGTGTTTGATGGGTTTTTAACAAAGAAAACCTTTCATCTTGGCTATAAATAAATGGTATCTAAGTTCAACTTTTATAACTCTGCCTTGGTTCTTGAGTTTCCAAAACTATAAGGTTTCTTCCACAACAGGAGGAGGAAAATGTCTTGATTGTTAGAATTAAGATCATATTTGCATGTTGACGCATTTAAAATGTTTCTGTAAAGCACTAAGAATAATTTTCCCTTTACTGGTAGCTATTATTTCTCTGTCTGTGATTTATTCTTTGAAATTATGAGGTCGGGAGGCTGTCAGAGAAAACCATCTTGGCTATCAGATAGCTGTGAACAGAATCCAGAACTTTTTGCTGAGATAAAACTTTAAATTGCATTATGAAGGGTTTCTTTTAAAGCTTATGAAATAATTTTGGCAAAATTCCTCTCAGGCAATGCTTTTCTGAAAGATGAGTGAAAAGAAGGGAGTGTGCTAAAATAAGTATCTGGGATTATTTTAGTAGAAGTTTTATGTCAAAATAATATGAAAGCCCATGTCATAAAATCCTGTAAAAATTGAATTTTCCATTTCTGTATTCAGGTAGTAACCATAACTGGTTCTGTAAGAGTCAAACATACCTCACACCTGTCTTACTCCCAACACCAAAGTACCCTCATGGTAGGCTCACCGAGTTTTATTTTATTTTGTACTCAATTTTCAACCATTTTTAGTTTCTTCTCACAGGAATTCTTTACAAAGTTCTTTCTGTGTGAAAAATGTTACTTGAAAACCCAGCAGCTTTTAATTTCCCTGGCCGATCATTTTGGCCTTTTGTTTGGCTTAGAACTGAGATCCTACCATTGCAGGTATGAAGTCTGATTTTTCTTAAATAAAAAAACCAGAAAGAACCCAGTTTTTGGTATGGTAGTGTCCAGGTAAAAGGAAGGAAGGAGAAAGAAGGTAAATTTGAGGAGCCTGTGTGAATCCAGCATTAGTAGTAGCAAAGAGAGTGGGCACTAACTTCTGAAAGATACTAGTGACCACACGGCTTATGCAGCTGTGAGGAGCAGTCTATTGCCTCTTAAAGGGCCACACACTTTGCCGTGCAGAGATATTTTCGCATCTAACCTGTTAAAAGCACAGTCCACACATTTTTGCAGGAATGTCTGCTCCGGCGCAGTGCTTGGCACTGCAGCAATACTCTCGCCCTCCACTTTCTGCTCATCCACGTATGAACTCCTGCTTCCTCTGCTGTTGGGATTTTTACCCCTTTCCATTTAGGTATCCGATGCACATATGCAGCATGCATAGGCTGTCTGTCAGCAAAACGTGTCTGGTGTGGGGGGAAATACTGTTGTAGACATTCAGCTCACGCGAATCCGAAAACTATCGCATCCCCTGGGGAGTCGCGGCCGCCCGCATGGGAGGGTTGTGCGGGGCCAGGGGGCTGTGAGGGATCCGGCGGGCTGTGAGGGACCCAGGAAGGCTGTGAGGGACCCGGGAGAGCTGTGAGAGACTCGGGGGAGCTGTGCCGAACCGGGGGGACTTGTGCGGGACCAGCGTCCCTGTCCTTGGTGCTCAGCCCTGCCCGCCGCTCGCCGCCGCGCAGCCCCGCACAGCCATGATGGGGCTGCCCGCTCCGGGGAAACAAGCAGGAATGCGCGGACATTCTGCCCTCAAAACACAGCTGCCGTATAACTCCATGCACTGGAGCAAGCAATTAATTCAGAGATAAAAGGCTTCATTAACATGGCACCAATTTCTATGAACACCCCGGCATGTACCACCATCACACACACCCGCTGCTCGCCCTCCCTGTCCATGTCAGAGCGACAACAATTGTAAGAGAAATAAAACATTCAAAGATCTCAGATGCTAGGAGATAGATGAATGCAATGCCACTATCCAAACCTCTGTCATTCTCGCCACAGCTCAGCAAATTCGCAGATTCTTCACCTCCCAGCCCTCCCTCTCCCCCCACCCTCCCAAACAGAATCAGAAAACACATCTTACCACTGGATGAGAGAGAGGAACAGAAGTGCCCACACCATCATTTTGAGAGAAAATGCAGGATTCAAGAATGCAGTGCTTCCCAGTCTTGTTGGATTTGGAGGAATCATCTCTATTCCANCCTACCAGGTCCCGTCAGTGGGATGAGACATTGCGCCCAGCTGCAGGAATTAATATGCAGGGGGAGAGAAATTAGATCTGCACAAGCCCTTTGCAGATATAATCAGAAAACGTTAGCTCAGACAGCAGGCAGCTTCCAAATCTAGGGAAATAATATAATTTGGGGAAAAGGGAAAAAATAAAACCCAAACAAAAAGCGAAAATCAGAGACAGTCACAGAATAAAAACAGTCAAGGAGAGGAGCACATACGCATTTACAGAACCACTGACACACATGTAACAAAATCCAATAAAGCAACAGTGAGTAAATGAGGGGGGAAAAAAAAGAAAGAGTAAAGCAATGGAGCTTCTGCCTGAATGCAGATTGACTCTGAGGTCAAAGTGGAAATGATGCACTCTGCTGCAGCACAGATTAACACATGCGTGGTGTCAGCCAGGGTGCTTTTTAACCTTTCATTACACATATGCAGGCAGCCTGGATCTTCATTTTGAAGCCTAGAAGGATTTGGTGGGCATAAAAAAGGAGGTTGGAAGGAAAAGCTTGCCCTATGCTGCTGAGCATCCTCATTTTTCTAAACAGTGTGGAAATCGTGATTGCAAAGGGGGAAAAAAAATGAAAGGTTGGATGGGGGAGTGGAAAAGGGAGGGATGGTTGTTGCTAAGTAACTCAGCAAATGGGGAAAGCAGCATTGGTGGAGTCAGTATGAATGAGGTGATTTAATGTGTGATAGGATTAGGGGAAATACGCAAGGTTTTTATCTCGCCTCCCCCTAATAAAATGAGGCTACACAGACACAGGAAACACTTCCTGGCCAGAGGGGAAGCACTAGAGGACTATAAAAGATGAATGTTGCCAAATTTTGGAACCAGAATCCCAGGTTCCATTGTCCAAAAATGCAATTTAGCAACTACTAGGGGAGTAAAAAATTCAGGGAATCTCATGATTTCCTAAAGTAAGAGCACTTCAGTCTAAAATAGGTACTTGGACTATGACCTAGAATAAGATTTTTTTTTACCTCCGCTATTTTTTCTGTCTAAATCAAAGTAAATATAGACAAAAACAAGCCTACCTAATGCCATTTTATGAACTGGGAGAATGGGCAAACTTAATCATCAGGAAGATTTTTTTTCAGTCCCAAGCCCATTTTTCTAAAACTTAAGGCATAAATAAATAAATAATTATCCTAAAGAAAACTTAAATGAAGGGAAAGTGAAATGTTCCCAATAAAATAAAAGCATCAGTATTTCCTGCTGGACTTAGTCTAGTCTGAACCAAATTTGACACAGATTCTGCTGAAACCTTCTATTACCCTGGACAATCAATTAGTTCCCAGTGTCCAAATGCAGAATGAAATTTATCCATCAGAATTAGATACACTAGTTGCTGTCTCAGAGTCTGTAAAAACATAGATCTAGCCTTCAAGTAATCAAGTTAATTTTTTCTGTTTACAAACACAATGCATTTAACTTTAACAATAATCAATAGGTCAATATTATTAGTTGAATGAAATACGTCTTGGTTCCTGGATAGTTCAGTGATTATTTGGGCTAATATCTAACACCGTCACTGTATTTTTCTGTGTATTATCAGTGTTTGTAAACACTGTATTATCAGTGTTTACAAACAAAGTAACAAGTTGCAAACCTCTTTCTTAATATTTCCAGCCAGTGGTCTTACTGTTAATTAAGTTATTCCACCAACTTGTGAAATACAGCCTCTTCAGTGATAGAAAGCTATAAAATATTTCAAATGCTCTCCCCGTATCTCTCTTCTTCTGTTTTTATACATATATATACATATATAGGTATGTATGTATATATATATATATATATGTATTCCTGTTCAAATATCGACATTTGCTCATGGTTCACTTCATTACCTGTAAACATGACACTTCTGTGATTTTATTGCTGTAATCTCTCTCATCAGTTATCACAACATTCCTTTGAAGGATGAAAATGCTGTGTATACTTTGGTGAGGGAATCAAAATTGTTGATAGCTAAGAATTTGAACTGTGCCAACATTTATTGTCTTGGCTACTGCAACTGTGTCTGCACAAGCATGGCAGCTTTACTCTGCACTTTTTTAACTGAAAATTTGCTCTGTTAGCAAAATCTTCTTGTCTGAAAAGAGTTCCTGGACTTCCTGCAAAATTCTTACGCATTTTCATTCCAGAGGATCAGTTCATTATTCATGCTAAGAGAGGCAAGGGGTCTGCAATAGAAGAAAAACCTGTGGGTGTCAAAGCTTGAGAGAGTTTTCCAGGCTTCCCATCACATAGAGGGTATGTCAAAAAGAATTAGATACTGTAATACTAATCCTTGATTGCTCAGAGTTTATTAAGGTGTGGGGACCATTGATATTATTATTCTTGTAGGTACTTTATTAGCTGTACCTTCTATTCACATTGTTAATTGGATATCAGTGGGTTTTGATAGACAAGCATAATGTGAAGATTGTGTAGATTTTTCTGCATATTAAAACTTGCATCACCATATTATGATCAATTTTTCATCCCAGAAGCATCTGCTTTAATTTTTATTTCAGCTGCTTGAAATTGACATTTAGGCATTGATTTAGGTAGTGGGAATTAGGATCTTTGGCCTCTAATACAGTCAGTGGACCACACAATGGCCAAGTCATGTTTTTGAGTGCTCCTAGATAAGATCATTTCAATATTAAAATACTTGACCCCAATACATAAAACTTATCCACCACTAATCAAGCAATACCAGTTTTGGCTCTAAGTAATTTTAAATGCAAATTTGTCCTTGCATCTCTTTGCAACCTCAGCCTTCAAGAAGGTAACGTAAACCCATGTTTTATGCTTAATGAATTTCAATATTATTTTATTATGCTGATAACCTCTGCTAGGAAAATCTTTGTTTATCTGTAGCAGATAGAACTGCCATAGAAAACAAAAATATGCCAGGCTGTTTTTTTTCTGAACACACATTGTCTTTGAAGCACAGTGTTCTGCTTTCTGTGCCCACGAGCTCAATCAGACATTGATGTTTTAGAATTCCATCATAATAAATTATCACAAAGGATCAAATTTACATGAGGACACTGCCTAGTGTGAAATGTTTTCCTGACACCTTTTATGTGATAAACCAATCCCACACAGTAACTTGCCCCTGGGCACAAATGTAGTATCTTCACAACAAATAACTTCAAGTTTTTATAAAAAAAAAGTCTTACGAAGAGTAATTAAACACACAAGTGATTGTTCCAAAAAGAAGCATTTTGTATCAGACTAGAATATTATAAGAGTATCTTAGTAAATGTGGCAGACAGCTTGTTCGTTTACAAGGGGTTTCTCAGCTCCCATGATATCACTATGTGTCTGTATCCTTAAGCCCAAGGAAAACATGGCTTCTCCTTACCCTAAAATTATTTCTTTTCTGTGTATCAAATATTAAATCACACATCAGAAAGGAAGAAGAAAAAGATACGTGTAAAAAAGCAAATGCAAAAGTGCGTGTTACGAAAGATGCATAAAGTGAAAAAAGGACTCTGTCAATGTCGATATCTTGCCAGATTGTCTTTTACCACATGTCCTATCTGGAAGTTCTTTCTGTTTCAGCTTGTTTTTCCTTGTGTTGCTTTAGACAAAAAACAAACAAGCAAACCACCAAAAATAAAGTGCTAATTTCACTCTCTCAAATGGCACATGATGTGGGTAGAGATAACTGCTTTATATGGGTCATGTTAAGGATGCTTTCTTAAAGGCATAAGAAGGAAATATCTAGGTAGTTAAATTCTGTAATTATGCTTATGAGCCTATTTATTATATATCAAATAATGTTTTGATGCTTAGAAAAATACATTAGCTGTTTCAAATTATTCTTATCCTGAAATAAAATATCCTAGTTATAAATAAAAAGACTTTTGAACTGCATGAATCCACATACTTTTAAAAATAGCTTGTATAAAGCTATATATAAATATGTATTTTATAATAGTAGTTATAACATTGATAACATTTTGCTTTCTTCCAAAATTCTCCTAGCATATTCTAGCCCTGGGTAAATATCTTAATACTGAATTCCTGAGGAAAATAGCATCCAATTTGATATAATATTTGATTTGATAAAATCTCTATTTTTTTTCCCATAGCCTGTCTTCTAACACATTTTCTGGTCATCAATAGATGTATAAATGTATATTAAAACATGGAAAAACTAAAAATTAATCTTGGAACACTTCTAGGAGAAAGGTAGGTCATGGTTTTATACATTTATTACTGTACATATGTGTTCATGGTTATGCATGGGAGGATTTCATTTAGAATACCCAGACACCTAGTTCTCTTTTAATCCATGTGCTCAAAATACAGTGAGTCTGTGAAGGAGTGATATGGAGGTGGGCTGAACAAAAACTGCACTAGATAAGTGCTAGACTAAAATTATAGTTTAGAGATGATTATTGACTTCCTAATCAACATGAAATTTGGACCTTTTAAATAGCTTTGTAAACCAAGTCCAACATCATTATTGCATCTGCACAAATATATACATTCATGTCAGTACTAAGTAGATGAACTCAAAAGTATAGTGTAGAATGTATCCACATATAGATCTATTTTGCCAAATGTAACCTAAATATAACTATTTGTTATAGTATTAAAAAAAAAATCCTATCTTAATGTTAAATTTCACTGCTACTTTTCCATGGTAAATATTGGATGGAGTCAGAAATATTGTCTATCATTATGCAGAATATGGATGTTACAGAATTTCAAAGTAGGACTCTAAGTTATATTTAATTATTTAACTGAAAAAGTACTGTTTAAGCATTGTTTCAGTCCTGTTTAATTAGAAGTAAGCTGACTCACTTAAACTGTCAGAATAAAAGAAAAAAAAGACTAAATAGGTAAAAATAGTAATTATTTCAAGAAACCCTTCAAGCTGAAGCCATCTTCTTAGAGGATTCAACCTACTGCATTTTTTTAAAAAAGCCAAAATCTTGGGCTACTTGAGAAATTATTTTTTAGAGAATTATTTTAAAGTTTAGCCATTATAATTGACAAGTGTTTCCTAAGACAGGCATACAGTGGTATTTCAGGATTTAAGGCAAACTGAGTATTTTTACAGATAGATATTAATTTAATCTGTATCACCAGGTTTCTCTTCAAAGCAATCATTTTCCAAGTATTTGACATAAAAGAAAAAATTCTGGTAGCCTAAATACAACCAAAATACAACCCCAAAATACTCCATTTGCTTATGTGCTTTGATCTTGTGCTAAAACAGTAAAGAAAACAAGTTGTTGGCTAAGAGCTCTCTCGCTGTGCTTAGATTTACAAGCTCCTGCCAGGAACAGACTTACCAAATACTATTTTGTGCTGTAAACATCTAAGATTCCATTACCATAAAACTCTTGGAGCAGACTGCATTCCCCATCTCCCTGCTACTGACCTGATTAAGCTTCCTTGCAATGTAACATTACGTAGAGGGCCTAGTTCCTTTACACTAAATTCTTATGTGAAGAAATCACTGTGCTAAGGTACTTTCTGAGGAATGTATTAATGTTGTTTTCTGAATGGTTTTATTAATGCCTAGGAGAAGTTTCTGCTTCACAAGAATTTTGAAGAAGCACTTCTTTTTGAGGAGTCATTTATTAATATGCATTTGTATATATCAGTCTTGTCTACAGGATTTCACACAGTTTATACTAGGAGCTTAGATCCAAACCCTGTGTTCACACTATAGCTTCCTCCCCATACTTGTGCTGAATTTCTAAGTTTAGGACCACTTTGAAACCATCCCAGGAAGGCAGACTCTGCTTCCTGTACTCAAGCACCAGCCGAAGGGGAAAGGAGAATGCTGGAGTTGTCCACCTCTCACTCCTGGGGTTGAGAGAGGGTGGGCAATGCTGGGCTCATTTCTGGGGTGATGACAGAATCTCTACATGAAGAAACAAGGGAACCCTGTTCACATAATATGCACTTTCAGTGGGACAAGTTGAGTTTCCATTGTTCATAAATATGATTATTACCAGTGACCATTCAACCTACTTGCATCTTTTTTTGGATATTTACCTGCATTAACTTGTAACTGTATATATTATCTATTTAGCAATGAGAGAGGAAGAAATACCATGTGCATAGTCAGCACTAAATACCAAAGGGAAAGACATATTAGAAATTTTGAAAGAGTACTTTTCAGTAACTATGTTCTAGTACTTGAATATATGTGTATTGGAATGAAATTAAACAGGTCTTCAAATCAGCTATGAAACAGCACATTTCATGGAACAATATACTTGCAAATATAATTTCATCGGTATATACTCACATTTGACAGGATTAATGTGTTCTGTAAATGATATGTTTTTGTTCTAAAGCATTGTATATATAATTTTTCATATTTACTACTACAAAGAAATAGTGCTCTTGAGGCTGCTAAATCTGTTTATTTAAACTGTGCACATCTACAGTATTATTTTTATTCCCAGATGAAGAATGAAAATTCTCATAGACCAGGAAGACATGGTTCATTCATTTATTAGTTTTTCCCAATCCGTAATACAGCAAGAGCATCAGAATCAGATGCTTGGTTTCTGCCTGAGAAAAATAGTTTGGCTATCTTAAGAGAGTGATTACTTCTTTCAAAAAGAAGTGTTTTATCAGTTTTTCCACAAATAGATACATTTTTTTCAGAAGAGTAGTCTAGAAATCCTGACAAGAGGCCAAAGGAAGCAGTTTGACATGCGTGCTTAGGATAAGGCCCAAGCTCAAAGCTCACAAACCTTGATGAGAATTAAGAGCATATTTAACTGCTGCCTGAGCCCAGGGCTTTGCACAAGGATGTGCAACCTTCTTTTTCATTAATGCAAGAAAAGGCCACTATTTGACAGAAAACTTAAGCCTCAGAATGTCACTTTTCACAATTGTAATCTCTATATCTTCAGTAAAGATATTTTTACTGTTTCTGACTTTCTCTCTTACCAAGGAATTGAGATTTAAAAGTAAAAAAGGTGAGATTTGACAATATAAATCCTGAATTTGTTCAGCAGTGAATATTTTAAGACACCAGTCTCCAAGGCCTGTGTGATAGCAGACACTCAGGGATGCCACTCCTTCTATCAGACCCGGCACCACTGACCTGAAGTTGTTACCCCTTTTGTATAGAAAATCTGATTTGACATGCGTTGTAGGTGTGGCCTTTTGCTTAGGGTTCACTAACACACAGCCGAAAGCTCTGTATTTCCGGGCCAGATTTGGTATTTCTTTTAGACAGTTTTACATAATATTAAGATCTATTTTGATGTGTCATTATCTCCTATGATTGCAATATTCAAAGTCTATTTCCAGCAGCAAGGTAGTATCTCCTCCCAAAGTAAATGTGAGGAAAAACTTCCTGCCATTTGTGTAGGACCACGTTGGGACACAAATATGGTTTCATATAGGTTGAGTGGAGCAGGAACGGCTACATCAGGAATGGATCCAAGGTGCTGAGGTCTGTGAAAGCCTTACAGCTAGCCCTGCCAAGGGAATATTATGTCCATTCTGTATAATCATTGCAAATGGTTTTCTAATCTTCCTCCAAAAAAGAGGAAGTAATGGAAGTAAAAGGCCATAAAGAATGTTTTCTTCATGCAGAAAGGCAGCAGCCCATTCTCTCTGTTTAAGAAAGAAGAAAAAACAAAAAAAAATCTATGCTAACTCATTGTACTAATTCTGCAAGTGTAAGGATACACAACAGTATAGTTTTCAATACAGTAATCAACATCTGTTTTTCATGTCTGCATTTGAGCTATAAGTTAGGTTTATTTTGGTTTAATCTTTCTAACTTTACTTAAAGCTGAACAAGAAATCTCATAGTTTGGCCAGGTTTCTGTTCAGGGTAAGCTCTTTTGATCTTTCAGCATTCAGAAGGATCATTTTCTATGCAGTGAATGCAAATACACTTTGGGAGTGATACCTGATAACAGTTCATGTGTGGTAGCAGGTGTACATTTTTTGACTCTGGACTTTTGATGTCATGCTATGACATTCTTATGGGCAAACTAAGGATATATGATTTAGTTCTAGAAATTTCTCCTCAGTAATTTTCAGTGGTTTGCTTTTCAGTGCAGTTGGGTACTGAATAGGATTATTCTTTTTAGTACTAAATATATTAAATAATAATCTGGATGGTAGTATGAATAATACCCTTACTATATTCAGTAAGGATGCCAAGCAACAGGCAGGACGGTGTTGGGAATAGGATTAGACCTTAAAAATAAAAGCAGATCTGGAAAAAAAATGATTGATTTCAGAACATTCAGAAAGAATGGCCAGAAGCCTTGGTCAAAGGAAACGTGAGAGAAAGGGGTAAATGCAGTTTCGTCTGAGAGGAATTATGTCAAGTTTTCAGATATGTGCAGGTGTAATGAGGCATGAATAGCTGGTGTTTTTGCTTTGTAGGATGTTAGAGATTTATCACAGCTTCTTAGATTAATTATCTTGGGATAAGTCAAAAAAATGACCTATGGTAGGAATCCCAGAGCACTGGAACTGTTTTCTGAGGTCAAATATGAGGTCCCTTCAGTGTTGCTTTCTATGACTGATAGGTAAGTGCTCTGTATAAGTTAAATAATGGGATGAAATTAAACAGAGAATTGTTCAGGTAAGCTTTTAAACAAAAAAAGAAAAAAGGCAGTCTCATTCATATATTTTTTATCTGAAATAACTAATGGAAATTAATTCATTTAATAGGCTAAAGAGCAATGAAAGCTTTTGTTGCCACAAAAATAAAGGTATACAATTTTCATTATTTAGGTGAGAAAAAAAATGTGTGTTGCTTGCAAGATCAAAAGAAAATGGAAGAGAGAAAAGTGATTTCCAAAGATGTTATATAAAGTTCATGGCCTCTTTCCATCTCTGTCTCATAAGTTAAGTTTTGTGACATAGAAGTTCACTACTAAGCAATGACTTTCAGGAAAATATTCCTAAGAATAACCTGAACCTTGTTACTTTTCATGTTATTTGATCTTGTATGACTTACAGCATACTCAGAACAGCAACTGCATTGAAAATCTCTTCGAACTGCTTGGACTACAAGAGACATGTCTTTTATTCTTCTTTCCTGTTTGCATATATAGTGGATTTTTTTGCACCTCTAAGTGACATGGCCCATATACTCACAACAACAAAAGATGAATCTAAGTCATTCCTTCTCCTCTGAAATGTAGATTGTGTGATGATCTCAGTTGCAGACCAGATCCTAGCTTTTGCCTATGTTAACGTATTTCTGTTTCAATGTTTCTCTATGGTTTTAAACTTTCAAGACTCCTACTGCCCCAAAATATAAAGTTCCTAATATAAACAGTGACACATCAAGTGTCACTGAATAGTGCTGAAGTAATATAGTTCCATATATTCCACTTAATAAGTCAAGTGCATGTTGAAAGAAACTGTGAAGGCTCACACTCATTTCTTTGCCCTTAACTGGCTACCACAGTTTATTTTTTCAGACGAAATAAGGTTTCAGAAGCTGCTTTGAGACCATACAGTGACAGGAAGTATAGAAATTTTAGGAATTTAGTATTTCACTCTTTTCAGCACTATAAAGCTCTCAGAACTGGGACAGAGAACACAAAATCTCTCTAAAGTCCTGTCACAGAAAAATGTAACTTATCACCGGGCTGAAGCCTGAGGCCTGGGTACATTGTTGGGATGTACACAGGGAATCAGACAGGCACAAAGGGACTGCATGAGATCTCTCATCCAGCTGGTACTCGAAAGAGGTGTCAGTGCTGATTGAACTTTAACCAGACCTTGCTGTTCAGGTCTAGAAAAGCATCAAGGTTAGAGATGTCACAACTTCTCTGCGCAATTCATTCTGATCTTCAACTGTGCTCACAGTGAATCATTTGTTCTCCCCCTTTGATTAATGACCCTTATCTCTGGCACTGCCTTCTGACCCCCCTCCATGAAGATCCCAGGAACCTGCTCTATGTGCAGCCACTTCCATGGTCCTCTGGGGGCTCACTCATGTTTATCAGTTGAATAACTGTATAATTTCTTGTCTTGAGGCCCCCAAAAAGCACACAATGCTCCAGATGTGGTCTGATGAAGGCCAGGTAAAGGTGAGTGATGACCGCCTCAGGTTTGGCTTCATCCCTGCCATGACTCCTGTCTCCCTGCCAGTCAGTCCCCACAACTATTTTGGGGAGGGATTTGTCCATCCCATATGCAGTACTTTATAGCTATTCTTGCTGAATTTTGTGGTATTCCTTCAGCCAAACGAAGCCTCTCTGAATGGTAGCCCTGCTCACAAGCACATTGACACCATGCCCCAGCTGCTGTCATCCACCAACTTGACGGGGCCGTATCCAGTTTCCTTTAGTGCACAATTTTATAAACAACAAAATGCAAAATCTAAAAACTAGATTGATAATAACTATGTTAATTTTTCTTTTACACTAAAAAATTAAAATTAAAAAAATTACTGTAAAGTACCATCACTGGGAACTTCCCAGGAATTTATTTTAGTTTATCTATCTCTGCCTGCTTTGAATGCTACCTCTTTGTGCATCTTCTCATGGAAAAGTAATTTAAAATAATTAATCTTAAATGCCTTTATTTTCAAAGGATGTTCATTTAGTTTCCTGGTTCTTTGACATGAAGGCTTTATTATCAGAGGGGCTGTTTGTGGCAGGGCATATCACCCCTCTCCCACCACAGGTGGCCGGTGCAGATAGGAGATAATCCAGGCGGGCAAGGCCCAGAAAGTATCGTCTCCTGGCGCCAAAAGGTCTGCCAGCTTAACAGATGTGGGAAGAGATAAACATAGGTGACCAAAAGGCCTATTTTTACACTGTAAAAGTACTTCAGTACTTTTACATTACTCTCTAATGGACATTTAACACAAATGCAGAAGTCTCTTACACATTCCTTGGGAACGTGTGAGAAGATTTCTCCTTGAAGCTTGGATGCAACTTTGGGCCTACTTTTCTGGGAATTGAGAGAAAGGATTTTTCAATGTGTGCCCCTTCAAAAATTGGTGGTAAGAAACATTGGATCCTAAGTTATACTATTTCTTGGCTATCTGTAAATTTAATGGTACCTTTAACTCTGTGTGTATTATACTAGTATCCCTTTTTGTCTTATCTGTGTAGTAATAGTCTGTTTTAAGTCTTATGTCTGTTAGTTTTGTGTCTATTAATAAATAATTCATTTTATAATAGACTGAATTAGCCATTATTAAAGAACTTGGGAATAAGAGTGGATCTTGGGGTGCTGGCCACCTCAATACAGCTACTGCCTGCTGCCAGAGGCCTGGGCAAAAGACAGGAGCTGATTTAAGTCTACATCATCCATTCATAACACTATTAAAACTAATGAGACCATACAGTGCTATGCTCGTGTTTCAACACAATCCTGTTAGAACTTTGGTCAATTAAACTGCATTTTGAAGCAAAAATAACGGAAAAAAAAGTTCAAAGAAGTTTAAACATATAAAACATTATAATGCTTAATCAGGTTAAGTTACATATTATTATTGCAATGATAATTATTAAACAATTGTGCTAATATTAAAGTTGATAATGTGATAATCATGATTAGGCAGCATTGTCTAGTTTGAAATGATGTGTGTGCTATCATTCCAGGGGCTTGGACTAAAGTAAATATTAATTATATATTAATAAGAAAGCAAATTAAGAAAAATGGAATTAAACCAAACACTATGAGAAAGCTTCATTTTGAATATTCCTCTATCTGCTGTCACTGTCAGATACATAGAACCAGCCAGAAATTAAATTAGGAGAACTCAAACATGTATCCACTTGAAAATGAAGAGTAAGAGTCTTCTCCTCTGACATAGCAGTGAATCCACCAGTGAATTGATACAGCAAGAGACCACTCAAAGGAGGCTTTCAAGTGCTTTTAAATTATTGGTTAGATGTTACACATTCCTCTTTCTTTAGAATAGTGTCTCAGGAGCTGTAAACCAAGAATTATTTCACTGAAACTTTTGATCTTTTTCCATTCAGCAAATATTGATTTAATTTTTCATACTTCTCCCAAACAAGCCAAGAAACTAATGGACCGCACACTTTGATCTTTGTCGGATGATGTCAACAGCAGTAAATGTCAAGGTGAATCCAGAAATAGAGGTTAACCTGCTGCTTTTCTACTTGGATGTTTAGCAGTGGGCATCTGCACCATCATTTAAGATAGAAGTCAAATGGAGATTAAATTGGTTGGGTTTTTAAGAGATACTTCTTAACTAAGTTTTATATTGTTTCATAGCAATCCTGAGAAAAAACAGAATCAGCGTTTTATGCCTCTGAGTTAACAAGTTTGCATAATCACCAGCAAAACATTTCTTTATTTATGTGTTATTCATCAGGGTCTATGTTATAGGTTATAGGAATACAGAGAGGTGTGGTGAATATTACATGTTTAGAATCAAAACTGAAATTTCACAGACCTCAGAGGAGATAAGGGAAATCAAAAATTCAGAAATTTTAACTTGTTTTAAAGCTGATTATCCTATTGGCCATCTTGAAATAGATGAGCTCACTCCACTGCGCAGACTTTGGCTTTGAAGTACCCAGGAAGCGAAAGATGCAGCTACCCCAGTACTTGTGCATCGTTGGGGTATGAAAGGATTGCAGGCACAGGGTACAGTGCACTCTTGGGTTTATGAGTATCATGGTATATAATGTAAGACCACTCTTAACCTTCAGTTAAACAAACGTTGTTCTTTGAACCTGCTCTACTCAGTTGCACTTCCTAGGTGTTCATTCCAGGCTGCTGCTGCTGAACAGCAGGAATAGGATATGTGGACAGTTTTTTTCCAGGGAGGCAAAATACTACTTAACAGTGTTTAAAAGAGACAACAGATGGGGAGACTGTTTCTCAAAATAATCCTCCCTAATGGACATTGCAGTCACAATCCTGCAGAAAGAAGGAGGAGAAAAAAATCTCTGCCATTTCTGTGGAAGGAAATCCTGGGAAAACAAATAAATTAGGCTCTTTTAAACAGGCAAATGACTGCCCAAAGTTATTTATGCACAACAACATTTGCTTAGTCACTTCCTTCCATTTTGCTTATGGATGGTTTAACTGAATTTTCAGATGGGTTCTGTCAGATCATGTTCCCACCCCGGTTCTTTTGCCCTGCTTCAAAGTACGGACAGAAATTTGCTTAAGCAGCTGGGGAATTCTTGGCATCGGGATCCCAAAGGTAATGCCAGCCAAGGTGAAGCCATGCTTTTTGCCCCTTATCCTTGTCCTTCTCACCAATATGGAAAGCAAAATGTTGAGAGAATTCTGCCTTTTTCTTGCTTGGAATGCCATCCATATATGCAAATATATCTCTTCACTTCTGTTCTCCTTTTGACATGGAATAAACTATTAATATGTAAAAGTTCACAGAGTTCTAGTGCTTTTCTCAAACTTTTTTTTAGTGTAATTAAATCATATTTTCTTTATTCTATTTGTTGATCTGGGCAGTGAATCATACATTAATTGTAGGGTCTAGAGCCTAATTATACTTCTTGTTCTATGTTGTAACATCCATTACAACTGCTCTCTAACATTTTGGTTCTGTTTTTATTAGTAGACAGTTTTCTCTTTTTTCACAGCTATTTTTTAAAAATCTTGCTATTTTTGGAATTTGCATATTCATTGTTTGATTTGGTCTATTAAATTGTATGGAAATAAATGGGTTTTCCCTGTAGCAAAATGTCACAGAATGAGCTCCAGTACTGCTAAAATCAGTTAAACTAGGGGAATAAAACAGAAAATTAAAAAAAAAAAGAAAAAAAAGAAAAAAAGTAAAGAAGCAGGCTGGAAATAGGAATAAGAACAGATGGCTTAAGCTAGCATTTTTAGATATTATATTACATAAAGTGGTAGGAGGGAAACTAAAAAGGTAAATAGCAACATTTTGATAGTAGAAGTGTTCTGTTGATACTCTCTCTGTATTGTATGGATTTGACAACTGAAAACCACACCACTAAATAGTACAAATTTCAACATTAAACTGCTTAATTGGTTAAATTGGAATTGTAAGGATATCTACAACAATTATGAGTATCTCTGGGGTTTTTTAAGACTTTTACATTTATTTGAAAGGAAACATTTGTTATTTTATATGATCAGATCTGCACAGCTCATTTGGAAAGTAAATGCACAATACTATTCTTCAGAGACACTCTGCCGTAATGTGACTCCAAAGGAGTGTCTGCAGTTTCTGGCTTGAAGCTGTCTACCACACTTCATGTGTGACTTCTCCAATGCCTGACTCTTTATTTAGGAGCTCAGTTACTACCCAAGCTTTTGTAACATTGCCAAGAAACTTCCAGGTGAATGCTGGCAGCACTTCTTATTTTATTGTGTGAAAAGAAAAACAGAGTATATTCACTTGCATTTTTTTTTTTGGTGGAGAAAGGTTATCCAACATATTGGCTGGGACAAGACAAAAGCTTTTTTGTATGTGTGTGAGTATGTGGAACCTGGATACACCCTCAGGGGACTGTTAAATTGTCATTGGCATCATATTAGAACACAACTAGATATATAAGATTAACGAATGTAGGTCATGTCTAAAAGTGTAAAGGAGACTCCCAGAGATGCAATGATTCTGGAAATGATCTGGGATAGTGATTAATCATCCCATCATTCCTGAGAAGTGGCAATCCAAAACCCTGAGGTATTTTGAAGTACTCAGCATTTAGAAAACAGGTTAGGATATGATGTTTCGAAGTATGCAATGTAGATTTTAATTTATTTAGGTATAAGAGGCCTTGAGCCTGTAACAGAAACGAATTGTTAAAGCTGGGGTATTTTAATGTTAGAGGAGAAATCAGCCATATCTGAGATTTGTCAAAACACCCTTCCCCACTTGTGCTCCATATTCACTTACCAGTGTGATTAGCCAGGATGAGAGTGGGAGCAGGACATAAAGTGCTGCTTCTGATGCTGCTTAGGAAGAGCAGGTACAGCCTGGTCAGCATGGTCCAAACAGGCACTGGGAGCAAAAGCAGAACCAGGAGCATCAGGAATCTCCTGCTGACAGCATCTGGGCCCCATCCCTGTCACACAGGAGCAGAATGACTGCTGTCAAGAGTCACACATCAAAAACATAGGAGCCTCCACCTAAAATCAAAGCTCCTTCAAGGTCCTTGAATCATTTTATGAGTCTGGCAAAATACACAGAAGATATAATTAAGAACAGAAGACAAAGGGTAAAATGAAAAAAAAGAATTCCATGATAAGCATATACCTACCAGTGGCTGAGCATTTTAGTGACTCCATTAAGGCCCAAAACGCATCTTTAAGTTACATCTTTAGATGGTAAACTTAGTATTGAAGTCAGATATTCTTCATTAATTTATTAGCAAAGAAACTTTTTCTCCTTATTAAAGACATCCTGTCTCCCTATTCCTGTCTAAAGCAATTTTTAATACAAGTATTAAACACACTGAACCATTTAGTTTGGCCACAACACATCTTTCCAGTTAGATGACACCTGAATAGCTGGTCAGAATTTAGCTATAAACCTCTTTATGACTGTACCTATTTCATATCGAAAATCAGATGGTGTCATTATATTCATGGCTTTGAACAAAGCAATGCTCTCCTACATTATAAAAAGTCATTTTCCTTTACCTTTTGATGTCTTTGCCTTTCCAAGAATATGTCATTTGCAATGATAGTCAGAATGTCATGGGAATCAAAGTTCTTTGAGCAGCTCTGCTGGGTCATGTTCATCTGTGCAATGAGAATGAATGCATAAATGATTTATTTATGTCATTTTACATTTTGTTTTGCGATTATGTTTAATATGCTCTTATTATATGTCTTCCAAGAAGTATTTTAAAATAGATAATGGGTAATTAAATTAAATCATTTCTTAAGATAACATGATTTTAATGAGTGCTGTGAATGAGGCCCATCATTAACATTTCTTGCTGGCTGAAGAAACCATCTCTTCTTTTAGAAGCTTTGTCTATACCAGGAGAAAAAAATCAAAAATAATTTCCTCTGTGTTTGCTTCCATTTATGCCATTTGTTTAAAAGCATAGGCAACTATTGATAAGAGCATGATTCAGATAAAACATAGACAAAGGAGTTTATCTAGATTAAGAATATATATTCATTGGTTTATTTAATAGATACATTAAGAACTAAAATTAAATACATCATAAAATAAAGCTGTACTGTACCAGACTAAAGCCAGAGCCTCGCTTCAGCTGAACCTCATGTTTCTAAGATTTAACAAAATAAGGGGAGGATATTTCAAATTTTCAAGCCGTTTTTAGCTGTCTTTCACAGTATCCGTAGTCTTTCTTGTAGATTTTTTGTTGGCATACTTGCCTACTCACAGAAAGAGTTCTGCTGGTAAATTCAGTGCAATAGCTACGCTTTCACATGTGTTCAGTGATTTTCTAGCCTTATACTGGATTATAATTCTGCAATAAATTCTGAATTTCTCCCTAAAGCTTTTTCTGAATATTCTACTCGTTCAAGACCAGGCAAGAATCTATAAAAAGTAGCCATCCGGATAAAATTCAGCACAGCATTAATTTTTGGGGGCATTTACGTTGCATCAGAGGCGTCATATGAAGAAAGACCTTAGGAAATTAACCTTTTAAAGTACACCACTCACTACCTAAATTCAACCAAAGGTTTTGTATTCTTTGCAGCTTTTTGGAAAGCTTGTCTTTCTATACTCACTCTCACTTTATTAGACAATACTGTACTGTAGCATTTAAATATCTCTTCTTTATCAGTGATGTCTCAGAGTGATCAAATTTAATCAAATGCCACATAAATCTATAAACAAATCTGACCATAATCAGTTGTTGTAGGAGTTAAATGCATTTTCACATCTGGCCTGATTTATTAGTCTGTGTGCCATATTTATTTTATTTTATTGTTGATATCATTTTACAACACTAAGAGGAGAAATATACTGTAATTAAAACAAATATATATATTTTCAACTATTCTTTTATGTACACATGCTCCCCTCCTAGAAGACCATAATAACGGTAATGACTTATTTCCAGGGAGGCCAATTTTATTTTGTTGCAAAAGATTCCTATTTAAGTTAGTGGTAGAGGAGAAAAACTGAAGTCAAGAGACAATCAGTATTTTCCCAGTGGCAATTGAACAAAATAACACTATCTGTTAAATATAACTGGTTTTGATTTAGATGTTCCCATAAACTTTGTTCAGGCTCTGCTGAGGCTGCAAGATATGTTAATCCTATCAGAGGGAGAAAAACACTTGTGGAAATACAATAAACAAGGCTTAAGGCAAGGTGAAGAATCTACCATTTTATTATTGATCCAGCAGTGGGTCTGAGTAGAAAAAGAGCTTTAACTGGTCAGTTATCATCCACAGAGTCACCGTCTGAATTGTGTTAGTTATTGTAGTTGTATTTTGGTTTTTGAGAAGAGTGCCTCACTGCCATAGACCATCCATATCCTGATATTAAAATAATATCCAAAATTCTTTTATAAACTCCCTTACAGTTTAGGAACCCTATGCTCTATTCTTTAATTTTAGTTAAATTTATTCCCTTTGATTGGACAGACACTGCAAGAAAACTGGTGAAAGAAAACTGGGTAAAAAGCATGCCATTAAGGTTTTCAGTACTAAGTATATTTGGTTCCTGTGGTTCTGGAAACTTTTAAAATTTTTGCTGTGTGCAAATCCATCGAGCAGCTGCCGGAGTTACGAATCTCTCTTGTGCCAAATCAACTCCTTTTTTCTTTTCAGTCATGGATTAAAGGGTTTGTAAACATAGTGACAACAAATATGCATAGCTCTGTATCTATTATTTGATGATCAGGCTATATCAGCAAGAAAAGTGAGACTGATGTATTGAGTCTTTGCATATTGTTGGATATCAGTAGGACAACACTGGTTACATTTTTCTTCTCTAGCTGCTTTTGAATTCCTACATGCATTTTAGTTGTATTTTCACTCTCACATATTTATTTCCCTTGGTAATAATTCAGGCTTATTAGAAGTAGCTTTTTCTCCACTATTTTGAATAATTATTTTCCATAATGAAAACAAGGGAGACATGAAATAACTACAAGGATTTTTCATTTTGGACAACTATAATGGAACTTAGGAATAACACAGTTTTTTCTTATGATTACTTACCATTCTCACGTGAACTCCATTAGCAATTACAATGCCAGTGGCTGATACTGTGCAGGAGGGTAAGAATGGAAAGTTTCAAAAAGTTTCAGAGTCCACTAAATCACAATTTAAAAAATTAATAATGTGAATAAACTTGTAATGTAAATAAACTTTTTGTGATTGGGAAGAGAAATTTGCTACAGAAGTTTTCATGACAGGTCATATGCTTCAAGAAAAAATATTCCTACCTATTGGTAGGATTTTAGGCATCAGAATATTTCATGAGCCAAATCTAAATCAATATTTACATGAAATACTCACAATGAATACAAGAGAACATGCAAGTCGATGTAAAACATTCATCTGTTAAATAATTTACAGTACTTTTTTTCCCTGTTCATCTATCCTACTTTCACATTATGCTTATGGTGTTTTAGACGTCACTTTTGTCAGCAACGAATGGAGAACTCCTTTGTATACAGGTTTTTATTAAAACTGTATAAAAAAGTGATGGTTGCAGTTCAGCTATCTAACAGAAAAGGAAATGTGAATTAGTGCAAACCTTCATATAACCCAAAGGTTTCCTTTTTTTTTTTTTTTAATTATCCAACCCTTGAAGCAATAGCAAGGCAATGATTCATAAATTGCCAAAAGCACAAGGAAGATCCTCCCTTTTCTCAGGAAAGAAGAGGGAGATAAAAATTTAGAAAAAAAAGGGGGAAAGAGAAAAAAAAAAGAGGATCTCAAGGACCTCAACCTATGACAACTACAAAGTCCTTCTGTCCAGCATTGTGGGGTACAGAGAGAAAGGTGTTTTCCCCTGTGTTATGTTACTGATTGTGGAATATTCTTTATTCTTATTCTCTAGGAAGAACTAAGGAAGAACAGATCTGTAGTGTTGTCATCAGGCTCTTTGTTCCTAATCCCCATTCTAAACCAGATAAAACTAGAAAAATTAATAGAACTTCATCTACCTCCTATGAAAGTATCTGGTAAATACCAGTTTATTATATTAATAGACAGAAACAAAGATGCTGTACTTCTAGGCTTGATTCAAGCCCAACAGATGAATGAGATAATATACAAGTAGGGAGATAATTTGGGTTACCTCTTCTGCCACCAACTTTGTATGTCTCATTTCCCTGTCTATACAGACAGTTTAAAATCACGTCTTCCTCTGTTTTTTCAAAGTACATTGTAAGATCTCAGAAGAAATATTCAGTTCTTGATATACACATGAACATGTGCCAGTTCTGTTCTCAGTCGTGAGTCCTATTGTAATAGAGATCAATTAAATAGGAGGAATTTAAATCAGATTAGGCTTATAAATGCCACAGAAATCTTTGTTAACCATTTGAGTTTTCCTCATGTGCATAGGATCACACTGGCTCTCCCTCAAGCTCGAAATCAAGCTGGATCCTGTTAATAACACTGTGACATCATGACAGGAGATACTGTATGCAGATTTGCCACTTACAGTCAAATCACCATTTCCTCTATCAGTTTGGCTGCATTATTAAGTGACACTTAAAAGTAATTTTGATGATTAAATGAGCTGTTCTTCACAACAAGCACGGAATTTTCTTTTTTCCATGAAGCTTTCAAATCAAGACATAATATTCTGTTCTTGGCACATCTATGCCAGGTGTAAGAAAATTGGTCTAGAGTTTTACTTCCTTCTTTACCTGCTAAGGAGATGTTTCCATCACTTGCAGTATGTATTTCTCCATGGTTTTATTTCGTAGTGAGGAATTATTTTGCTCCCAGAGGCAATTCTGACAGTAACTGGGAATAATTATTTTTCTAGTCAAACCAGAAGAAAATGAAGGTGAATATGCTGAGAAAGTTGGAAGTATTGGTTTCTTTGGAGTTATCAACCATCATTGTGATATCAGCTGGTATCTAAATTTAAAAAATTCGTTCCAAAAGCCTCATGTGAGCAAACAGTAGCATTATTCTTTTCACTCAGGCCTCAGACTCAGATGTTTCTTACACTAAATTAAATGCCATTCAGTGTAAGGAAAGTCTGTCTTGTTACCCGTCTTGTTCAATCTGATTGAAGATCTTAAGGAAACATAAGAGGCAATTGATATTATGACACCTCTAATAAATCTTTATATTACTAATTTTAATTAAACATAAAATATATGGCCTCTTAACCCTCTTAGTAATAGGCATGTGTGAGAAATAGCAGCAACTCAACTCAGACTGTGAAGGACATTTCAAGCACAAATTTATTTGTTTTCTTCTGATGCAAGACAGTTGAATTTTACTTCCTGCAAATAAACAGCTGTAGCTTCTACAATGATAAATTTTCTTTATTAATTTGACAGGTAAGATTTAATCATAGAAGGAAGGAAACCAGACGTATTTTATTAGCAGAGAACAGAGAACAGCTTCATCTGTGTCCATTTTATATTATTTGAGCATTATATTCTATATTTTGTATGGGTTTATTTTGTTCTTTGCTGGAAAGGCTGGAATTTCTGGTTTTATAAAAAGAAGTTATTTCAAATTCTCAAGATACCTCCTACTAAGAAACTTCACACTGGAACACATGGAGTAAAATTCTGGCCTTGTTTGCACTAGCAGGAGTTTGATGACATTTGTTGCGCTTTCTTAGATGTGTGACACACCAGTCACATCTTACGAGAACATTTACAAAGGCAGTTGTGATCATGATAACAGAACTAACTCCCAGTACCTGCAGGGGGTGGCCAGAGAGTTGCCAATGCATACAGTCTGAGTGGAGCAATCCTAGCCCAGAAGTACAGTCAGGAGGAATTCCAGCTTTATCAAGTCAAAGGCTTACACACAACGCAGCAGTGCAGCCAGCCTGAGTAAGAAGTGAAAGAAAACTACTGTCATGCTGTAAATACATAAAATTTGATGAATTTAAGAAAACAAATTATGTATTCAACTTATCAGTGAGATTTTGCTTTTACATCACATAATCCTGAATTATACATTAGTCTGAATATCTTTACTCCTTTTTATACATTTCAATTACAATATGTTTGTTTTTCTGTTGCTCACTCAGCCTTTGTTGCTTCTCGCCTCAGAGACTATTTAATTTTATTTTTAGTAATGTAGTTCAGCACAAGCTTTTGGGAAACAAAAAATTATGGAAGGAATTTCTAAAATAACAAGTGCTGTCATACTCATCAAAGAGAATTTCTGTCAATTCTAAGTGCTTTATCAAGTCTATGTCTTCAGAGCTGACTAGTCAATATCTAACTTCATCAGTTCTTTTAAAAGTTAGAGAAACATATACATATTAAAAACTCTTTTCTGTTGGCTGAAAACGTATTATTGTTGAAATGTCTGCAGCAGTATGTTACTTGATTGTTCTTTTTGTAGCTCGATTTCAATTTTAGATTATGTTTAAAATTATCTGCTGTATTCTTGGTATCAACTGCCAAGCACATGATATTCCGGAAATCTGAAACTGCTAAACCTCTTATGCATATTTTTTCTCTAAATGTTATACCTAATTTTAGCACTGTTAGCATTATCATCTTGCAATTATATAGGGGCATATACAGCATGACCTGCAAATAATGTATCAAGCAAAGGGTTTTCCCTCCTACAGGCTTCTATTTCAAATGCTTCATGAAATCAGAAGGTATGTAAAAGTTATTCTGAGCCCCTAGCCCACCTACAGTGTGTCACTGTGGATTGCTGAAAAGTACTGTTTAAAAAATGAATTTAAGATGGTGAAGCAGATAGGAGCCGTTATATTTGTTGTGACGGAATTTGTAAGATGTTCAGTTTTATATGTCAGCTAAAAGCAAAAGAAAGCAAGAATGTCATATTTTAATCCACAGCTTCCCCAAAGTAGTTTAATGAGTTATTACGCTGCCGGCTGCCAGATGGTCAGTGATTTGTCTGAGGGCTCAGATAATTTGTCGAAAATGACATTCAATCATTTTTATCAAATTTTTATTTAGGAACAACTTGCATTTTTTCTGTCTTAGTATTTTTCTTCCTACAAAGTGAGTGAGGAAATGAAGAAATTTGAGATGTCCTTCTTGCTTTGCCCTGTCCTCAGGCAGGAATTCATAGGGGTAGTTTGAGCTTCTCCTGGATGACAGTGCAGGATTCATTAAATGCACAATGAATTTCCAGTTTTGAGTCATTAGGAGATGTATAGCTGAGAGTATGGAAAAGAGTTGATCTGGGCCAGCTGGCACAAAATTCAACAGCACATCATTCAGCATGTATTGACAAGATCCCATATTTTCAGTTCAATAAGTAAAACATTCTTCTTTGCAAGGAAAATTACAGTGTCAAGGGGACCATGTGAAGGATGGAGGGGACAAAAAGGCTTTATCTGACAACTGACCTTATTTTTGCCTTCCACCAGCTTCCTCCTTTTTTTTTCCTAATTTCAGAGCTCTTGTTGTTGAAAATGTTTGTTTTAATTCCTAAGTATGTGACCAGCACTATTCTACAGATGCCAGACAATGGTGTAGTAAAAGGTGGCAGTTTGGAAATTTTACATAGCTGAGAATTGAAATCCTGGACTATGGATAAGCTTTGAAGACTTGTGCACAGCTGTGACAGAATTGGCAAAACTCCTTAACTTTGATTGCTTCAGAATTTACTCACTAATTCTTTCGTAAAAATCCCGCTCTACAGTAATGAACATGAGTGAGTATTCTACCTGAATACCCCGAGGTATTGTATTTCTTTAACTGGAGGGTTTGAAACAGAAATAGGAATTATTTTCACAGTGTTCTGAGGCAAGTCCAGCCTGCAGAAAGTGTAATTTCATCATATCCAACATAGTCTTTCTCTCTCTCAGCAATGTCCTGGTTGCCTGAATAACTTGCCCAGCTATACTGCACTCACATGATCTTCTTGTTGGAACTTGGGAGGTGATGTACAAGGAAAGCAAATGTAGCATTTGGTACTGGTCTTTAAATTGCAGACAGTTTCTATGAACTGTTTGCTTTTTGATACCACTAGGTAAATAATAATTCTTATTCTTGTTACGAGGAGGAAGAGGGGGAAAAAAGGAAAATACAAAAAAGGTATAATCAGGATAAACCAAACAAAAATAGCAGCTAACAAAATAAAAAGGAAGGCTGAATAGTCAAGGGATGAGAGATAAGGCACATTAATGAAGAAGGTGAACCTGATTGATTTAGAGCTATTATTTAGAACTGGGGAGGAAGGGAAATTAGAAAAAGACCCTATTTTTATATCATTGCAAAGTAACCTCAATGAATTAAGTGATGTGCTAGAAGTTACTTAGGAAATCTAAGAATTGGAGGCACTTAAAGCTCTTCAATTTTAGTAAAAGCATTTCAGGGCATGATATCTTCCTGTTAAGGCAGAACTTGTCTTTTGTTATGTACTGCTTTGGACTTGAGATTAAGATTTGACTCTAGGTCCCAAGTACTAATGTAACACGGAAAAAAATAAAGAACTGGGAAAGTAACTACCTGCAATATTCACTGGGGCTCCAGAACTCTAATAAATTGTGTGTCCGGATGTGATGTACTGTCTGTCACAGGAAAAATGATATATTTTTAAGTTTAAATCCATATTAATGGAGATACTATCATCTAGTAGTCTATTAATCTGTTGAAATCAATAGGAGCTAGGCAACAGACTGGGTTTGGTGACCATGTGTGGCCTTCAGTCACCAGCAAGTCAGTAGCAGAGAATGTACTTGAGATCAGGCTCCTCAAGGAATAAACTGATATCCTGAGTGCCAGCCCCTTCCTTTGAATTCTAAACAGCGACACTGGAGGGAAGCAGCATGAGAGAAAGATGCTACACAGTGTTAGTGAGAACAGACACAACCTCTAAATCTTGGAAGTATTCAGGTGTGGTGGTCTATTTATTTTAGAGCCTGTTACTTGCTTCAGTGGGGTTCTCATTCCCTGGGACTATTGTTGGGCTTGCACGTGTGGCAGCAAGGGCAAGAAACCTGCTTATGCTCTAGAAAATTAAATCCTTACTTAGCACAATAGAGCACTGAATGAAAAGTGGAATGGTTGAATTTCATGAGCTCTACAGAATGTTTCATATCTTAGTAGAAAAATACAAGTAACCAGAATAAGAATCCTGCAACCTTGACTTTAATAGAAAAAGATGAGGGAAAAATGTGCTGGCTCTAAAATTATTTTTTCTAAGAGCAGGGGGCATAAATGGAAATTGTTCCATAGCAATATCACACCCCATGTGACAGTATTGTGCCCAAGGTTAACAGGGACATACCATTCCTTAGATATGGGATTCATGGGAAACATTGATAATGCTGATCAGTCTATCATGTAAAAGGGAAAAATATTAAAATAAAGTTATTCAAATGAATAAAGAAGAATAAGTTAAAAAAAAAAAAAACCAGCTCAGAATGATATATTGATGTACCATTCTGTTTAATTTGTATTCTAGTACCGATCTTAGAAAAGCACTGTGCCTGTTTAGAGTATTTAGTGTGATATTTAATTTAAAGCTGTGATTGAATTCTGGAAAATATAACAAGTATTTAGTTTCACTTATTAATATCTAAAGATGCAGTATTCATCATCAGTGATTTTAATTAATGTTCCCCTTCAGCAATGAAATACAACAGGTAGGTGACCTTGACGAGAGAACATTCCATGCTATTAAATAATAGATATCCAAAAGATTGTTTTGATTTCTGTGTCTGCCTGCTTCCTTCATTTCTTTGGCAAAAGTTGTTCTTGGTAGAATAAAGCCATGCATGAGACATTTCTTTAAATTTTAATCCATTTTTCTTTAACTTTAAAATTGAAGTCTAGCTTCCTTTGGGGGCCATCATCATTAGATATGAAAGGTCACTTCCTGATGAATTGTTTTTTTCCAGTGACTGGCTTATGCTTTGGAATTTTTCTTGCATTTTCCAGCTAATTCTCATAATACATAAACCTAAAGTTAAAATTATTAATTAAATATTACATATTTATAAGAAAAGTTGCATAAGACAAGTTGTATAAGTGCTCTTCTAGGATACTTTGGATGTAATTATTCACTGAACTTAATGAAAAGAATTGGGGGAAAAATATTTTTATCTGCCACTTAACATGGAAATGATCCAAAGGTTGGGGAAAGTTCAACAAGACTGGGAAACAAGAAATATATTTTTATGGGTAAGGATTCGATTTAATAAATAACGATTAATAATACAGAACTTTAAGGAGGGATAAATGATTAAGTATTACAAGAAGAAAATATTTTGTCTTGAAAATTAATTCTCTGAAGTTCTACAATTTCAATTCAGGGTCAGTTCCAGTCATGAATAGTATGGGACAAATTGATTGTGTAGTTATGATTGCTGTGATAGTGACATGGAAGAGAGAAATCTTATTCTGGACACAAATATATTGAGCATAACTTTCTTCTTTGAGTGGACTCTCTTCTGCATCTGAGTCCTTTGAAAGGCCTGCAATAAAAATACCACAAATGTACCACTCCCTCCTTCTCGTCGAATTATAAGGTCAATGTAAGATAGATATGAGCTGGTTTTGCTTCTAAGGTCCTGAAAAATACCTTTCATTAGTATCATTTGTTAGCAGTTAGCTGCGCATCAGTCCTTGAATTTGCTAATGGCTTAAGTCATCATGCACCAGGTGAGGGTAAATGCTTTGGAAAGTGCACTAAATGTATATTTATGTTCAGACTCCTAAAAACCTTTGCAATCCAGCCTCTGGTCATTTGCAACAAAACTAATTCCTGTAGCGGTTTGGTTTATAGGAATACTTGTGGGAAAGGCAGAGACTCTCTCCTGAGGAGTATTCAGGAGTTCACATCTGCAGATGGTTGATTCTGTCCTCAGTAGAAGTGGGCTCAAGTGTGGGCACTTTGGTGAACCACCAGAGTCTATAAAGGACTGGTACCAGAGCAAAGGGGTTGGTACATGGACAGCTGGGTTTAGTTGCTAAGAGGAGAGAGAAAGAAATAAAGGTAAGTGTTGCAAAGGCAGTGTGGGGCTTTGGGGACTTGGTTGGGGGCTGTTAAAAGGAAGCAAGTGCTCAAATTTCAGTTGTCACTATGATCTTTGTTAGCAGCACTGCAATGGAAAAAAATATGGTAAAAAGTCTTTTGTTGACATGCTTTACTTATATTTTATTATTCTTTAGGTAGTATATAGATCTATTTTCTCTTTTGATACAGACTGCAGCTAATCCTTCTCATTTGAACTGGTTCACTTATTTTCCAAAAATCTGGCTGAATCTTTTTTTTCTAATGGTCTTGTTTACTGTGACTTCTTGATGAAAGAAGGTTTAGTAACAGCATCTCTGAAAAAAATGGCAGCAGAATTGCTATTTCCTTGGCATTAGTTTGCAAAATGTGGTTTTGGTACCTTTTGGTTTTGAGAAACTACTGCAGCATGAACAAGTAACATCCTTGTGTGGACCTGAGACTACCCAGGGCTTCACCTGAGCATAGCCAGGCTATTGAACAGAAGTTGTCACTGTACTAGCAGTAGGTGCATGAATCCAGAAAACATTTGGACATTATGGTTTAGGTGTTAGTTGGCAAAACCAGATGCAGGTGGTGGAAACCAATCACTTCAATGTTATATGAGAGGTTTGACTGTAGGTCTTAAAAATAAGTCTTATGATTGCTTTTTCTCTATGCTGTTTTTTTTTAAATATAGGTAATATGCAGAAAGTAGTGATATCTGCCAGTTTTAAAAGGAAAACTCTATGACCAATGTTAAATTATGGCAAAATTACTTCCTTGAAGCTACTATTACAGGGACAAAAACCCACTGATTAAACTAATAGAAGTCGTAAGTTCATTCTCACATTTTAAAGATTAAATAATTTCATTACAGGTTTTCAGAGGCCATTCTATCTTTGCTGTCTCGGTTTATATATTATGGGGGCTTTTTTAGAGTTAAAGTTAATCTGATATGAAAGCTAAAACAGCTTTGTTTCATCTGCTGAAGATACATGAAACAAATTTTTAAAATATTCTTTCAAATGTCTCTTCTTTCTATCAGTTTTCTCTACTGTTTGTAATCTACTGTGACTTCTCTTGCTCTTCCAACTTCACATGGAGGCACTCAGAGTATATCCAAGTGCTTAGCATTCCTCACACTTGAGAGATGGAGGATGTTCAGGTCAGGATGCTCTTTTATAGCAAGTCTTTGCTCAGGAAGGAATGTCCAGTTGGGAAATAATGGATAACAACTTCCTCTGAAATTTAAAATTCTTTTCTCCTTGAACTTGCAATTACAAAGCTTAAGAAGAGCAAAATAGCGAAGCTTTAGCATCAAGACAGTAAATCAAAGAATGCTTAAAAAGGAAAATAATGTTGGAGAATTCTTTAGCTGGTGGTTGAAAACAGAATGGCCAAACATTTTTGCTAAGGAAAAGGAAAATAGAAAAATATCATAGAAACCAATGCAAATTAGACTTGTGATATTACTTCAGGGATTTAGCAGCACAATTCAACACAAAGTAAGCAAAATTTTACTTCTGAGTTTTACAGGTGATTGATTTTCCATGGTTGGTTTAAATTATCTTTTGTTCTGGCTGTAAGAATAGTGATTTGTAGTTTTATCAACCTTTGCAGATTTTGTGAAATGCATGATATTGTAAATCCTTTTTCTTCTACTTAAAAAAAAAAATTACAGAAAAAGACAGGTTTGCTGTAGATTTAGGAATCCCTTGAACTCTAATGTCTGTAAACAGTCTATCACTGGTGCTGTGTCTGTTATGCTGAAGCCACCCAAATTTATGAATGTTGAGGTCACTCAGTAATTTTGCTGTCACTCTTAATGTAAACACCATGGGCAAGATTTCCTTTTAAATCAACACCCTTCCTGCTCCTGTTCTTATAATTGCACTCACTTTCAAGTATATCTTATTTTGAGTGTAGGTATCTCACCAAGACATGCTTAGAGTCCAGCCTTTTCACTGCAACAAGCTCTGAAGTTGGATGCTTGAAGGACATGTATGAGATTTTTCTCTATCATAACTTTAATACTTAGAAAACTAAAATAATTTTCTGTACAGCACAAACTAACCATCCGTTTAAAGAAAATCTGAGAAAAAAGCAAACTTAGAAAATTTATCCTCTGATGAGTAGGTAATAATTTTGAATTTAATAAATGATGTAGATTTGGAAACCATAGTTATTGAAAACTTGGTTCCCGTATAATGCTAATCATGACTGTCTTCAAAATCTGTAGAACTGCACCTGTTTTCCTTTTTGACAGCTTTCTGCCCATGGTTTTGCTATAACTCTTTAATTTCTTTCTCTGTATCCATATGGTCCTTACTGGGCCCTGCAGTAAGATTTGTGTCTTCAAGCTGCACGGTATCATGGAATTGCACTTTCTAAAACTTTGTGTTGCTACCAAAGTCAAGTTTAGGATAAGGGAGATTCAAAATAATACAGGCAGGGTCAGAGAATTCCTACTGATCCATCACTGGTGTCTAAGGATAGCAGTAGGGGCCATAGCAGATGCGACTCAGCTGCACCTTTCTGGTCCCATTCATCTCCTTTAGGTTTATCAAGGATTATGCTTAGCCACTGAAACACTTAACACTCCTTTTGCAAAACTGTCTCAGTGTCTGAAGAAGTCTACGTTCGTGTTCAAGAGTGAGATCAGCATTTTGAAACTTAATTCAAATAGGCTTGCTCTAAAATTGTAACAAATGGGAGATTTCAAGTTTTTGTGTGGTTTAAATACTTTTTCTTTATCTGTCTTTTCATATTTTTGTTATAATTGTATTCAGTTGCTCATAAGAATTTCTTGAAGTATTACTGGTTTCTCTTTTATTTTAACTTAAATTGAATTTACCAGGGTGGTTTTTATAGGGAAAAAAGAGATCTCTTGGGATGTCAAAATATTTTTCAAAGGATTAAGTGTTCTAACAGACTTTCATGAAAAACAGTTATTCAGTTCTCATCCAATATGACTAATTAAACCTTTCTACCAAATGCTAAGGTTGTCATATGGGATGCTTTTTTTTTAGGAATGTGAGATCACTAAATATGAGTATATGTTAATACCCTCTGTGAATATCCATTTGGGTGAACAGATTTGGGTTTTTTTTCTTGAAAGCCTGGCCTGCCACTGCAAGCCCTTCCCATTTCATTTGCAATGTATATCCCTTAGGCAATGTCCCTTCACATATACTTGAAGACAAACACTTAATAGAATAATCAGACAGTTATTTCTTATAAATGTTTAGGATTAGTGAAATGTTTTGAAATAATTAGTGCCGCGGCACTATATTGTTCAGCTAGCTCGAGGACCGCTAGTGCCGCGCACCCACCCACGCGGGAGAGGGTGGCGGAGGCTGCTTGTGGGCACGCGGGAGGGTTGGCAAGGTTCCAGCCTGGATTCGCCTAGCCCACCGATGGTCAAGGCGCACTGAGGAGGTAAGAGCAAGGCGGAGGGAACTTCTGCGTGGGAGAACAGGAGTGGGTTTAATTCAACTTGGAGGTCACAAGAAGAAGTAGTGGCCAAAAGCCGTTACCAGGGCTTGTTATACCCTTACCAAAGGGTGGGGAAAACATGGAATAACCAATAAGACAGGGACATGGGTTTGAATCTTGGCGGGCAAAGGGTACAGACCAATGGAGGATAGCGTGGGAGGAGAGAAGTGCCGTTGGCCAACGGGGGATCAGGTAACCCAGAGCCTTCTGTGGGAAGAACCAAACACAGGCACGGAAAGGGGGGAGATGGCAGTGGCCAATATGATATTGCTGGCTGTGGAACCGGCCATAACGCACCACAACAAATTAGTTTGAAGGTGTCTGTGTATTTCTCATATACACATCTGCTCATCTTATATAGATGTTAAGGAGCTTGTACACACATCTACAAGAATAAATGTTGATACTGTGAATGTACACACAGGGACTGATGATTCAATTTACATCACTGTTTACTGTAAAACAACAGCATAAAACATTTAATGTCACAAAAGAAGGTCAAGTGAAAGCCTTTAATTAGATTTTTGCAGAAATTGGATGATCTGGCTTGGAATTAGTGTCATTGTCATTCAGTAATAAAGAGTGTGGAAAAATAAGGTCACTTGGTAGGAAGCAACTTGTCTTATAGTCAGCACGAGTAAGAATCCCAGTAGTTTAGGATAGGAATGTGACAGAAAAAAATTTCTATTTCTTTCTTGTTTTCCATGTACTAAAAAGGTATTATGCTATTTGTCATTATCTTCTTCTCTTGACCTTTGATCTGCTGCCACTCATTTCCTCAACATCTTTTTCACACTTCCCAGAACTTTTGCTATTTTATTTTCTAGGTTCATGCCAGATTTATGGAGGTTCTTATTTACAAGCACAGATGTTTCAACCCACCTCTAGAATAACAGTGTGACATGATTCCACCTGCTCGATGGAAAATCATGACATGTTTTCCTGACTTGTCCTCACACACAACTCCATCTCTTTAGACAAACCATACATGTTTTTCTTTTGCTGTCTCCTTTCTCAAAGACAGCAGCTCTTTGATTTGTCTCCTGT
Organism: Rhagologus leucostigma; assembly: GCA_013397725.1. Classification (NCBI taxonomy): domain Eukaryota; kingdom Metazoa; phylum Chordata; class Aves; order Passeriformes; genus Rhagologus; species Rhagologus leucostigma. Next base: position 127,550 of record VZTD01005737.1, read on the forward strand.
GCATCACTTTTTTGCTCAGGCTTTTATCAACACCTTTGCATCTGGGTTATTATGATTATTATGAACCAAGATCTATAAGATAGGCTTTCTTATCTGTGCAGTCAGTAAGGCTTTTCTCCAGTCTCTTCTTCTGGCATCTAGTTGCTATAATTTACATTACCTTTGGCCTAAAACACTTAATGGAGTTATCCAGAATACCACTGTGGAAAGTAATTTGCCTCACAAACCTTTTTCCTTACCCTGTAACTTTATTGATGTGCCTTTCATTCTCTCTTTCATCAAACGTAAACTACTTATCTCTATTTTCATTTCACAGTCAACTTTTCCACAAGCAGTCAGTCAGAACCAAGAGACCAGTCATCACATCCTGCACTTGTGATGTCAGCCTCTAATCGACATGTTCAAGCAAAGAAATGCTCTATTGATTGTTGGGTGTGATGATATTTGCACAAGTACTTGAGGCAGACCTTTCTGGGGATCTCATGCCTCTGTCTAAGCTCAGGTTTTCATTTGCTTGATTTTTCAAATTCTTTCATCAAATGGTTGTGACAGACTTATCTGTCATATATCCATTTTTAAATTTTACCAGATCAACTCTGAGAAATGAAAACTCTTGTAGAGTAAACTGTCATGGCTAAATATTCTGAATTTACTTCAGAAAGTGGTTAACAGGAACACAAGTATGGTTTCCTAAAACACTATGACTACTGATGAACTTGCAGGGTAATATTATCTAATTGTTAGTTTGTCTTAGAGTGTTTTACAATCAGAACCCCTGAAATATGATGCATCGCTATGTAAACTTTTTTTTTAAACTAAGTTTTAGAAGATTATCTGTGACTGTCTTCACTTTTGCTCTTCGAGACAGGAATTGTCCTAATGGTTCCAGTGAGTTGCTAAACTGTTTTACACTAAGCCTCTGTGGAGGTTCTCAGGATACCGTATTTTATCATTCTCTTTCAAAAGTTTTAATTGTTGAGAGGCAGCAGTGGATCACTGTTCTCTTCATTCTGGAGGGGTTTTGGTAAATCAAAGCACTGCTATGCAAATGCCTCTACAACTGAAGCTTTTATTCCATAGTACTTGACAATAGCACTGCATAAACTATTCGCCAACATAGTCATAGTGCTGATGACAGAAATGACTGGGCTGTTCTTTAAGCTTGACTCACAGGATACAATTTCTCATTAGATTTCTCTTTGTGAAATGTTTATTTAATTAATTAAAACAGTGCCTCAAAAATATCAAGCATAAAATTACTCTGGGTTTTCAGAAGAACAGTATTGAGTCAAGGAGAAAAATAGCACCTAGGTAATTCCTTTTCTTCATAACTTGTCATATAAGAAATGCTGTTCAGATTATTAAATTATATTAATATATATGTCTAGCTGATATATTTGGAGTTTTTAAAATGAATGGGACATTGGAAAGTTAAAATTACATTGTTGGTTTTTACTTATACTAGCTAACAAAAACTTATGGCACAACTTCATTAAAAATTTGCTGTGAACCAACAGAAGTAAATGAATTCACTAGGAGGACTGGAGTTTAAATCATTCTTTGTCCTTGTTAGCCTAATAGCTGTTTCCCTTTAGAAAGGATTTAATTTTATTGTTTTTCAAATTTTTGTATGTATTCTGCAGGGTTGTTTACAGGTATGTCAGATAAACTATGAACACTCTGGCCTTTGAAATTAGACCTTCAGTATTGCAGACTTTGTTTTTACAAATTCCTTGAGGTAAATGTCACTTTCTCTTTAGTCTGTAGAAGATGAAGAAATGTGTTTAAAATGTCTTTTCAAATGGTGCAAATATAGTAAAAAAAAAAAAATCCCACAATTTACTTCTCATATACCCATATGTCTATCAGAAAAAAGAACAATATAGTCAGAGATTGAGAGAAGCTGTTGACACAAATTTTGCCCTCCATCACATTCCTTTTTGAATTAAAGCACTGAAATTTGTGAAATCTCTAGAGATTTTGTATAATACAGCAGATGGCAGGAGCTGAAGAGGGGGAAAAGTGCTGAGAGACACTTGATCTAATTTTTCTTTCTGCAGCTTGGCCTGTAGATGTTTCCCAGTAACTGTGTAAGGTATCATTTTGAGGTGGTGTGGAAGGGCTGCCAGCAAGAATAAAGGACAGTAGACCTTTCTGCATTGCACAGAGAGAAGGATTTCTGTGTCCCAAGGTGATATTGTACAATGTCTAAGCCAATAACTTCTGAAAAGAAAATGTCTAGAGCATGTAGCTTTAGGTATTTGTCCGTTTGTAAGCTAGCAGTTCTTTCTTTATCAGATTATACTTTTACAATTAGGGAGAAGTAAGAATAGTACTAGAAATCTTTTTTGTAGAATTATAACAAAAAGAGGTTGTGCAAATGAATCAGATATTACCAATGCAAACCACTCACATTAAGGCTACTGAACTGCTAAATCAAATTTAACTCTCCGTTTTCCCCACTTATGCAGCATTCTGCTTATCTAGCCGAGGTCCATGTTTCAGTATTTATGATATGGAAAGAGAATCCTGATCCTGAGACTGAAATTAAATGACCTATTGCCTTGAAAATTTTGTATGGACTTAGATACAATATCAGGGTTGAATTAAAAAAAAAAAAAAAAGGAAGAGAAGAAGAAGAAGCTTGAGAAGTTAAACTTATATAATGCTTTCAACACTGACAAATGTTTATTTCACACTGTTCTTCCTTACTATTGATCCTTATTTTGACAAACCTAAAATGTATGCTTCTTCAAATGAGATACTTTGAAAAAACAAGCACTAGCTGAAACATACCCTTATTAAATATTTTCATCAGACTGACAGGTTTATGACACACTGTATCCTACCTTTCTCCAGAAAGTACAATAAATGTTATTTTACTGAAAAAGCTAATGGTTCATTTCTGTCAAGTGGAGTTACATAAAAAGAACCACCATGTCATTGAATGTAACCACAGCCAAAGCTGAAATTTTTATGAAAATCACTGTTAAAATAATAAATTTGCCTTTAAGTTCTGTTGCATCTAGAGATTTTCTAGATTGGACTCAGAGGTTTATACTTCTTTTCTTTGATAATATATTTTGTAGCATCTAAGCATATGATTTAAAATTTACATATCTCCTATCTCCCATCCTTTCGCCTTTGATTTACACACAGTTCTGCATCTGAAGCAACTTGCAGTAGGTGCTCAGCAGCTGAATATTGGGGGAGGGGGAGAAGGGGAACGTTCTTCATGAAGTGTCAGCTTCTGTGTCAGTCAAATAAGTACAAAGACGCACCCAGAGGGTAGCAGTACCCATTACTTAACAATTTAAGTCTAGCGAAGTCAGTAGTGCTGAAATCATCTGTTTTGCTACTGAATGTTGTCTCATCACTCCATCAATATGTAGAGATCCTATGTGCTGTGCTTAGTGTGTGCAGAAATTAGTTTGCACATTTGTTCCTTGTCTTTGTTTGGTAGGAGCTGGATGAATTCCATTTCATCTCTCAGAACCACCTTTAGAATGTTGTCCATTGAGCTTTGCCAATTTGGTGTGATCAAGGAGTACAACAGAGTTAGCAAATATACCAGAAATTGGACCATACGGTGCCATAGTATTTGTTCCAATGCTAGAATGTCTTGCTACTTTTCTGTGAAGATATATTTTCACTGTTGTCATGCAAAGGGTGTGCTTTATGAGTGACTGTTTCTGTATTTCATGATTTAGCATTTATCTAAGTTTCTAGAATATATATAAATAGATATGTGATTCTGCTTTAAGGCTGATACATTGTGGGAACATCTGAAGGTGTGCATATGCCCTGAAATACAAAAATACTAGCACTAGTTTTTGTTAGAGTGGGTTTTTGCTTTTTACTGGTCAGCCTACTGTCTGCAGGTAATGTTAGTGAGAGCTATATAGTTGAAGTCATTCTTCTTGCAATTTATTCTCTCTAACTTAAACCTCAGTGTGTCCCTTCCTACTGGGTGATGATCAGTTCGGATGTTACAAGATAAACCAGAATCCCATCCAGGCCAAATACTGCAAGAGCTCCTCCTAATGGAGCTAACAGAAAGAGAAAAAAAGGAGGGGGGGAACAGTGAGGAGGTGGACAGGGGGGAGAAAAAAAAAAGAAGAAAAAAGATCTTGGATTTGCTCCTCTGTGTTTTGTTGGATTTGCTACTCTGTTTCCTAATTTGAATGGTCTCACCATGTTACTGAAAGGCTTTGGTATGTCTTTGTCTGAGACAATGATGTTTGAACTGTTTCAGAGCGAAGTATGCATTTCTTCTGCATACTTCTTCTTGTATTTTACAGTGAAACCCATACTTAGATATCAGAAAAAAGTGTTCTAATGCTCTTCAGGTCTGTGCAAAAGCTGGTGCGTTTTTCGTTTGAGGGAGTGTCTCTGGAAACACTGAGTGCCCTACTAATCACAAATGCAATCCTCCCTCCACCTGAATTAACGTGCTTGTGTGCAAAGCTGCTCTTTTTGCAAAGTCAAATCTGTATGCAGGGAGCATTTACACAATGAAAAGATGGCTGGACTAAATCGAATATTTGGCTTATAATAAAGATTTCTAGATTCCAGTCCTATAGATCCCAGTGGTTTCTCACTTCAGCTGAATGTGTGCCTCTACTCACTGGTCTGGGTAAGGAGGATGAAACAGAATCTTAATCTAAGTTGACAAAATGTTCTCCACAAATGTGGAGAACGTGTTTTAATTTGAGGTGTCGCCAGTAAAATAATGGGCTGGCTGGCCACAACAGCTTGGAGTAGGTTGATAGGGAGAAACTGTTGGGCTTTTATTCTATTTCATTGTTTTATTTGTTTTTAATTTAGAGCAGAGTCACCTTGAAACAAATTTGAAATAATGACATCTTGTTAAAATAAATAGTTATTGTAATCTAATGAATTATCATTAAGTGATTTCTACAAGCCATGACTAAAGACTCACATTTTGTACAAAAGTGTGGTAAGTTTTAGGGCCATTTGAATCAGTGGGACTACATTTGGCAAAGAAACAGATGGCAGTTATGGCAAAAGCAGTTTTCTGTCACAATGTTACTGCTGGGCACTTCAGTCACAGGTGTAAATAAGAGCTCCCTGGCAACTGCTGTTTCACATCCAGCTGTGATAATCTCTGAGGGGCTATTTAACAGATGGACACCATCACAAAGCTGCTTATACCTGATGTCTTTCCACTGAAAGCTGTCAAAAGAACCCTGTTTGGCTTTATACTGAGTTTCTCCACCCCTTCGGAATCCTGTGATGTATGTCATTATTTAGATAATCACTATCTAATTTGCATAGTGAGAGCAGTGCAAGGTAAAAAGCAGATTTAACACAAGCTAAAGCTGTTCACTAACTTCTTCCATGAGTGCTTTTAATTTCCTAGCCGAAATGTGTACATATGTTTGGTTCTTACATATGGTAAGAAGGGTGGCTGTGATAAATAAAAATGGCGTATGTTCCTAACATCAGAATTTGAAGACAGCTGGTGATTTTGAGCTAAATCACAGTAGGCCCAATTCTATTTTCAGTTTTCTTTGAAATCCAAAGCACTGACTGAGCTACAGCAGTGTATGAGGATGTCTAATAATCTAATATTTAAATAAATAAATTAGACAACAAGGTGAGAAAGGGACTAAATCCAGACCAGGTGGACTACAGCATTGCAATTGAGTGTGGCTGTTCAGCAGCCGTGCTCCTGTGTCTCTGAGAAGTAGTGGTAAAACATTCTTCACAATCTGAGTCAGAAATGAGTTAAAGGGTAGTCATGAAGTATAATTTTTCTGGCATTGAAGAGGGTTGTGTTACGACTAATGTTCATTTCCTGGATGTTTATTCATACCAAATTTTAGGTCTTACAACTTGTTAGATCTCGTACATACTGTCTATAAAGAGAAAGGTTCTTCATTCTTCAATCTCCATTCATGGAGAGAGGGTCTTAGAGTAGAATTCATGTGTTTAATTATCTTAATTTGAAAAATATATAATCTTCATCTTTAGTCGTTTTAGGAGAAGGCCACTTCCAAGAATCAGGGCACATTTGTGTCATTCTGTTTACACAGTCAATATGTTCAAGGTATCTAGATGATGAACTTAAATATTCATCTTTATTCAGGATAATTATGGTGCATAAATCATTTACTAAATAATTTTAAATGAGGGAATTTGCATAGCTTAGATGTCAGTTCAATTAATTCATCTGTTAAAATAATTTAAAAGAATGAATTATACCAATGTTTGCTACAATTAACTTGCCCAGTTCTAGTACTGAAAAGGGTCACTTCAACCAATTCTAGAATGATGCAGTAGATGACTTATTTTGATTTCTAAGCTAATCGTATATAGTAGGGCCCACTAATTATATACTTCCATCAATACTTAATTACTATGTGCTTCTCACTTGCCAGTTCATCCTATGATAACCTTGGTATCTTCTACTGTGCAGCATGAAAAGTAAGGGGTATTTTTTTTTATAATTTCCTGTTAGGACAGTTTACTTTATGCTTTTCTGTTCTCTATTTGGGCAAAGGACTTTTTTCTAGTCTGCTCTTTTCACTTGGTTTTGTCTTTGTTCTTCTTTTGTCATGTTTCTCTTCATCAAACATCAATTATGTCTCCCCATTTTCAAAGCACTTGTACAACTGATTCTTAGACCCTTACAGCATAATTTGGGGGAAAAGTGTTTGATTTTCTGCAAATGTCACTCCAGACTTTGCATGAAGAACTGCACAGTCAAGAGAAAATATAACTGTTGATGACTGTTCCAACAACAGCTAACATTCTGGAAGTAAAATAAGATCCTTTCCAGTGCACCCTGTAGATGATGGTGTCTTTCCTCAACTGGTGTCCTAATTGCAGAGGAACTGGTTTTAGTCTTTTCTGTTCTTTAAAGAACTGAATTCCGCTGGAAAGGAGCTGAGATAAGCAAAATCTTCCAATTCCCACAAGCAGTGTCAAGACAAGGTATTTGCTGCATAATAACTTCCTGCATGACAATAAACAACATTTAAGGTCTAAAACTCACTGCTGTACAATTTTATAAATAGTGGCCTGAATCAGGCTGGTCATTATTTCAATTTTCAATAGGGTAGAAATAAAGCCTCAAATTTTGACTCAGAGTATTTTGGACACAATCTTTGCCAAAGGATTCTGTGCAGTGTGATTTCTACCAAATGCCTCCTTTTCCTCATTTAATTTAGTACAAATGTCTGCAATAATTAATTGATGTGGGCTTAGTTTATAAAGGGCAGTGCAATTATACTGGTTTAGACATATGAACAAAGATCAAATTATCTGATTGAGGCTCAAAAAAACATAAGCTGATTAATGCACTTGCAAGTTTCATTGCTATAGAAACACTTTTGCTTAAAGTAAGTGTGCCATTAGCTTGACAAAACCAGTGAACCTTTTAAAGACTCCAAGTCTTTGTTAACAACTCTTTTCATGAGTCTGCAGTTTATCATATACTCCTGTTGTGATTAATTTCCACTATTTCGTATCATTTTTGTTCTACTTTTTTCACTTTTGCATATGACCCCTCCTCACACCTTGGCCTGTCTAAAGGAGTCCTGCTTCTCCCAAAAGTGTCTGAAAGTGAGATGTACGGGAGAGTTTTTACAGAACGGTCAGCTGAATATTTTTTCTATCCATAGCAGATAGTGCCAAAAACAGAGAAGTGAAAGAACACTAGGAAGCTGCTGAAGTTGTTGCTTGAGACAGCCTGTCAGACTTCACGGTTTTGCTGTTGTTTTTTGTCCGTAGTGTAAAAGGCAGCATAGTTTAAAGAGCAGTGAATGGTGATAAAGACACCACACACTGAATTCACTTGTCACTTGATATACTGAGACCTTTCCAGATAACTCAATTTTCTGTTCATCTGTTCACACATACCCTTTGCTCCCACTTATTCAGACAGTCTAAAGCTGGAACTCTTTAACTGTGTGATTATCTAGCAAGTAGTGTGTTATTTTAGTTTGCTTTGGTTTTTAGGAGTTAATTTATTCTCTAGATGTTTGTGGTGTGCTTTCATAAGCATGACATGTCCCCATATTTCCATATATGTATTTCAGTTATCCCACAGCAAAATGTCTTATGAACATTAAATTTTACAAGATTGCCTTGTTTTAGTGATAAAGTGTCTGTGCGAAGATTCAGTTTGGGCAGAGCTTGAGTGGGAGTCCCTAGACTTTCTTTTGCAGTGAGAAACTTGGAATGTCCAAAAAGGTGTGTAGGCCTTGAAAGAGAGATTTATGAATACTGAATAGCACTTTTGGAAACTGAGAGCTTGGAGTAAGACATGGCACATCCTTTTTTGCATACACCCTCCATTGTAGCTCCTTTAAATGTCTTCGTCAGACTCACACTGCTATATTGGTGGTTTTCTTGGTTAAAGCAATTCTGTCAGTCTTCTCTTAGGTCCCCAGGAAAATTCTAACCCTTTAAAGACAGGCCACGTGTCTGTTCTTTTCTTTCCATGGCACACTTTGAGTTTTTGTGCTCACTGAGCCTTTTTTCTAAGTCTCAAGAACTCAAACCAGCACCAAGCTGACTTAAAGCCAGTCCCACACCCATCCCACAACTTGGCTGGGAAGGAGATCATGATGTGCCAGTTTTTTCTAAACACAGCAGCAATTTGTAACTGAAGAACAAGTTTGGCCTGCAAGATGCAGGTTCCTCAGTGCCATGCATGATGACTGGGGCTACTTCATATGAAAATTCTGTTTTGTTGTTGAACTTAGACGTTAGGAAGAGTTTTCTTAAAATATCTATGTATGAAGAAAAACTATGAATTGAAAAGCAAGGTTATAGTACAACTTACATTAAAATAGGAAATATAATTTAAAATAAGTCATAATCCTTTGTGTCTTGATCCTGTTCTTGGGCATTCCCAACACTTCTGTGCAGCACCACTGCCAGGGCAAACCTGTCTCTGATGTCGATTAGCAGCTCACGTGTGAGTTAGCAGGTACTTCTGTTTGTAAAATAAAGGCAGCTATGATCAAGTTGTACCTATTTACCCCTTCTCAGACCAACTTCCTTAGTTTTAGAAACAACACGTTTACAAAAGAGCCAGGCATACATACAGAAAAGTATGTCTTGGAAATCTTTGGGAAGGTATAGCAATAGCTATTTCTGGAGTGCCACACTGTAAGATTCCTGGTTTAATCTAGGGGGTTTGGAGAATGTGATCCAAAAAGAATGGTATTTTAGAAGCTCATCTGTTCTTTTGCAAAAGTAAAAACTTCTCCTTCCTGCCACATTCTGCATTTTTGTCAGGTTCTGCTCCCATGTCCATAAGCTAAGGGAGGTGAGCCAATCTTATTTTAAAAATTCACTTCAAGACTGCATTCAGCAAAAGAAACTGCTGGCTTTTGGTGTTTCAGATACTTCAAATGGACAAATTAGTGCGGCAGGAGTGGTGACTTTACTGTATGTCTGGAGGTGGTGATAGCTACTAGCCCATCTGCAGTACAGGGGACATGAGAAGATGTTGAGGGACAATTCTGCAGCAGCCGTGTTGAAGCCCGTGGGCAGCCACCCCACAGTCACGCTGGGCGTGGGAGCAGGTGCTGTGTCTGTGCAGAGCACTGAAACAGTCATATGGAGGTGTGTCACATCAGCTAAAACCCACAAAATAAAGATTACTCATTTCTATTTTTTCAGCACAGCTCACTCTTTTCTCAGTCCCTGAGACAACAGGTGTTTGTTGTTAGAGGCAAGTTATGTTCCTGGTGGATGCCAGAGAAGAGAAAGTTCTAAGAATAATAATTTTTCACCATGAGCAACATGTCAACACTTTTCTAAATGGAGGAACTCTAGTTCAGGTGCTTTCTGGCCTTTCCCATGGCTCCCTCAAAGTGGAGAAAGAGCACAAGCGCTCAAATGTGGAAATATCAGTCAACTGATCTAAAGGGATCCTAAAGGTTTGTTCAGTGTCATGAGCAGGCAGAAGCATTGGATTTGTCAATTCAGAGGGTTTAGACACCTAATACTGAGATGGCAAAAATGTAGTCACTGTACCAAGATTTATATCAGCTAGGAAAATGTTTTACCAAACAGAACAGGGAGACTTCTAAGAGAAACAATGGTGTTGCTCAGTTTTTAGGAAGGCAGGTCCTTTTATCACACACACCTATCATGTCTAAACTTTAGGATGAGAATATTTAAGTATATACCTGTCAGGATCCGCGGTAGTTCTGGTGGGATGCTATGACCTCCCCGAACCGACTTCAACAGAAAGTCGCTCAGCAGCCACTGCATTCACACAGACACACGCACACGCTCCAGATAGCTTCTTCAAAAAGCCAAATGGAAAGAGGCAGGAAGGGTCTTTGTGTGGAGTTTCCACAGCAGAGATTTATTTGAGCTGCATTGTGAAGGGTAGCCAGGGACCAAACACCTTGGGGGAATGGAGATTTTCTGTTTATATACAGGGACGGGGAAAGCATCGGGGCAGGGGGGGTACATAGGCGGAATTAGGGTACGGGAGCCAATGGGAAAATCTCAGTGAGTGGCAGGGAAGAAGGTCCATTGGGAGAGAGGGGAAGGGAGAACTTTCCAATGAAGGAGCAGACAAGGTACAAGGGGGTGGGGAGGCCAACTGGGAAAGCAGAACTGGGATACGTTTCCGTAATGGAACAGGGCATTCTGGGAAAGGCTTTTTTAGTCACTTTAACCTGGGGAGCTCTCTCGGGGGTCTGTCCCTTTAGGGGACTCTCTCATTCCCTGATTCGGACATTCACCGGCTCCCACATATGGCTGTGATAAATACATATTATA
>VZTD01005738.1:0-19014 GCA_013397725.1 Rhagologus leucostigma
GTCTTCACTGACGGTGAAGGCTTTCCAGAAGGCTCTGGAAAAACAGGGAAAGCCATTGTCACCTGGAAGGAGGAATCTGAGTGGCAGGTGCTGGAAGGCCACGAGTCAGGCTCTGCCCAGTTGGTTGAACTGAGGGCAGTTGCCGTGGCTTTTCAGCGGTTCTCTCAGGTACCTTTGAATTTGGTCACTGATTCTGCTTATGTAGCAGATATAACCCAATGCTTAGATTGTTCACATTTGAAAGAAGTCAACAATGCAGCTCTGTTTTCACTGTTGAAAACTCTGTGGTGTGCAACTCAAGATCGAGTTCATCCATATTACATTCTGCATATTTGAAGTCACACCAATTTGCCAGGTTTCGGAACAGACGGTAATGCCAGGGCTGACATGCTAGCCAACCCTGCATGGGTAGCGCCTCAGCCTGACAAAATTGCACAAGCCAAGGCATCACACGGTTTTTTCCATCGAAGTGCACATACCTTGCAGAAGCAGTTTCACTTAACGCCGAGGCTCATGACATTGTCAGCACTTGTGCTGACTGTCACGGACTCGCTGCACCTTTACCACAGGGTAAACCTCCAAGGCCTAAAAGCCTTGCAGCTTTGGCAAACGAATGTAACTCATATCCCTGAATTTGACTGATTTAAGTACGTGCACGTGTCTATTGACACTTTCTCCTCAGCTATGTGGGCATCTGCTCATACTGGAGAGAAAGGCCACGATGTCATTGCCAATTGGAAACTGGCTTTCGCAGTCATGGGTGTGCCTTCTTCTGTGAAAACTGATAATGGCCCTGCTTACGCCTCACAAAAGATGCGGCAGTTTTTGCACCTGTAGGGTGTAGACTATACTTTTGGTATTCCACACTTTCCTGCTGGCCAAGCCATTGTTGAACATGCTCATGGCACCTTGAAGTGTGTTCTGGAGAGACAAAAAAAGGGGAATGCACGGAGAAACCCCACAGAGCCGACTAGAAAAAGCTTTGTATACAATTAATCAGCTTACAGTGCCACCAAATTCAAATAATCCTGTTATTTTCAATCATTTTCTTTCATTGCAGTCTTCAGGTGAGACGTGTCTGCCCTGAGCAAAGGTCTGGGTACGGGATCTACTCACTAACAAGTAGGAAGGTCCGTGTGAGCTTATTGCTTGGGGTCATGGGCATGCTTGCATTTCCACAGATACTGGAGTGCAATGGCTACCAGCAAGCTGCGTTCACCCTGACCTGAGGCACCAGAAGCAGAATGGGACTAACAGGCAACCTCCAAATGATGACCAGAATGCAGATCGTCAGCCAAATGATCCTTCAGGTGATGACCAAGATGTTGACCATCAGTCGGATGGTCCTACAAGCAGAATGAACTTTAAGTTTCTTTTGTTATGGAGTCAGAAGGTTAAAGCCCTTAAGGCTATTTAGAATTAATAACTGATGTAGAATTGGATTCGCTAGATGTATCTCCCATGGCACTGCTGGAGAGTCTCTCTGCCCACTTTAAATCAGTGTCTGATTTAGATTCTGTTTGGTAACTGGCCATTGTCAAACAGAATCCTTATGCTGTGTTTGTTCTCCTTTCTGCAAGGGGCCCTGCAGAGGATTACAAACGCTACCTTTTTGGTCTTAAAACAAAAATGGGGCATTGTGGATGCTGAAGACTTGGTTGCTGAGAGATTTTCCAGCTTTCTGCCAGCATCCGTGTGAAAGTCCTTGCTCTCACACGAATGCTGGCTGAAAACAGTTAGAGGATTTTGTAAACCAATCCCTTTATCTTGCAGGTGCAAGATGTTATGCAGTATTGTTGTGTTATTGACTGAAGAAATATTTTGAAATGGATGTTGTAGAGTTTAGCCAATCATTATGGGAGGTGGATGGTCAAGGACCAATAACCTTATGCCATTCAAGCGAACTAAGATACATAAATGAGTCTGTAAATTAATAAATAATTCCATTTCTTCCTGGACTGAATCTATGTCGTTTTCTCGCCATCCCCGGCACAACAGCGACAACAAACTCTGTCTAGGATTCGAGAAAAAAACCTTGGACTTCTACACTGACTTCATCATTTTGGTGGATTTTTCCCTGTTGCTTCAGTAGTGACCTCATTCCTCAGTGTTGTCTCTACAGAACTGTCACCCTCCAGCAAACACATCGATGGATATCAGCTCAAAATTGTGCCATCCAGGTTTTGACACGACTTCCAGAAGGTCAGGTTTTATTTACTAATCTAATTTACATTCTCTTCCACAGAAGGATAATTAGCGTAAGCAGATCTATAGAAGTGTGTTGGAAAGTACGCTAGACAGTTGCACAAGTGTCTTGTTTTAACTGAAAGCAAAAGGAAGCACTGGGGCTGCAAACAACTTAACTATTCTGATCTTCTCTTCGTGTAATTTAAGTCAGGCTCAGAGCAGTTGTCTCAGCAATCTCTAGAAAAGACTAGAATTCTTCTTACCTGGGACCTTGAGTTTGATGGAACTTTTTGTGCAGCAGTGTTTTACAGAGGAATCTCTCTCTGCATAGAATTCCTCCACAGGCCGAGTTCCTGAAGATTTCAAAGATCACAGCAAGATTGTCCTTAAATAAAAAAAATAAAAAAAGAGAGAGAAAACCAAAGATCACTCAATATTTTCTTGTATAACTTCAGGGACAAATAACAACTCTTCTTCTCCACCACTAAAGGACAGCAAGAAGATGGGGAATACTGCCTGAATGGTTTATATAAAGCCTAGATGCTTTACACTGCACCCGGGACTTGAAATTTTGTACACAGGTGTCCTGGGTACAGAGAAAAAAGGACGTGGAATTTCTGTGTTTAATTCCACACCATCTACATCATCACTGGAGGCATGATTTCAGCAGGAAGACACCGGTCCCAGGAGGAGGAAGACACCAAAGCCAAAAGGACAAAGTGTGCAGTTTTTGCCTGTCTCTGGAGGAGACGGTCCGGGACAGTTCCACTGCTGCGCTGCCACCACTGCTGCCTCACTGGAGAGAGACGCCCTGCACTGAGACTACGCCACTGCACCAGGGAGCTGCAGTGGGGCCTAAGCACTGCCAGGTGCCACAGAGTTGGCACTTTAGTAGCACGATTCCTCATCATAGCTTTCCATTGTTTTCAGTCTATGGGGGGGGGAAATTAAGCTGTGGAAGCTGTCTTTTGGCCATATTACCTTTGTTGGAGAGCATGCTGAGTGCTGCCTGGGGGGAGGTTTGGTGGTGAACACCCTTCTTTGGGATAAAACACCCTCTCTTTCTGATACACTCTTTGTTATTAATATTGTTGTGGTTATTGTGATTTTCAGTAAATTGTTATTCCAATTTATAATCTTTCCTAGATGTCCTGTGTTATCAGGAGTGGGGGAAAGAGAGCAGATTGAGCGGGTTTAATTTCCCAGCTGGGTTTTAAACCACCACATTTCTTGCATCCAGTGTAGGGCTTGGGAAAAGGCCAGAAATTCTCACCCTCTGAAGGTAACTCTCAACAAGTGCGAGGGAAAGATACTTTTGCAAGAAGACCTTGCAGTACAGCAAGACAGGTGGAACACACTGGAGCAAGGTATCCGGTACCTGAGATTATCAGATGTGATGGAGATAATCCTTTCAGATAACATGCAATTCCCTAATAATTCAGACAGCATCCAGTGTACACAAAACATGGCGGAATTTCGTACTGAATGCACTAGAGTCATATGCCAGCTCACTGGGAGTGGTGGCGTGGAAGGAGGGAAAAGAAAAGGTTGGCATTTTGGTTGGCAGATTCTGGACATATGAAGAAACTATCTCCACCCTTCTATGGGCCTACATTTCATCCATGGAAAGAATGACCAAAAATTTCCAGTATTTAGAAAAGGAAATTAAAGAGGGACACCAGAAATTTAAAGAGGAGATTAAAAAGGCAATTTTCCTTACATCAGCAACACACACCAGAGTCTCTGCTATTAGGAGTAGGCACCCACTGGATGGGGAGAAAAGGTACACTCCATAAGGTAACCTGTGGTTTTACATGCATGAACATGGAGAAGACATGAGGACTGGGGATGGAAAACTCATGTCTGCCCTAGCAGCAAGGGTACATGAGTTGAGAGGAGGAACAACTACCACAGGAAACATTTTGAAGGTAAATGCTGCTCCAGTTTTCTGTGGGCAAGCCCCAAGACAGAATAGAAGAGATAATGTTATGTCCAATGCTCTTGAAGGGATCCCCAAGTCGTATTTCCAGGGAACGAGCAACGAGTACCATGACCAGGACTAGAGAGGCCCAGCCTCTAGCCAGATGGAGGAGAGGGATAATCAGATCTGTTGGACTATGTGGATGTGGTGACGTGGTACATCAGAACCACAAGAATATAAGGCTTTAGTTGACAGCAGCACACAATGTACCCTGACGCCATCAAGATATGTAGAGGCAGAATCTTTGTTTCTGGAGTGACAGGGGAATCATAACAGCTGCCTGTACTGAAAGCTGAAGTGAGCTTGACTGGGAATGAGTAGCAAAACCACTCTGCTGTGACTGGCCCAGAGACCCTACGCAATCTTGGTACAAATTACCTGAGAAGTGGCTATTTCAAAGACCCAAAAGGGCATCATTGGGCTTTTTGGAATAGCTGCTGTGGAGGCAGAAGAAACTAGACAGTTGAATACCTTGCCTAGCCTCTCAGAAGACCCTTCTGCTGTGGGACCATTGAAGGTTGAAGAACAACAGGTACTGATGCTACAAAAGCGCAGTGTTGGCAATACCTCACCAACTGAGACTCCATGATTCTATATCACCTCACATCATTTTCTGGGGATGGGGGAAAGGGGTTTCTTTCAAAGAAAAGGGGTTTCTTTCGGTTAAGTATGCATGGTGCTTGCTCCAAGCCAGAGAGAACAGTTGGGGTGGTGTAGCCACAGCTCTGCGGTGAGCATTTTGCATGCAAATCACTCTCCCTTTTATACACTTTTGTTATTAATATTGTTGCTGTTACCCTTCATTTCCTCATCTCATTGCTGTTTCCAGTAAATTGTTCTTATCTCAAAACATGATCTTTACCTTTCGTGCCTTCAATTCTCCTCCCCAGCCACCTGCAAAGGGAGGAGAAGGCGGGTGGGAAGTGAAGTAAATGACAGCCAATTCTCCAAGGACAATTTTATTAAGCAGAACAATTGAGCTTTACAGTGGCGGATTTGCCTGCCCACTGGGAGATGGACCCACACTGAGTGCCTGACCACGGTCGAGTACGGTCAGAGACCGCGCCTTCCACAGGAGTTACTTTTTATACCCTCCCCGAGAGCACCACCCTCCTCCCTAGCATCCTCTCCCTTAAGATACTCTGATTGGGTGTAGTTGACTCATTGTCCAGGTGGTTGGCTCGTTTCGGTAGGGTGATGTCTGGGCGTTGCGTGGTTGGCTCACTCTCTACCCAATCCCTGTCTCAATTCTCTCCCTTTATGGTAATTTTAGATGACACTCTTCTTCTGGAAAATTCCATCGCTGTCAATCAACCCCCTCCTTGCCTAACACTAATACATGAAACAAACCTTTCTCTAATAGGCCCATTAACCTAACTGGCCCCAACAGAATTTAACAGTAACTCTGGTGTCTAATTAACCACGGATCCTTAATAAACAATTGAAACAGAACCTTTCATCAAACTATTAACAGAGAAACCCTCCAATCATATGGGACTACAAAAGCCGACTCTTGAAGCTCATTTATGACAACTCCCTCCTTTTCCTTTTTGGTCAACTATTTGGCTTTCATAGTCCTTGACAGACCCACCTTTCTTGATCAGTTCATGTCTTCATAAACTGGGTCCATTTCTTCATTGTTTAATTCATACCTTGAGTATATCAGTCTGGCTTCACAAGATATTACCGGGTTTGGTAGTGCTTCAGTTACAGTGAGCAACTTCTGGGACTGGTGGCTTGTCTTCTTTCCAGTAGCTGAGAGGGTCCTTTGAACGGTACTTACAACCTATTTAGTAACACACAGTATTACACATGGCAGGAATAACAAGCTTCCCATGGCCCCAACTAAAAGGAATCCCATTTTCTTTAACCCTGGCATTCCCCACCAGCCATCCCACCAATCTTCGCTCAGGATACTTTTCCACCTTTCCATGTGGGACATGCGCAATTGTCCTAATATTCTTGGCAATATCCAGTACCACTTCCCCCATATCTTCTATTTGGATGCAACAATCAGAAGCATTAAACTTCCCACATAACCCCCTTCGTCTGCCAATAGGTAAGTGTAGAGCTAACCGATTCTGGTAAATTGCTGCCTGAGCCTGTCTCTGTTGTCTGGTTATCAGCTCTAGTGCTGTTGCTGTCTGGTTGGTGATGATTTCCAACACAGCTTGTAGTTGAATTAGGCGGTTTAGAAGGTATATGGGGGTCCAGTAGCCCCAACTTCCATCTTGGGCCCAAGTAGCTGGGCCATATGTTTCTATAATCCTTTGGGGGGGGTCACTCATCCTCACCCCACTTCTGTGTGCTTGTTAGATGACTCCTTTTCTTTCTGTCCAAGTGGTCATATAAAGGGACTCCGAGCTGAGCCCCGTCCTGCCCTGGCAACATAAAGACCCTGGGTATATGATTCCAATCATACAACTCCCCCTCCAGTTGGAAGGTAATGTGGGGTAGGCATTCTGGCCTATCCAAAATAGGCCAGCTGGTGCTCTCCAAAATTCTGCTATTCGGGTATTTATCCCTTTCCAGAACTTGGATAGCTCGGGGGGACCCTGTGTAGGGATTGTGGCTGGGGCTGACACATTGTTGCATCTGCTCTTGGGGGTTGTAGATACATTTCTTCCCTTCTCTGGGGTGTCTAGCCACTGCACCTAGGGCTCTTGGGGCACCCACCACTTGGCTGTTCCAGTGGTAATTAAGTATCACCTACATACAGTGTTTCCTACCCTCTGTGGGAAAATCTTTCCTTCCCTTTGTAAACACTCTTCCCCAACCAGTAGTCCACTTAGGGGCCAGAGCTCTGCTGGGATCTTGGGACAGGATACCCTCACTCTGCTGTTCTTCCACCTGAGAGGTGTGAGGGAATCTAAACTACTTCCCCTCCATGGCCATCTCTCGGTCATAAGGGTTCCTCCGCATACCCAGCAGTGGCTCACATTTAATTCAGTACTGATCTTTTTGACCATATCTATGAATAGATTTTTACCAGAGGCCAAGGTAGTCCAACTCTATTGACAATCCTCAGCCTTATCGTCCGGTTCCTTCTGTTTCCCCAGCACTACCTGTTCCCTAATAATGTTGTGTGTTGGATTAGATATTATCCCCTTAAGTTCAAAACAAACCCAAGGTTCTCCCTCTGGGCATTCACCCTTAACTCACTGGTGGTATGTCCTTTGATTTGGGGCCATCCAATACACTTGTCCTTTGTCCATGCAAGGAGTTAGCTGGGTCTGGTCGTAACACTGAGGACTTACTGTCCGATGAGTCCACAAAATGGCTCTCACCTCGCTCACCCGTGGTACTGGTCGATAACATTTTCCACAGTCATTCATCATGGTGATTCCCAGCTGACATGTGAGTATCAGTAGTCCCATTACTCGTGCCTCCATTTCCTTCTTTGGTTACAGAGGAAAGAACTCACAAGAGTAGGTATTAACTTCATGTTATTTAGTCCTGGTTAGTGTCATTTTAGTTTCCCCATCTCTGGATTTTACTGCCCACTCTTCTGGTGGCATGACCAGTCCCTTTATCCTAGAGGTGTGGGTCCAACCCTGTTCTTCAGTGAGAACTGGTGCTTCTGTAGTCAGGAGCACTTAGAAGGGACCTTCCCAGTTTCGTTTTGAGGTGGTCTCCTTCCAACTTCTGACTAACACCCAGTCACCTGGTTGGACCTTGTGTATTCTGAAGTCCAAATGGGTTGTTTGGGGAATTAATCCTCTAACTTGTAGCTCTTCTAAATTCTTTGCAATAGATGTTATATATTTTTGAACCCGAGCTTCTCCTTGTTCTAGGATTGCTACCTCATGTTGGGTTACTAGGAATGGCAACCCAAATAACATCTCATATGAGGAAATCCCCATATCTGATCTCAGTTGTGTTTGTATTCGCATAAGGGCTAGGGGCAAACACTTTGTCCATGGCAGATTTGTCTCAAGCATCAATTTTGTCAAGGTCACTTTTAGTGTATGATTCATTTGTTCTACTCTGCCTGAGCTCTGTGGATGCCAGGGAGTACATAGCTTCCAATCAATGCCTAAATTTCGGGCCAAATCTTGGAGTATTTTTGCTGTAGAGTGGGTTCCTCAGTCGGAATCTATCCTTTTGATGAGCCCATACCTGGGGATAATATGTTCTAACAAGACTTTACTTACTTCATTGCCTGTGGCTGTTGTAGTGGGCATGGCCTCCACTCAATGAGTTAAATGATCAACCATCACTAATAAATATTTCCACTGCTGGACTGGCGGCATTTTGGTAAAATCAGTTTGTAGGCTCTGAAAAGGTCTTACAGCCAGGTCTCTTCCCCCAGGTAAAGTTTTCCTCATCACTTTCTTATTCACCCTTTGGCACATTATGCAACCCTCGGTTATTCTTTTTGCCAATTCATATACTCCCGGGCACCCATAAAACTTCAAGAACTGTTCGCAAATTGCCCTAGTTCCCCAATGAGTCCGCTGATGTATTTCCTCTAAGATATTTCTGGACAGAGTCTTATTCAATATTTGTCGGCCATCTGGGAGTGTTCACTTTCCTTGTTCATCTTTCCTCCCATCTAGCTGTTTTTCTTTGGGCTCTGTGAACACAGGAATTTCTGGCCGCCTTTCAGTCTCAATCTGCATCAACTTAACTTCCACTGCCCTTGCTTCCTCTTTCTGCAGCTTCCTTAGCTAAACGGTCGGCTAACCTATTCCCTTTGATTTGGAAGGAAAACCCTGCCTGGTGTGCCTTTATATGGACCACTGCAACCTCTAACGGTTCTTCCAATGCCCTCAAGACTTCTCTGATGAGGTTCTCATGTAGGATGTTCTTCCCTTTTGAATTCAGCAGCCCCCGCTCCTCCCATATCTTGCCAAACGTATGGACTACACCATAAGCACACCGGGAATCGGTGTATATGGTCCCTCTTTTTCCCTTTAAATATTCCAGTCCTCTCTTTAGACCATAAAGTTCGCATATTTGTGCAGACCAGTTCGCTGGCAAAGGGCCCATCTCTATTACTCTGTATGACCGTCTGTCCACTACAGTGTATCCTGAAACCCTTCTTCCTTCAATGCATCTTGAGGAGCCGTCCACAAAGAGTTGTTCTCTATCTTCCAGCAGGTACTCTACAAGATCTTCCTGAACCTTTGTCTGGTAATCCACCACCTCTAGACAATCATGAATTGACTGGTTTCCTGGTTCGCCATAAAGAAATTGGGTGGGATTCCTATTCTGGTCGGTTACTAATGTGAGATTGTCCGATTCAGCTAGGATGGTCTCATATTTCAGAATCCTTGAATCAGTTATCCATTGATGTGCCCGCTGAGCCAAAAGCCCCCTCATGTCATGGGGTGTATGTATTCTTAAGGTGTCCCTAAACGTTAGTTTATGAGACTCTTCTGTCAGAATTGCTGTGGTGGCTACTGCCTGTAAACAACTAGGCCAGCCGCAGACAACAGGGTCCATTAACTTTGAAAGGAAAGCTACCTTTGAAAGGTTGTTGGGATCCGGGGGGTGTTCTGGTGGGTTACTGCGGCCTCTGGATCCGACTTTAACAGAAAGTCGCTCAGCCGCCACTGCATTCACACAGACACACACACACGCTCGGATAGCTTCTTCGACAAGCCGACGGCAAGGAGGCAGGAAGGGTCTTTGTGTGGAATTCCACAGCACAGGTTTATTCGAGCCCCATGCTGTGAACGGAACCAAGCACCAAGACCAAGGGGAATGGAAATTTTCAGCCTATATACGAGGGCGGGGAAAGCAGCAGGGGCAGTACATAGGTGGGATTAGGGTACAGGAGCCAATGGGAAAATCTGGGTGAGTGGCAGGGAACAAGGTCCAATGGGAGAGTGGGGAAGGGAGAACTTTCCAAAGGAGCAGGCAAGGTACAAGGGGGTGGAGAGGCCAACTGGGGAGGCAGAACTGGGATACATTTCCATAACAGCACAGGGCATCCTGGGGGAGGCTTTTTTAGTCACTTTAACCTGGGGAGCTCTCTCGGGGTCTGTCCCTTTCACTGGCTCCCACAACAGGCTTTCTGCTCCTGTCCCAGTTTTGGGTTAGCACCCCATACGCTACTCCTTGCTCGGTGTTTACGTAGACGTCAAAGGGTTGGTTTAGTGATGGAAGGCTCAGCACGGGAGCGGTTGCTAACTTTATTTTTAGTAAGTCTAGGCGTTCATCATCCTCCTTATCCCACCTTATAGGTCCTTCTGCCAAATTTTCGTACAAAAATTTTACTGATTGTGTGTATTCATCCACCCATATTCTACAGTACCTGAACAGTCCCAGCAGTTTCCTTACTTCCTTCTTTGTAGTGGGTGCTGGTATCAGTAAGATCCCTGAGACTCGATCTTGACTTAACCATTGTGCTCCCTATGCTCATAAGAGATAAGTCACTTCTTTCTCTGTAAATTGCAGTATAATCTTTGACACCTTAAGCCCATTCTGTCCGAGAAAATTTAACAACTGACCAGTGCCCTTTCTCACTTCTTCGTTGTCCCCTGAAACAATAAGATCATCCACATATGGGGTTATCTGTACCCCCAGTGGTACAATAAGGGTCTGTAACAGTTCTTCCAAGGCTTGGCCAAAGAGTGTCGGAGATTCAGTATATCCTTGTGGGAGCCGTGTCCATCTCAGTTGTTGCCTACGTCCAGTCTCCGCATCTTCCCACTCAAAGGCAAAAACATAACGACACTCTTCGGTGAGTGGACATGCCCAGAAGGCATCCGTAAAAGACGGTCCAAAGACCCCTCATCTGCCTCACGATCATCGACGAGGACAGAGACTGAAAGACGCTAAAAAACCCCAAAGAGGGAAAGAGGGTACAGGAGTCCTAGCCAGACCGAGGTGGGATGTCTGCCAAGTGCCTGCGGGAATGCACACTGAACCGGTTGCTCTGGTGCTGTTCCTTGCTGCCCAGGCGGGAAGGGCTGTACNCTGTGCTGATTGAAATTTACACTTATCCCCGTTTGTGATTCTTTTGCACTCTGAGATTTGATTAATGAACCATCATGATGCCCGCTCGTCTTGGGCAGATCATGACAATCAATGATCAATGACAGCAGGTGTCTCTGATAAGACGCTATACCATATATGGAAAGGAAGACACTTTGCTCAAGATCGTATAGGCATTGGGTACTACAGGATACCTAGGGAGCACTCTCTTGTTGACTTCTCGTAAGTCTTGGACAAGGCAGTATGATCCATCTGACTTCCGTATAGGGAGTATAGGTGTATTGTATGGTGATTTACATGTCTCAAGTATTCCATCTTTAAGTAGCTCACTTACTACAGGCTGCAATCCTCTCCTGGCTCCTGGGGATATCGGATATTGTTTGACCCTTACTGGGGTACTGCTGATCTGAAGAATTATTTTTAAGGGTGGTATGTCTATTAAACCTTGGTTACCAGGCATGGCCCAAACCCTTGGGTCTATTTGAGCTTCCTCTTGTGGCTTCAAGGACAATATTCAGACTACCATCCCAGTCTGATGTGGGAATATTCCCAAATTCAATTTCACTTGGAAGTCTCTTCCTAATAAATTGTTGCCAGTCTCTGGGACAAGTATTCTATCTCCCATAGCCTCCCGATCCCCATTGTAAATTTTCACTGGATGGATAATAGGGACCCTGAAAGGTTCCCCCTTTGTCCCGATGACTTCTAACGTGTCCTGATTAGTAGTGCATCCTTCTGGGAGTCTGCTAACGCATGTTCTGTGTCTACTAGAGAGGTGTATTCTTCACTTCTGGGGCCTACTTTCAAATTTATCAATGGCTCAGAGAGATGGTATGACCCCAAGAGACAGAGCCCCTGACACCCCTAGTCTTCCAGGGGAGGGGGTAAGGTTTCGTTGTAGATTCTTCTGTCCCTTGCCTCTTGTGGACAGACCCTCCGAATGTGACCTTCTTGGCAGCAGTAGTAACAGACCCTCTTCTTGAATCTCTTGCCATTCCCCTGTAAAGGTTCTTGGTTCCCTCCTTTTCCTTTTGGTTCATTCTGTGGTTCTCCTGAAGCTGCCCCTCGAGTTAGGGCCACCATCAATTTTGCCTTATTCTTCATCTTATCTTCATCTCTTCTCACATAAATTTTTTGTGCTTCTTGGCTTAGGATTTCCAAATCTTTTTCTTGCCAATCTTCCATACGTTCCAGCTTTCTTCGTATATCCGGCCATGTCCTAGTGACAAAATGGACCTTTAGTAAGGTTTGTCCCGCCACACCCTCGGGGTCTATCCCTGAATAGCGTACCAAGTCTTCTCCGAGGCGCCTGAGCCACTCTGTGGGTGTTTCATCTCGGCCTTGTTGATTTTCAAAAGCCCTCTTCGTATTGATGCTCCATAGGGCTGCCTCTCTGATGCCTTGTATAATCAGGTTATGATAATCCTCCATCTCCCGTCTGTCCCTTTCATTATTGGGGTCCCACAGAGGAGGGGCTATAGGCATCTTATTTTCACAAGGAGGGCCTAGTTGGTGTTCCCTCTCCCATATTCTCATTCCAGCTGATCTTATCATCTGACGCTCCCCTGTAGAGAACAAACCTCTAAGGATGTTGTTAAGTTCATTCCAAGTATAAATACTGGGACCCAAAACCAAATCTAACTGCTGCAATAGTCCAGTTGGGTCTTCCAGTAGATTTTTCATTTCTTTCTTCAAGGATCTCACCTCAGCTGATGTTAATGGGGTATTTACATATCCTATGCCTCCATTTGCTCCTCCCATAGGGACTTCTCTTAGTGGGTAAAGGTGGCTCCTGTCAGTGTCCTCTCCCTTGAGTTCCTTATCTTCTGACCAGTTTAGTTGAGACCTCGTGTTCATGTAAGGCTCATTTCCCCCACGGGTAGTCTTAGGTGCAGGGGATAGCTGATCTTCACCTCTTTCTTCTATCTCCTGGACTCTCCTGTCATTAGGCCCTTAGGTTGATCCAGTTCCTGAGAATCAGATGTTGTCCCGCTCGTGTTTGTAAGTTCTTCAGTAGGTGGAGAATAAGCAACAGGTATCACCTCCAATGGATTCCACCTTCTGAGGGAGGTCCGCCTCTCCCTTTTCTGGATTCATTCCTGTTTCACCCTTACTGCTTTGATCTTACATTGCCCAAGACCAGGCAGAGCCCCATTTGGTTAGATGCCTGGGCCAAAGTGACCTAGACATTGGCTGGGGGCTGCTGCATGATTGATGCCAAGGCCGGTGGATGGGGCGGGACGAGGAGTCTGAGACACAGGAGGAAGGCCGCGGTCATCATGCTGGCAAAACATCACTGGGATTTCTGTGGGTAAAAACAAATGAAGGGGGAGTAAATAATCTAAAATTTGTCAAACTTATAACAAAAGCTTGGCCCCATGTTAATTTCCCCTCTCTCAAAATAAAAGGTACACACATGGGGTATATCAAGGGGAATGGGGGAGAGGGAAACATTCGGGAAAGGGGAACAGTAGGAAGAGGGTGGCGAGGTCTTCATCAGACAATGCCCGGCATCGGCGTCTCTTCCATGCTGTGGCGTCGTCATCGTTCCGTGGGGAGAGGTGCGGCTTGATCTATTTAGCCGGCACCCACTTCGGTCCAGCTGGGGTCGACACAGCAGCATATCCCCTTCCCCAGGCTAGCAGCTTAAACAGGCCATCATTCTCATGGGTCTCAGGGTCCTTGACCAGCACTGGCAGATTTTCTTTCAGTTTGGTCCTGGTTGAATTTTTAAAGTGCCGGTACACGGGGGAAGTCGGGCTCCTCAAATGAACAATTCAAAAAGCTAATGGTGAAGAGGGCCCTACAGAGTTGCTCAATGGGCGAATTTGTCTCTGCTCCTCCCCGCTGCTGAGCAAGGACTCTTTTGAGAATCTGGTGGGTGCACTCCATGATTGACTGGCCCGTGGGGGAATGAGGGATACCTGTGGTGTGCTGGATTCCCCATGTGTCAAAGAACTGGTGGACGTTCTTCGAGATGTAGGCTGGGCCGTTATCAGTCTTGATTTCTGCTGGTATTCCCAAGGTGGCAAATGCCAGCAGAAGGTGTCTCTTAACATCTTCTGCCTGCTCCCCACCATGGGCAGAGGCAAAGACTGCTCCCGAGAAGGTGTCTACTGAGACATGGACATACTTAGATCTCCCAAACTCAGGAACGTATGTCACATTGGTCTGCCAGAGCTGACAGCTCTGGAGGCCGCGCGGGGACACGCCTGAACCCAAGGATGGAATTTGGTGTCTCTGATAATCCAGGCATGTCACCAAAATGGCCCTGGCCTGGCTGCGCATAAGATGGAACATGCGAACCAAGGCTGGGACATTTTGATGGTAAAACGGATGGCTCAACTTAGCCTGTTGGANGGGGACACGCCTGAACCCAAGGATGGAATTTGGTGTCTCTGATAATCCAGGCATGTCACCAAAATGGCCCTGGCCTGGCTGCGCATAAGATGGAACATGCGAACCAAGGCTGGGACATTTTGATGGTAAAACGGATGGCTCAACTTAGCCTGTTGGAAAGTCCCCGGCACAGATGGCATTCGTAATGAGGTGGCCAGAGTGTCAGCCATCTGGTTCCCCTCCACGATGGGACCAGGGAGGTCAGTGTGCAACCTCACCTGCATCATGTAGTAGGGTTGCTCTCGGTGGGACCGCAAAAATACAAGCTGTGCGAGCAAGCTATATAATTTAGGATTTGATACTTCTTTTAACACGGAGTGCTCCACTCTTTCAGTCACTCCCACTACATAGGCCGAATCTGTAAAAATACTAATAGGTTCCCTTTGGAACTGTTCAAATGCCCTGACCACAGCGGCTAATTCTGCAATTTGAGGTGATCCTTCGACCACCCCATCCTTTTCCCACTCAGATGTTTGGGGGTTCCTCCAAGTCAACACTGACTTGTGGGAAGCCTCTGAGCCATCGGTAAAGACAGTCAGGGCCTGGAGTGGTTCACTGCTCTGGAGAATTTTAGGGACCAATTTGAATTTGGCGTTGCACAATTTGTGTGGGGGGTGGTGGCTCGACAGTTGCCCTGAGAAACTCTCCAGGGCAAACTGGAGACACTCATTGGTTTGGAGAGCGAAGTCCACATCCTCCAATTTAAATGACAAATAGATGCATGCAAAGTTGCACCCCGCGAGAACACAGAGGCAAGACCTGGCCTTCCTAATAAGTTGCGCCATCAGCTCTTGTGGCATGGTGATACTCTTGGATGGTTGGTGAGGAAGGAACTCTATAATTGGAAGAGGGTCCTTAATCCTCCCATTCCACTGAAAGATGAGGCCCTGCAGTTAAGTTAAGTTACACAAGATGATGTATCTGAAGGGTAACTCCGGGTGCATCCAGTGTGCCTTCATGGCGGAAAGTGCCTTCTGGACCTTACCAATGGCCTCCCGGGCTTCAGTTATTAGAGAGTGGGGGGAGTCCAGATCGTCGTCACCTCACAGAAGGTTGAATAGGGGGGCGAGGCTCTCTGTGGAGATCCCCAGCAGCAGCCGGACCCAGTTGATGGTACCGCACAGTTGTTGGAGGTTGTGGAGGGTCCAGGGCTTGTCCGCGATGACGAGCGGCTAGGGAGCGATGGTTGTCTCCTGGGTACGGAGGCCAAGGTAGGTCACAGGGCACAGGCGCTGGATCTTCTCCGGATGCACCTCGCAACCTGTGGCCTCAATAGCCTGGATCGTCAGATTTAGGGATAGATCCAAGTATGTCTCATCTGGAGCACACACAAGGATGTCATCCATGTAATGAAATAGGATTGCTGATGGTACTTGTTTCTGGACCAGGGAGAGGACGCGCGCAACATACCACTGGCAGATGCTGGGGCTGTTCTTCATGCCCTGAAGCAGCACCATCCAATGGTATCTGCGAATGGGGGCCTGCCGATTAAGAGGTGGCACGGAAAAGGCAAATCTAGGAGCATCACTAGGGTGGAGAGGTATGTGGAAAAAGCAGTCCTTGTCAACTACTGCTAGCTTCCACTCACGGGGGAGCATTGACAGCGAGGGCGTACCCAGTTGTAGGGGTCCCATGTCCTCAATGACTGCGTTGATTTTAGGCAAATCATGGAGGAGCCTCCACCTGTTCCATCCTGGTTTTGGGAGGACGAACATGGGCGAGTTCCAAAGGCTATTCGCTGGAATGGCCCTTGGCTAATTGCTCCTCCATGAGGGACTCGAGGGTGGGAAGTTTCTTGACTGGTAAAGGCCGCTGTTCTGCCCAAACCATCACTGAGCCAATTAAGGCGAGGTGGTTGCACTCAACAGTGGCCCGCCCTAAAAATCCTGGGCGCGCAAGATGGTAACTTGAGTCCCCGATTGGGACAAGGTATTCCTACCCCACAGTGTAAACCCTGCATCGAGGACAAATGGCCGGACGGTGGCCAGTTGTCCGTCTGGGCCCTTTACGGTAACATTTCGGGCACTCCTTAAAGCCGTGACTCTACCTCCCACTCCAGCAATGTTCCTGGCTGATGGTTCCAGTTCCCATGCCTGGGGCCACTCACTATGGGAGATCACTGTGACACTGGCCCTAGTATCCATCATACCTGACATGCGAACTGGTTCACCCCCTTGGCTCAACTCACACTCAAGGGTTGGCCAGCTGGGTCCCATCACCTCAGTCCAGAAAACTTGCAGCCGTTGGTGGGCCATCTGGCAATCCTTCAGGATGACGATCCCTTGTGCGATGGTGGCATCTTCTCGGATGAACAAAGGAGCGTGTTGGCATTCCATAAGGAACTCAAGCTCCCCATCCCTTCCAGTCATTTGCAGGCATGGGTAGACCTGGATCCCTGGGTGCTCCTGGGTGGCAAGTCCGGTTATGGCGATGTCTGACCCCTGTCGGTGCCGATCACCAGACGGGCCGGAACAAGCCTGTCCTCAGTCTCCTTAAACAGGAGACTGGTTGTCGCGAAAATGCGGATCATCCTCCCTGGTCTCCAAGTATTGAACTGAAGGGCAGCCTGGACAAGCTCTTCCTCTGTCCAGGCCTCCTTTTGAGTCAAGTCCAGTAAAAGGTCTCTGTCCGATAGGGTGTCCGTATGCGGTGGTTTGGCAGCTCCATTTGTGTCCCTGCGTGGAGCTGTCTGGCGCTGTTCGCTCAGTTTCCTGCGGCTGGAGTTTGGGTGTTCAGCCAGTGGCTGCAGCAATATCCCTGCCCCGGGTGGCCCGAACCTGGAACGAAAGGCTCAGGCACGGATGTTAACGCCAGGGGTTCCTTATACCCCTTGGCCCAGTGCCCATGCTTCCCACAATGGTAGCAAGGGTGCTGGGCCGGAGGCTTGCCTCCGTGATTGACCATCCCCCTCACTCCCGCCTTTTTCCCCAACGATGGTGTTTCGGGGTTAAGGGACACCAGCTTCACACGGGCTTCGACCATCTGATCTAAGGTGGGAGGTGGATCTAGAGGCAGAGCCCTCAACACTGCTTTGCAGGCCTCGTTCACATTGGAGCAGGCCAGTTCCCGCAGCAGCTGCTGCTAAACTTCTGGCCCCTCCATCTGCATATAGATGGCCTGCCGAAGTTGCTCCACAAGCTCCATGAAGGGCTCTGCCTTCCCTTGGAGGATCTGTGTGAAGTGGGTCTTGGGGGTGGTGGTAGTAGGGGTGAGGAACAGGGTCCTTTGGGCGGCCTGCTTAACATCTTGCAGGACTGCCTCAAGGATGTTAGCAGCCTGCTCCTGGGGCTTGGTCCAAGCGCCCTCGCCACAGAGGTGGTCTAGTGTGAGGTCCTTAAGTTTAGGATCACTCTGGTAGGTTGCGAGAAGATCTCTAAGTGACCCCTTCCACGTCCTCTCGCAGAGGAGGTACTCTGTCTGGGAGAGGAGGCAGGTCCCAACACTCTTTATGTTGTGGGAGACCAATACTCTCAGGGAGAAGGAGGCTTGGAGCAAGCTCCGAAAATATTGGGAGTCCTTGCCGAACTCCTTGCTGGCCTTACACAGCTCTTTGAGGTCCACCTAGGGGAAGAGATCCCACTGGAGGCAGGCCCCGGCCCTGTTATAAACGACTGGTGCAGCCTGTACCTCCTCTGCTCCACCCAGCATCCGGCCTTCGGTATCTCAACTTCTGGTCCTGGCACCATGGGAACTGGAAAAGGGAGCGTGGGAACCAGAGGTGTGATGGCAATAAGGGGTGGAGCTTCCGGTGGGGGGAGACAGGGGCTGGGCGGAGCCCAGGAGGGGGAGGGCCCTGATGAGGTGGGAGGGGCCCGACACGGGAACACCCAGCGACGCAATCGGGGAAGGAGCCAACATGCAGGAAGGGGGTGGAGAAGAGGGGGAAGTAAAATGGGAGTGACCAAGGGAGGAGCTTTGTAAGGTGGCGGGAAACTGAGGGGAATGGGGACACAAAGTGGAGGATGGCTGGTCCTTTCTCAAGATGGCAGGTGCCACCACGAGGGCGCCAGCACCATCTTGGGCCATAGTTAGAAAGGGGTTTGAGGGGTAGGGGTAGGACGGGGGACACGAGGGGGAAGACATGAAGGGATTCGGGTTAGGGGACCCCTCAACAAACCCTTTCTTAGGGAAAACTGGGGAAGAGGGAGAGAAGGGGTTGAGGGACAGGCTCAGGCTGGAGTGATCAGTTCCAGCCTGAGGGGGGTAAGGAGCTGCCTCAGGGGAGCCGGTGAGATGGAGGCAGCCCCACGCCACTTGGTGGGTTGCATCTCCTGGGCTGGTCCTTGGAAGGGGATGAGGGGAAGGAGAGTAGTGGGTAGGGGAAGATCGAGGGGCGGGATTGGGGGGAAGAACTGGGGTTACCCTCCCCCTGAGATCTCCTAAGGGAGTTCATGACCACCATGCACAGGGGCATGTACGGATAAACCGCATTGTCCCCTGCTGTGGCGAACTCCCCCAGCCTCACCCCAACCTGAGTCCAAAACCCCAGGTCCTGAAACCGG